>CM017188.1:4562072-4859572 GCA_004837865.1 Musa balbisiana | reverse complement strand
ATTGAAAAGAATTCTTAGTTTTGATAACTAATTATCATAAGCTTCTTAAAAATAGAATAAATGATAATTATCATCGTCTTAGAATCATGTAGTATTAATATTATTTATTCTATATTTAAAAAAATATGATAATTAATTATTAATTTTTGGATACTATATGTGAGCAAATCATTTTGCTAAAACTTAAGGCCTTTTTTTTTTATCAAAATAAGAAAAAAAAACCCTGACAAAAAGGCATATGGGGCGATAAAAAACTAATAGTGAAAGTTTTTTCAAATAAAATATTTTTGTATTCTTTTACAAAACTGTGTTCTATTTGAATAAATATTTTCGTCGAAATAATCTTGATCCACACAAATTAGTATAGTATCCCCAATTTGAGGTTGCCAAAGAATGTTGCTAAAAAAAAAAAAAGATCGAAATAACAATATACATAGTAAATTATTAGATTAATGAAAATAAAACTAATTATATAGTATTTTTTATAATTAATTATTTTAACGATTCCTATACTTTTAAAAATTATATTGAGATCTCAATAGTTACGAAAATGAAACGTTTAATCATGTTGTTCCAACAAAATCTTTTTTTCTCTTGATTTTTAATTCTATAAAATTATTTTTTAACTCTGTATAGAGATCTCAATATTTCCCTTTCATAAGAATAGAGATTTCAATATAATTTTTAAAAATATAAAAACAAAAATATTAAAGATAACTAATTACAAAGAATAAAATATAATTAATCAATGAAAACAAACCTTTTGAATCGATGCTCTTATCTACGTTGGTATTTGTTCTTAAATTATTTTGTAGATTTATCAGTGTTTGTACTTAAATTAATCAATGAAAACAAATATTTCTTTTTCACAACTATAGGTTGAGTTTTCTTACATTGTAAACAGATGCTGTTGCCATGTCAAAGAATCTGCAGTTGTGCCTGCAACTTATAAAGAGTTTCACAACAAAACAAAATGTAAGCCAAAACAACAGGTTAGCAGCATCTGAAGATGTATTCAGTCGATGAAACTAGAGTTCATTTACCTACAGCAACCTTAAGATGACCTCTGGAACAAAAATGTGCACACTTTAACCCATATTGAACTGTCTGGGTACATAACTGTGATGATCAAACTCTGAACTCCCACAAGAGCTTCCATGGTGGGTCATCATATCATGCACAGATAACCTGATTATGTGAGCTCCAGACAGTCTTGAGATCTCTATGCACTCCTCCAAATCTGAATCACAAGTCAGCATGACCCACTCATGATCATCATCCAGATACTTGATATCAAAAGTGCCCACTTCCAGTTTCAGCCTCTTCGAGATTTCATCCTTCACCGCCAAGACACCGGCGCTGTGTGGCAAACGAAACCTAATTATATCTTCTTTGTAACTTGCCTTGATGATCACTGTCCTGTTTTCTTGCATCTCCCACGGGTGTAAGGTATTTTGAGTTACAGCCATACCACGTTCATCCTGTGAAGCCTCCGCTGCAAAAGTACAAAGATTTTTCAAATCTTTCGAGCTAGCAGAATCTTTGATCAGTAATCCGACTGGTGGTTGGGGCTCGACATTAATGGCGGTAGGTAGTGAGTTTTCGTTCAGAGGAATTTGATCACGAGCATTTTGTGACGTGAATTTTGAGGAAGAGCCGATGCCCAGTGCTTGTCTTATGTCAGACAAAGCTTGTTGGTTACTGACAAAGATATCATTATTGACCGGATTTCCCTGGCATGAACCTTGGGAAGTAGGGGTGTCATCCATGCTTCCTTCTGAAGAGCTTCCTGTCGAACAATGTGAATCCCCGCCAGCCTCCACCTGAAGATGGACATGTTCATCAACATGCACCTGAAGAGAAACAGACTTGTTCCGCTGATCTTCGCTACCACGAGACTTTTCTGGAGAAAGATCTCTCTCCGTGACACCGTCTTTGACGTCTTTTAGATTATCCAAGCTAACAGGCCATGGAACAGAATCAAGAGCAACAGGAAGCGGGCATGCTAGAGATGCCAAATCCAATGCTCCTGCACCTTGGACTGACTCAATCACATGCTTCAGCTTGGAAAGAGAGCGATTAACCTTATTGATCTTCCGAGATGGCCATCTGGAAATTCCATGATGCCGACAAATGCGCTTCATGGTTGTTGGACAAACTGTGACAAATGAAAAACCATATGGTTATGGATGGATGCAAGTATACAAGCACAGTTCAATATGCACATCCCAGTGATTGCAGATCATGAACAGAACAATTAGGCCTAAACGATATGAATCATGGATTTAAACATGCAACCCATGAATGCACTACTGTTGCTACTACAAAACCATATGTATTGCCTGCATGCAGGACAAACACAAAACTGAAAATGGAGAAGCAGAAGCAAGATTTCATACATAATCACGAGCATGGAAGCTTACCACCAAGACTCTTTGCAGCATCTTTAAGACTCCCAGAAAAGTATTGTTGAAGTACCTCCAAACTGATCATCTTCTCTGCTTTGCCTCTCCGCTTTCCAGGTGTCCTGCTGGAATTGTCAGTCAATGCAGTTGAGTTTAAAGGTATCTTTCCATTCTTTTTGACATTTAAGTCTGTAGCCACTTGCTGCTTATCCAAATCAGAAGTTGCATTGCCCTCGTTTCGTGAATCATCATTGTCTTCAGCTTCATAGATATTAGTCTCGGGAGACTTGTGCGTGTCACGACGTGGACTGGATAAGTGTTTAGGTATCGATTCATAGTTATCATCCGTAACCAAGTCAACAAGTTGAAGAGATATTCCTTCTTGAAATTCGACACCAGTTATGACTTTCAGACTTTGAAAACACTGTGTCAGCAAAGCTGAAATGGAATTCAGTAAACTTTGTTGCTCAGCAGAATTTTTACACTCAGCCGGAAGGAAGAACTCCAATATGTAATCATCATCTCCCGAGTGGATACTTCGTAAGCATATGGCAAGACAACCAGCTAAATCAAACATCCGAGCATAGTGTACAAGAGGGTAATCACTTTTACAGTACTCGGTAATATCTCTTGAGAAACATGCCCTTCGTAGTGCAAATGCTCTGCCAGCCACCCCTTGTCCCTTCTGCAAATGGTGTTCCACACAAGCTTCTCTAAATCCCCACAGGTGAGCATCAATAATATAGAAAGCAACATCAGTTGTTGACATGCAGACTTGTCCAGCACAACTTCCATCAAAGCTTGAACAAATCTTCTTAAGACCACCACCATGTGCCAGAACAGTCCGATGCCTACATGGAACCCAAGTCTGAGCAAGCGGCAACTTTTCTGCTTCGCAGACCACAGTCAAAATTTCCAGAATTTCAGCTAGAGCGGCTTGGCGTCCATCATTGGCTATCTGGTTTGTTAATAAATATCAACCTAATGAACATGTAAGTAAATAACAAACAATAATTTGACTGAATATTTTTGACAGTGACAGAGTGGTAAAAACTCACTACAACATTTGGATGGTCCAAGATCTCAGAACTTTTCAGGTTTACAGCCTGCAGGAAGTTGCATAGTAACAAAGTTCATGCGAATCAGTTGAGTAACATAACAATAGAATACTGCTCTGCAGCTCGAGCAAATTCATAGCAAAAAGATACTACAGCAATTAGGTTAGCTGAAAAAAAAAACTGAAGAGAAAATCAGACAAGCAGATCGGAGACTGCCTGTGCACCTAGGCACTCCAAGGTAAAAAGGCTGAGGTAGCATTTTCGCATTAGATAGAGGTAGGATATTGGCACGTAAGCAGACTTCTCCACCAAGAATCATGCAATTTACCAAGAATTTGACAGTTTATTTTACCCACAGGCTGTACAAATTGGAGAGCAACTGCACAAGGAGGATGGAGTCCACCTGATCCCAACTTTTAAGTAGTCGTATCATTTTCTTTCCCTGTCATCTAACATAATCATGATTCATTTTAGATAAGTGTCCATACATTTTGCTACCTTAGTTTTTTATCCCACACTAACCAAATGACAATAGTCTAAAGCACTTTACTACCAATTCTGATTAAGAATTTTCTCCTATCCACAACATCACAACATACACACACACACATGTTGTAGATCAAATTTGCAGGTAAGGATACGATTAATCCATCCATATGATGGGAAAGGAGATGAGCAGGCATGGGCCCATGCCAAAGCAGATATAAATGAAGAATTGTGAGCACATTTTTATGTACATGAGTTTTCGATTGAAAATGCAGTGTGATTTGAGATTATGTCATTATAACATATGTACAGGTGGCAAACATCAATATGTATAGGGAAAAGCCTATTGTTTTGTTTAGTATGTTTCAAAATTATCCACTTTTTTGCTACACTATTTTTTATAGCATTAGTAAATGGAAAGATGACATCCTACTCCAGTCATGCATGTAGGATATGAATGAAAATAGGAATAGGGTATTACAAGTTATGCTCTTCGAACCAAACAGGGCCTTGTATGTCTAGATCATGCTAATTGGTACTTGCCAAAAATTAAATAACCAAGTAAAATCAGTATTTCCAAATTGGTGTACATATATGCATTTATTTCTAATAACAAAATAAAGTCTGATTGTGATATATAGAGTAATACGAGGCAAGATCTAAGACAACAGCGAGACCTAAGATTATCTTTTATATTAGTTTACTATTTTACTGCAATATATTATAGGCATTCTAATTGGTTTAAAATTTTCACATTATCGTAAAAAATTATGAAGATAAAACGTTAAAATGACTCTGAATTGAGTTTATTATTGGTTTGCAATCTAATGGTCTAGATGCCTAGGCTACTACCTAGGCATCAAGGAAGATTGCTCAACCTGTGCTACTAGACAACTATCGGAGTACAAATGCTAACAATAAAAGTTCAAGATTAAGATAGCAAGAAATTAGCTACCTGCCCAAGTTTCATGGAAGTCATAATTTAAGCCAAAGGCAGCTCGATAAGACTTGTGTTTTTTGCTAATACAATGATTAGAGATAGATCTCTTACCTATCTGCTGTCTATAATATTCAAGACATTGTGGTAATATTTTCATAATTTTCACCAAAATTGCCCAAGAAGGAAGAGAATCAATTATACAACATATATTTTCCCTGAATATGTTACTTCCCAAAAAAAATGTTGGTTACTCATAGCTCCAAGTTGTGATAGTCTTCTGTATCAAACATATTGTATTTTTCATATAATCAGATCACAGCTCATGCTAGATTGCAGTATGGTTCTCTCTAACTATAAAATTTCCAGACCTTTGAACACAGTGTAAGCAAAATCAAATGGCATATGCCTTCTTTTATCAAAAGACATTGTATGACTCGACACATGCAGGCGTACTTATCCCTATTACCAATGAAAAACATAATCCAGGCAAGAAGTTCAGCAGAAACTCTAGAAGGGACTAGAGAATGGAAAGAAACCACGTAAGGGAAGGATATCAACCTCTAAAGCTTTGCAAACTTTATCAACCTCATAAGCATAATTGACCTTTTGCGATGTCATAACAATCTCAACCACACCAATGCAGGAGTGACCAGATGGTTCAAAAACTGGCAATGCCAAGGTCCCCTGTACATTATGGAGCAGGGCATGGTTAAGGCGCTGATACTCCTTGCTGCTATAGTATTGCACATTTGGAGTCCATTCTGGCATTCTTTTTGTGAAGACACGGCCAGGGAGACCCATATCTGCATCATCATCTTCATCAACTGAAAATATATACATTAGAGAGACCGTTCGATACTGAAGAAGCTTGGTACTCTGTGGATCAAGAATGAAGGGCTGTCCTGAAGTTGTGAGAACACAACGGCTCCCATTCTTTACAGGCGCCCAGACCTGAACCAGTGCTTGCTGATCTGTTGACTCCTTAAAGTACCGAAGTGCCTGTGTCATCCTCTCTTTGATCACACAGGAAGCGCCACAATTCTCCTCCAGAACTGGAATCTGGACCTGTCTTGCCTTGCTATCGAGCACATTAGCTTTTGCAATCGTCGTGTCAGGACTACCTAAACATCAGCAATCAATTAGTCCATGTCTACAACAAACCACAAAAGGTGATAATAGTGGAACCATAGTCCAAAGCACATCATTCTGTAGTGCTATGGACAAATAAAAAGTTACAAACCACAACATACAGATTAATATGTTGAACCGAGAGAAAATATGGCTATGCAATTATAGAAAATCCTAAATTTTGCTGGTAATACATATCTACCAATCTACAGAGGCACCTTTTTTTGGAACTATATGATGCTATCTC
The DNA here is from genome assembly GCA_004837865.1 of Musa balbisiana. NCBI lineage: Eukaryota > Viridiplantae > Streptophyta > Magnoliopsida > Zingiberales > Musaceae > Musa > Musa balbisiana. The sequence goes on along the minus strand of CM017188.1, from coordinate 4,853,308 downwards.
CTTGATATATCAGATGAAAGAACCACAGAAATCACAATTCAATGATTGGTCATTAAGGTTTTCTTAGAGGTTGCAGTCTATAAATGAAAAAGGAAAATATCTTTGTTTGCCAATAAACCAAATCTAACAATCTTATTTGGAATATCCAAGTTAAAGAAAAATCCATCACCACCTGGTGATCCAAAAAGGTATCTTTTCCATCCAACGTTGCAAAAGAGAATCACTTCACTATCAAGTAAACTTTCGTGGCGTTTCATCCAAAAGAATAGGGAAAAAAAAAGAAAATTAAGAATCTGTCCTGCAAATGTCTCGTCAGAACAGGAAAAAAAAAAGGAGGAAAAGACAAAATATCGATGTGCAAATCTATCAGAAAACCACCACGAGCAAGAGAAATGAAAAGGCGGGATCCAAATCGGAAGGCACAAGTCAAATCAAGATGGGGTGGGATCTCACCATCGAGGAATCTCGAGCACTCAGCGAGAGCACCCGGGATCTCGGGAGCCCTATCTTCCAAGAACCAAAGCGGGGACGGAGGAAGTTGGAAGGAGAGCGACGAAGGGGGAGGCGGACAGGAGGAGGAGGAGAGGAACAAGGGGGAGAAGGGGCTCGCGACGAAGGAGCTCAGGTCGAACGGCCACGGGGAGCCGTCGAGGTCGAGCTCGATGTCCAAGAGCGCGGCCGAGACGGGCGGCGGCGGTGAGTGGCGGCCGCCGGAATCCGACATAGGGAGGAAGGGGTCGGCGGAGCGTGGGCGGTGATCCCATCTGAGAAGGGGCGGGCCGCGGTGCGGTTGGCTTAGTAGTACCGGTCGATGTCGCACCCAACGTGGGGTTACGCCCGAATAAGATAAGGTAGGACGGGTGGGACCGGCACGGCCCGCCGCGTACAACCGTCAGATAGGATCACGACGGCCCGGGGGGAACGCGTTGAGCGCTGCGAACAGGGGGGCGCCGTCGTACATGTGCCCTTGTGGGACCCGGCCGCTTCCACCCCCATCAATGGACGACATGGATTAATGATGTGGGTTGCGCCCGGCCTCAGACACGTAATCCAAATCTTTCGATCGGACGTCGTTGCGACCACACTCGGAAATCCACCAGCATAGCTGAACCCTGGCCCACTCGACACAGCCAATCTTCGTACCGTCAAGTCCTTGCTCATCAATCACCACGGATCCAACTCGATCCATCACAGAAAACCAACAAGTCCATATGGTTTCTGAGCCACGAACTCCGAGCACGTGCAAGCCACAAAGTCCATATAGTCCTTCGGCTGGTGCAGCGGCGCTCCACCGCCGGCCCACGTTGGCAACACATACGACGTTGAGTCATTTCGACAAACACCTCGTCGCCTCGAGCGCCCACAGCATCTCACCAGCTTCCTCCGCACTTCCCCGTAATTAAACAAGCATATCCTGACTGCAGCACCAACGCGGAACACCTGGCCACACCCAATCGTCGTGCACGTCGATGCCAATGCAGCCTCTGACTCAACTCGTGGGATTATCGCATGCTAAGCATCGAGTAAAGAAGTCCTGTAGATAGAGCAACATTTGTTTAAGCCAGGAAGCTGTGAGGGGATAAGATCGTTGGCTCCAAGAAGTGGGGATGTGATGTGGAGATAGATGCACTTAGTCCACAGCCGGAGGAGAACTGACTCCGTGGCCTGTGAGAGCATTGACTTCTGACGGTGATATAAAAGAAGAGAGATCTAATACTGTTCTACTCCACCATATTATAATACGTATGATTTCGAATTGAATCAGGCAAATTGGAGATCAAGCAGTCGTACTCTATCATGTCACATGAGGTCAAAATTTATAGTATAATAAATCCAAGATATGTCTTGTCTTAGTTGATAATTTATCCTAAGCCTAATTTATTAGCCACGATCACAATAGTTTACTTCATCGTCACAACTACCGGTATGTTTTATGATGATTAAAAGATGTAAAAAAAAAGAAAGAAAAATGAGAAGATAATGTATCTTTTACATTCATAAAATAAGAAACAATACTTGAGGTGTTGGTATATCTTGAGGATTTGCACACGGTTTATAGCATCATAAATCATAATTAATGGAGTTGATAAGAGGGTATGCTGCGAAGACCAAGACAAATCAATTTAGACCAAATAATTAGACGCGTAACAGCTGGAGTTAGGACAAATGCTTTTGAAGCTGCGGCAGCCATGATTCACGAGGTGCCGGGTGAATATTCTGCATGTCGTCGTAAACATTATGATCGAAAAGTCTTGATACTCATAATAAAATTATATATATAATAATTATAATTTATAAATATTAATATTCAGCTTGGATCGAATAAGCTAACTCAAGAATATTATGCGGTACATGCCCTCATCGTAAACATCACGATCGAAAAGTCTTGATACTCATAATAAAATTATATATAAAATAATTATAAATATTAATATTCAGCTTGGATCGAGTAAGCTAACTCAAGAACCTATCCATAATTCGGATGACAGACTACTACTCAATCCGCATGAAATCAAAATTATTAATAATTCAATTATATGATGGTGAATTCATTCTTTTGTAAATTAATCTCTATTTCATTCATAATTATAAAAATAAAAAATATTATAAACTAATCTTTATTTAAATCATAATTTATAAAAATAGAGATTGAAAGTCTAAACCGATTATTAAACCATTTGAGTTATAAAAAATAAATAATCTCAATTTTTACTTACTATAAAATATATTTTATTTCTAAAGGGTACTTAATTTTTTTATTATAATAATAAAAAATAAAAAAAGATCATATTTAATACTCATCCCTCAATGTGTCTAATACTATCCTCTTCCACTATAAGTGCATTTATTATACAAATGATTAGTCTCTGTAAGCGTTATATATGTTATTTATGTAACACAAAATTTTTAATTATACTATTACACAAAAAATTAAAATTAAATAACATTTGATCAAATATTATGATTGTGTTTCTTTTATTCTACAAACACATCCGAATGAAAATATGTTATCTCCTACTATCTATTTATAAGCACAGAGATCTAAATAAATAATTATGAGAGTTATTTCTATACATTCTAAAAAATCTTTTTATAATTTTTTTTTTCTATTGACCAAATGGGAGATGATTACATTAATAGTTCTAATGAATTTTGGATCCGATAGATTGCCGGTCTGAATCGATCGATGATAAAGAGCAAGTTCTTGTTGGCCAAATTATAGTGTCGAGTAGCATTTCAGAATCCTTTGGTGATTACAACAACAGTATCACACCTTAGGGTTTTGTTGCAGCACGATGACTCGGATCTACATCAGTTTTCACGTAAGCAAAGAAGCAAAGACGTGGAGAGCGTCACAGGATTCACGTACTTAACACATGCAATACGGGTTGGTCGCAGCGGCCCGTTCATGGCGATGTCTTCTTCCAAGAGGAGGCCGGTGGGACGCCAGGGAACCGAGGAACTGGCACGAACGGGACCGGAGGGAAGGGCAAGACCGGCGGTGGTGGCGGTGGTGGTGTCAGCAGGGGAACTGGAGGTAAGTTGAAGGATGGCGCTGGAGGCGGCTGCAGCGGGAATGGCGGGAGAACCGACGGTGGTGGCTGGAGCGGGTTTGGTGGCAGAAGGGATGGCGGCGGAAACAACGGGTTTGGTGGCAGAAGGGATGGCGGTGGAAACAACGGGTTTGCCGGTACTGGAACTCCGCCGAAGCTCGGTGGCGATGGCAGGAAGAACGCAGCCTGGTCTAGCTGTGGTTTCTGATGGCACAGCTCGGGTGGGTTCAGTGGCTTGAAGCTGAAGAACCCAGCAGAGTAGACATGAACGCCGTTCCTCCTCGACTGGAGACGCAGGCCGGCGGTGGTCGCCGAGGCCGCCACCGCGCAGAACGGTTCATTGCTTCTGAGCAGCTTCACCGAGCAAGCTTCCACCAAACCTAAGTTCCTGCTTATTCTCGGCGGCAAGCGAACTCCAAACACTCCGCGCCGGTCCGTCGTCGCCACCTTCCTGTAGCCGAGCTGGTTCGCAGCGTCTCCGCACTCGACCGCCACCGAAGCACCTGTTGCGAGGACAATGTCGCATCACAGATTGGGAGCCGGCTGTTGGGTTGTACTGCGAGAGAGCTAACCTGAGATGAAGTAGCTGGACTCGGCCAATTCCTGGCGGAAGCAGGTGTCACAGAAGACGGTTCCGACGACGAGCGCGGAGGGGAGCTGCTCCCTTGCGCCACCCCCAGCAGAGGAACAGAGGAAGATGCAGAGGAGCGAGAGAGCCAGCGAGCAGTGAGCTCTTGCAGCCATCGTCCGAGGATAAGTGAAGTCCCCTCGATGGAATGTCAAGTTTGTAGTTCATGATCCTCGTTCATAGGAGAACCATGGCCACAATTCCAAGCCCACTGAATCCAAAGTTCACATGATTGCTCGTCTCTCGGCTGGCCCTGCATGCTTCCGGACAAAACTACGCAGTGGACTTGTTAATGTAGATGGAATCTCGCCGTATAAGCCCTCGGTCATTTGGTCGAACACGTCGATCACATCCGGAGGCCATTCATGAGATCCAACCACGGATTTCTCTACTACCGTCGTTTTGTATCTTATGTCGGCAGAAACTGAGGTCACCTTTGATGGACTACCAATAGATTAAAGAAACAGAACCATCATGTCAACATGATATAGGAATTAGGTGACAGGTAGCATCAGCACATTCTAATCAACAGCAGCATTCAAAACAGAGGCCATCACATGACATTACATAAACCATATCAATTGAGGGACAAGAAGCTGGAAACCCTAGCGATCAGATGAAATAAATCCAGCTTTATATACTGACTGACCATTAATGACCATCAAGGAGCAGCATCTACAGGTCTTGCTCTTGAAGAGCTGGGGATTCACACGGATTGGTTCCTTAAAACCTCATTTTGCAAGCATTTCTACAACACAAACAGATGAAGGATGATATAGTTCTAAAGACAGACTTGTAGAAGCTGATCTGAATCTTCAAGCAGAATGTGATACACGAAAACTTGAAACCAAAATCTTACCGCTTTCCTGCAAGTGAACCTATAAATGCCAATCCGATGGTCCAGTAGATGCCTCTGTTCCTTGACATTAGTATGACATGCATGCTTAAAATTAATAAAAAAAATGTCAATCTTTATAATTATAACCATAAAAGAGATCATTTCTATCATTTACAAGCCTACCGTATGAGGCGCTGCAGCAAGGATCATCTCCATCAATTCTACAAGTGCGACAGAATGGAAAATGACCCTGGTAATGAAGTAAAACAAGGAGTATCTTCTCAAGGAAGACTTGATGTAAAGATTCATCTCCAGAAAGGGAACATTTACTTGATGATGACAACAATAATCTCAATCAAGATTTTGATCTTAAATTTTCTGTGACGGACAGCACATTTATAGTTCTATGTAAACAGTTGTCCAGTCAAAAAAGCCATATGGAACTTCATGGTACCTGCACAACTTCTAAACAGCCGAAGAAAACAGCTGATTCTCATATATCTCTGTTCTCAAATCTCCATCCAAGTTATCTGGCTTAATTTCCAAAATTTGAGGTCCAATAAAATGTTACATCTCATATGAAAATTATTACATCTGCTAAAATGAATTGTTGAATCCCCCCATATATGTTGCTGGTGATGCTGCCTACTTTGTCTGGCCCTTTTCCCTCAAATGGTACGAGTTGAAAAATAAGCATCAAGCTACTACAATATAATACAAAAGGATACCAAGCAATGTTTAAAATCTCAATGCATTATGCAGTCTTTGATAAGTGGATGTGAGAAGTCGATGTATTGTTCCCAAAGATTCTTGTACCTGCTTATAGATGATTTAAGCCAGGGCTTCATGTTCCCGTTGAAGTGCACAACAGCCGCACTTTCAATCAACCTGTCATCAATTTCCGGGTCATAACCCAACCCGAGCACATGCCACCTCCGATCAAGGGGTTCCATCAGCCCATAAAATGCCAGAAGGCCAGGAGCAAGAGTGCCTCTCTTCCAGATCATCTTGTCAGCATTCTGCTCTTGCCAGTAGTGATATTTTGCAGTAACATTTGCCTTCTTCCATGCTATTAGGTCAAAGATATTCATCCCAAAAGCCCATCCACATGCTTGTGGATCAAATTTTGAGCTAACAACTGGATTGGAGAAATTGATATATTTGTAGAACCGATGAAATGCTTCTAGACAAGTCTCTACAGCTCCAACAACATTCCCATGCAACTCCACTGAGAACAGAGGGGTTAGATCCTTCTGTACCACAACATCATCATCAAGAAACACCACCTTTTCCAACAGCGGCTGTATCTGTGGGATGTAGAACCGCAAGTGACTTAGTAAAGAAGCAAAATTAGTGTCCTTCAACCTTGATTCTGCATTCTGATCTTGTGAACTACCAGCAAAGTGATAAGCTCTAGTTTCAGCAAGCATTAGCTGTCTGACCAGTGGAGAGAAGGAGGTGTTCAACAAATTTAACTCTTCTATGCTTCGAACCTCGACTGTACATCCACTAAAATCATTCCTGAGAAACCAAGTAGTCATAGCCCTGTAGTTGACCTCATCTGTGACCACATGAAACACAAGCTGTTGGGGATGATCAGCGTTAGAGGCTGTGGAATTCACGACAACAGAAGTTGCCATCACATTATCAGAGAATATACAGAAATGGTATAGATTGTTGTCAACAAGTCGAGGCAAGTTCCTTCCCTCTTCTGACAGTTTCATAAGAGACGAATTTCTAAACCACTCCTCTGTGAGTTTTATGTTAAAACAGTGGAGACTTTTGGGCATTGTTTCTGCAGCCAGTTGGCCAAACTCTGCACTCTGTGCAGTTGCTGCATTTGCACGCTCTTCAAGAGCAAGTGTGTGGCTCTTTAGTGTTGTTATTGTAGTGCTAATGTCATAATGGAAATCTTGGGCCTTGTATATAAGCTGTGCTAGTCTACTCACTACAGGATGTGCTTCTTCTAGGGTGATCGATTTCCCTCTCACAGCTGCTTGAGAGAGCAAACCTTGACCATTCCTTATATGTGAGCTAAGCTCCCATGCAAGCTGAAGGTTGTGATGCTCCTTGGCTATGACTACATAAGCCTTGGCCAGTGTCATCTGATCAGCAAGTTGCCTGGCGTAGGAACTACTACTTAACAGCTCCTGGGTGAGGTTTAGAGATTCACGAGTGATTTCCTCATCAGATACAACCTTTTCCTGGATGAAGCAAACAAAGAAACCCTGAGAAGCTTACAAGCTTAAAACCTTCATGTTTTACAAAACACAAGGATGATCACACAACGATATGTGACAATGATCTTTGGCAGACTGCTCGCTCAACTAAGAAAACTTACATTCAAATTCAAGTTGCAAGGACATTATTTCTAGAGCTCCATTTTAAAGAAAGATTTAAGAAAATCAGATCGAACACAACTAAACCAAGAAATTACTACAACAAGCAAATATACAACAACCTTGATTACAGCTAGCAAAATAAGCCTTTTCTTGTTCCATATTGTAGAATCCAATCCACAAATTGGACATGAAGTTCCAAAAAGTAATTTCTATTATTTATTGCAACTTTCTTCGATAACAGGTCAGAATCAACTAAGTTGTGAGATATAAAAGGGAAGATAATGATTCAATTTATCAAATGCGTGGCATGATTACAGAAGTCAACTCAATGGTTCTCTAAGATTTTCTTTTTTGGTGAATTCAAAATGTATATATAGATAGATATAAATAATAGTTTCAAAATTTGTTCAGATAGTGAAGCACTTTTTTCTCCTTTTTCACTTAATTTGAAGGAACTAATGAGTCAAAAGGTGTAGCAAATTGAATTTAAGCAATACTGTGTAGCAGTAAGAAGTAAAATTCCACCTCAAAGTGTTCAGATGTCAGTGATGGATTCTGGGAATGGATGCCATTATCAGCAAGAATTCTAAGACAAGAATATACATTTGGTCAAGTTAGACCCTTGCATCTGATAGATGTGACAGGACTTTATAACAAGTTGTTGAAGACACAAGAAAAAAATTCCATGAGTCAAGCACTGAGATACTAAGAAAGATGATTGCAACATCTCAAGAAAATAGGTATAGCCAAAGAAATAAAGGAATGAATGACATTAAAGATCTTATTGCAGCTTTGCTTCTAATGATTTTACGGCTGCAATAGCCAGTGGTTTGCATAATTCCTTACAATTCATTTTCCAGCTTTCCAGAAGGTATCCATGATGAACGTTATGCACAAGAAAGATCAGTGGGTTTGAAAAAAGCAAGTGTACCTAAGATAGACTCCTGATAACAATTACATGAAAGGCAGAGGTCAGGGTTAGCAATTCAAGATTATTAATTGGATATTTACATATTTGAGACCATATGAATTATTTCATGAAGATATACATTTCTTTAAGAAAAGTGAATTGAAAGGAAACTTAAGCCTCTGGAAAAAAAAGTATTAAAAAATCCTCTGTTTTCGATTATCTAATAATTCATTTAATGAAAGTAGATTATCTTACCACAATGTTATAACTTCCATGATCTATTCCCGAACCAAACATGAATCTTTTGATTTATTTGGCTAAGGAATTTAATAAATGGAGAAAGATATCCTATTAGCAGAAGCAATGGAGCAACTTAATAACATCTTAGTAGTGATTTCTTGGTTCAACTTTCTTTGCCAAATTTTATTATACGGAGTTTGCACAGAAACCCTTGCTTGAGACAGATAACAGTCCATCAGAATGCCTAAATGAAAGCTCTTGTTGGAAGAACGTTGGTTTACTGTGAGCCACGAAACATTATTATGGAATGAAAATTTTGAAACATTGTCATAATATTTTAGAAGATTCTGTGATTTGTTAATCAAGGTTCAATCTTTAAAGATATAAGCAAGTATACATACTTTTCTGGGAAGTGTGGGGAAGAACGTTAATGATTATGATTTGCCGAATAAACAAATAATCAACACAAGTGACTGCCATTTGATAGAGATCAAAGGCAAAATGAAGATCAAGACACCTCCAGAAGACTTAAATGCAGCAAAGAGTCTGAATATAGAACCAGAATCAGTATAAAGATATACAATGAATAGGACAAACAGGATGACAGATACTTTTCACTGATGATCCATGACGAACGAGAAAGATACATCAAGTGTTACTTGCTACAATAAGTTAACACGGAGAAATCATCTCAACAAAGATAACAAAAAATGCTACCGAGTCAAGTATATGAAACATATCTAAGCAAATTAGCACAACTGAGCTACCAAGAGGGGCAAGACTTACCATATGGAATGAAGAGAAATCATCTTAACGAAGATACCAGTAAATGATACCAAGTTGAGTATATGAAATCATGGTTCGTCTTACCGGCTTGTACCAGCATACCGACTGAATGTCGGTACGGTATGTACCAAACTGTACCAACATATTGACATATGATATGATAGGATATACCGACAAATCGATATGTACTGCTCGTATCGATCCCCTGTTAGACCGGTACTATCCATACCGGGCGATATGCAGCAGTACGATGAACCTTGTATGCAACACATCAAAACAAATCAGTATAACTGAGCTACCGAGAAGGGCAAGTCTTAACATATGGGATGAAGAACTAATTGATAATAGGTCATTGCTGTTTGTAGCCACATTATATAATATATGTAAAGTGAGATTAGATGATGTAACAACTTAGTCATTAGTCTGAGAAGATAAAATATCCTGTTAGTCCTACAATGTAGACATGCACCCTGGGAGGAAGCACACAACCATTATGAATCTTGTATGAAGAGATTACTCTGGAACATCCACATTGATGACAATCAAGGGGGAAGGTTTTATGTACTTCAGAAAGGACTTCTAGCATCAACAGAAATGGTTTGATCAACAAATTCAAATATCATCGGTAAAACTTTATCTTCAAAAAACCATTATAGATCTTCTATTAAATACCCTACGATAAAAGGGAGCGGAGTAAAATGCACTCCAGGGAAGACGTCCAGTAATGGGTTAGTCAACAACTTTGAGTGTATTTAGGAAAAAATTGGATCTTCTATGATTGTCCAATTATGAACTTATATAGTAGATTCTCAAATTCATGAGCATATCACATAGTACAACTAGTAGCCTTTAAATAGCACCAATAACTCAAGCACCTTAGCAGCTTCACAAAGTAAGAAATATGTTCCAAAAGCATTCCAACCATTTTTAGTCATTGATTGTCAGCAACATCCAATATCATGATCATGTACAATTTTATCATCGGTCTCCTATCTCATCTCAGCCACGATGTAATAAATGTCTCTATTTAATAAAAAAAGTTGCTACAAAAAGATTACAGAACTTTGTACTTGTTAATCCTTCTCGGTATGCAATTAGCAACCTGATAAAGTTCCAATGGACTGATGGTACAGCCACAGCAACATCATACCTAATCCCTGTGACTAACTCCCTCCGCTCAAATTAGGCAACCAGCTTCCATCGTGATTCGTCCAACGAAGTACCTTCCATGAACTAATGAAAAACTACGACGCGAGTGCGGGGGCTGCAGTTTGATGACTTTCACTCCGTCGTCGAACATGATCTACAACATAGAATACGCCACGAAAGGGCGAAAAGAAAATTCCTAGTTTGGTACCCAATTTCTCCGTTCTTCCAGATCCTAGATATCTCCATTTGATAAACTAGCTAAAAATCCTTCCAAGGTTTCAGAATGTCATATAAAAGCGAAATTTTTCAAAGAAACCAATCTCCGTAAATCTCTGTGACCAACAAAACCAGATCATAGGATCTAAACACTCGACAGATCCAGCGCAACAAAACGAGAAGTAGCAGCCCAAAGAAAACATACAGAACAACAAGAACATACCCGTAAGAGCGGCTCAAATCGATCCTGATGGTGGTGTTGAAAGAGGAAGAGAACGAGTCCCGCGGCGATCGAGATCCCAATTAGCAAACATATCCAGTACGAGAGCCGCCTTCTGGCCGGGCGCCGGAACTCGGGCGCCCTCCGCCGCATGTCCACCCGATCCAGACAACACCAGTCAAACGACTTGGTCCGGGGAATCGGATCCCGAGAGAACGACGATCCGGACCAAATCGGCGGCCTCAGGCCTTCGACCACACGGTGAAGATCCAAAGCCTTCAAGGGGAAGGATCCGGTGAGGAGCGCAGAGGAAGTGATGCGCTAATCTTATTGGTGCGTTTACATGGTAGGAAGGCCTTACGGTGTAATAATGTGGAAGGCGTTGGATTTGGGGATTTTGGGAAAGGGAAGCAACACGTACAATTAAAATATACCATATGATGGTTAAATGTGCTGTCATCAAAATGATGATTAATATTTTTTTTAATTTAATACTATTTTATATAAAAAATCCTCCAACGAAACTTTTGTTTCTGGTACATTAATGTGATGATATATTATTTTTTTCAATATTGTGTTTATTTCCATAATAAAATTCTTGGAAGTGCTTTCCCATAATATTTTGTCATCTAGCTTTGTTTGTTTATACATTCATGTGCTGATTAAATTCTTTTCTTTTTTTCTATAGGCTCAGAAAATATAATTTACTCAAATTATAATATTTTTTTATAAAAAAATATATTGTCTAGGATATCAAATAATTTTTTGTGTAGAAAAAAATTAAAGATGATTCAATACCTATCATGGACCACCATATAGGAAATGACATGTGCAAGACAGCCCTTCTTGCAATCGTCGATAGAAAAATGACCCTTCGACCCTGTCCACTTAAATTCCTGAGAAAGCCGCACGAGTCGATTGTTGGAAACATTAATACTCAATAGTGAGGCTCATTCTCTCTGTTCTCACTCTCATTGAGTCATTAGTCGTTAGCTCTAACAAATGATGCTCTCATAACCATCCTCCCTTATTGCAACCCTCAGGGAGACGTGCTCACTAACTATCGACGTAAATGAGTTTTTGACGACGTGAGGGGTTTCGAGATGAATTTCAATTGTCCTTCATCAATCACTTAAGTATAAAAATCAATCCCAAGACCTAAAGGGGCAAGCGTTCTACTGTTATCACCACCCTACTAACTTTACTATATGAGGAGGCCAAGTCGAGAACATTCTCCCAACATTGATCGTTTATGCACGAACTTCGATGAAATTCAAGTGCATCTCGGGACGATACCAAACTCGCTCTCAACGAATAAGCAGCGTCACGAGACTATGCCAACCAGGTCTTCATCCCACTTCCACTATCTCATATGACCCATGTCAAAGGTCTTGAAAACGATCTTACGCCTCTAGATTGAATCATAACGCTATGGTCAATGACACCCCATGTATTAAACACCTTCCATCTGATATCCTTGTGTGATCTTTGGATATCTACGATAAATGTCATATTTCTGATTTGATTAATAATTGTCAACCCACCATTGAAATGTAAATGTCTTACAACATTTCACATGCGCAGATCATAAAGCAGACCACCTGTCCAAATCACCGTCGAATATACATTATTCATATATATTTAAAAATTTATTTTTATCAACACATTTGAGTTGATTAGTAAATAGATTTATATATGGGCATCATATATATCATTTAAATCTCATTATTATATATAAAAATAAGGGAGAAAAAAAGAGCAGATCTGAAACAAATGAGAAAAACAACAGAATTAATGATACATACAATTCACATGCAAATGACATACAGATTAATATGCTCTGATGACCAACAAAACACCGCTTCAGCCATTACACCGCACTCAAGCCACACCTCATTCGAGCACAGACAAGCATCGGTTCCAACACTACGCTAAAAGCCAGAAATCTCGGTGGCGCTTGGTGGTGATCAAGTAGCCGCCGCCTCTCCTGCTCTTCCTTCTCACGGCCAGCGCCATGCAAGTGGCGTTTCGGATGCAATAGTCTACCGCGTCGCCTCCCGGCTTACTGCCTGCCCACATCATCACCCAACGCCATGTCACTGATCGCTTCCTCTGCCCCATGACGAGGAGGACGACGCCCCGTTTGCTGGCTTCTCCGACGATCGCCGGCCCTCGCTCTTCGCCCGGGACCAAAGACAGCTCGACTTGCACCTGTGGACAACAAATACAACAAGGAGGAAGACGATGGTTTGACTACTTCATTCCACTTGGATGATTACTATTAGTCTTAGCTTAATGAGGATCGAGATCATCGAGACAATTATAGCTGCACTATTATATATGACTTGTCAGCTTCATGACATGATCCTTTGTCTGAAAGCAAAGCCTGGGGCTCAAAGCAAAGCCATCCGCTACCTTTGAAGGTTGATCTTTCAAGATCTCTCTCCTGTTGTTTCAGACTGACAGTGAAGAGGGGTCTCAGCATCTTCCTGGCCATAACGCTGTTCTTAATGCTACTCTTGTTCATGCAACTAACTTGATTTGAGCTAACTGTTTGATGAAATGTCACAGCACACATTCTGATGCGGAAGAAACTGTAACATGTTTACCTCAGGTTTCCTTGCTTGGCAAATTCTTTTCATATCATGGAGAAGTGCGTAGCCCTTTGGATGTCTCTCCCTTTGATTTCTTTCGCCTGTCACTCACAAGCGGACCCGATTGCTTCGACACAAACACACTGCTCTACCAACAAACACCATTTTCGAGCCTTACCGTGCTTCGATGGCTTCGTGACTTCGACGAGGACGACGGTGTCGTTGCTCTGGACAGAGTGCGAGAGCGCCCAGTGGAGAGCAGCCTTGGCCTCTGAGCTCCGGTCCACCACGATCAGGATCCTTCTACCGTGTTCCATCTCTTTCGTAGCTCCTTCAGCGGCGAGCTCATCGTCCACGCTGCTAACCTTGCTTGCCCGGGGAGACAGAGGCCTCGATTCGATCGCCGGAGACCGGATTCTGACGCGTGTGGTGACGCGGTTCAAGCAGAAGCTTGGTAGCCGTGTGCTAGTCCTTCCCATTGATCCAAATGTTCCTCCTCTGAAACCGAAGCGTAAAGCTGGGGAGGAGGAGGCGGTGGTGGTGGGGAGGGGGAGAAAGTAGTGAAGGCAGCACAACTGTCACAGCTTGTCTTTAAGGCCATGGTCCCTCTTCTTTCCCTTGTTGGGTGCAGCGGGCTCCATTCTCAACGTGGTAGCCATGAAAGCGTTGATCGAATTGGCAGATCTAAGCACGACATCAATCACGAACTTCTTGGTGCATTGGAGGAACCAAATTGATTCGATTTGGGACAGAGAAGCTTTCAGTGCAGAATATTGCATGAATTTGCTCACCAAAGTCATTCTCATAGCTGATGGATGCAAGCATTCAACCTCACCCTCATTCCTCGCACCGAGTACCATAGGACGAGGGAGAAGAAGCAGAAGCTGCTATAGTTGGACGGAAGCTGTATCAATGTAACGGTTGCTATACATTCTGTGGCAGTCACAATCTCCGAGTGATCTCTTTGCATTATTTGCACAGATATATGTTGAATGTAACGGTGGGCTATGTTATCCCGGAATTCGGATGAGAACGGTTACCGAGTTTGTATAACCTACTACAAAAAAGTGTGTCAGTTATACCGATATCTGTTGATTGTTCGCAGCGAAAAGAAAGCACTAATATCGAAGCAAGACAGGTGGGTCCCGCTCCACTTGAGGAGTGGCATTGGACCCAAATAGGAATTCGGATCGGGTAAGAAAGATCGTGCTCGATAAATATCGGGTTGGATATCGGATCCTTCGGTTGTATCCTTCCAAAAGAGGAAAAGAAGAGGGAATCGGATCCATGTCGTGTAAGCGGGTCAACCGCTTCATCGGACACCCGGTAAAGCAAATCAGTGCCCTTCTAATTAGGAGCTCGGAATCGCCGCTCGGTATTCATTCCTCCTGAATTCCTCGCCGTCGGCGAAGTCTACCACAGAGGAAGGAGGAGGAGATTCCAATCCCTAGAAACACCAAAGAGGGGCGCATAAAATTTGTGGGTTTCGCAGAGATTTCTTGATTCCGATGATTGTGATCGATGCATGTCTCGTTGCATCCACTGGTAATTATCCTTAAATTCGATGTACGGGATTTTTGATCTGGAAGATTTTAAGATAGAATTGCTGGATTCAGATTTTCTGACAGAAACGAGTTAGATTTTGTTTTCCTGAGGCAGCTTATGTTCTGGATCTTGTTTTCGGCGGCCGGGAATTCGTTCTGTAAACAGAACTGGACGAGAAAGAATGAAGGGATTCTGATGGCTGGCGAAGTCTTTGGTCTCTTGTGGATCCGTGTTTCTTATTTCTAAAGATCACTTATTTGGTTGTCGATCTCGATTATTTTTGATGTAGGGGTTTTGTATCCTCGGAATTCTTTTTGGTATATGGAATTGTTTGCTAGCTCTTCTTGGTGGGTTCCATGGTCTTTGAAGCTAATGCATCTATGTTTTTGCGAGTATTGATTCTCAGGGTGCGGCTGATGCTGTGATTTCTTGCCAGATAAATCGCAAATGTTTCTCACTTAGTTGTCTTCTTAAACTTACTGAATTGTTCGCTTTTGTCAAAGTATTCGTTTGCTTTACCTCGAATTATCTTTATTTAGATGAGGAAAACGGGAAATTTCTTCTGGGAAGCTTGATGTAATCAGGTCGTAGGATTCGGAGAGGAGGAGAGTGCCATCAGAATAATAGATCCGAGCAGGGAAGTGAAGCTGGGAGTATGGGGTCTGTCTGTTCTTGCTTGCTTGCAGGAGACACTGAGGAATATCAACGTTCCAATGCTTTAAATTCCAGAAACTGCATCTGCCTCGGATGCTTGGCTCAGCAATTGATGAGTGTGGTACGTGTTTTCTTGTAATTATTGCGAAATGTCTACATCCGGAAGCTTACATACTTACATAATTGCAAAAAGAGTGAAGTCTTCGTTGCAATGCCTTGAAGCTCCACCTTTTGTTAGCTTTCGTCCAAGTTGCTTGGATCAGCTTAGTGATATAAAAACAAATAATTGATCTCATATTCCTGCATATTGTTAGTAAAAAGATTCATTCTACTGACTTGGTCTCTATCCTAGCTTTTTATAGTTTATACTGTGAATCTTAGCTTGCAGCTTCTGTTCTTGAATACCTACAATAATGCAAGAGAGAATATTAAAATACTTTGACATAATCAAAGTTTGCAGTCCTATGCGCTTCATGTGCTGGACATACACGACATGAGCAATCAAAGATACAAGCTCCAATCAGTAAATTATACATAGATCAGTAGTATACAACTTTCAGGAATTCTAAGTATTACTTGTAAGCTTTTATCCTAGAAGTTATGTCTTATAGAGAAATATAAAAGGGATCCTGTACTACATGTATAACATTGGAAGGCACTTAAACTTGTAGCTTCACAAATATCAAGTGTGTCAAATCATTATCTGGACTCCGGAAGAAGGTAATATGAGCTGTCAGGTAATTCAATTTACCTTGAGCTTAAAATAGATTGTATATTATTAAAGTTAACTTTAGCAGAAAATGACATTATATAAGGGAACAAGTCGAACGATTCCTTTTTTCTGCTAAGTTGGAGGTAACACTAACTAGGGATAGATAAGGGGAATCATTCTAAGATGATTTTTACTTGTCTAATGGAGACCTCTTCACGAATAAGGCAAGGTCCGTCAATTTAAACTAGAAGCTCTAGGTGGGGAGAGAAAAATAAGAGAGACTGACCCTTGGTTTATGTGTTATCCCCTCCTCGCAAGCACAGACATTGGAAATTGCTGGCTCCCATAGTGTGATGATGGGCTGTAGAATGAACTCGATGTCATATGATTGATTGGAAATTAAGAATGATTTTGGCTTCAAGTTTATGCTAGACGATTTTGAGATATGGTAAAAAATAGCTTTTTTATGGGAGACTAATAGGCATGTCTTGTTTTAGGAAGACTTAAGAAGCAATCTTAGATTCTCTTCCTTTTAGGTACTTACATTTGGATAAAATTAAATGAACAAAGATTAAGTATATAGCTAACTAGAAGTCTAGATAACAAACTTTCTTTTTGGTTTGTAGAAGCTAAACTTAGTTATCGAACATTGTTTATACTAGTCTATTGGCATGTATGGCTACTATGATGGCTCAATGTTGTGCTTGCATAACCCGTATAATTGTTGGTATTGTAACACCATGATTAGTCCTACGTTGGAAGTGAGCAAGATTAAGATAGACTTATAAAGGTTTGATGAGTATAATACTATCAACTTTAGCTTAAGCATTTTGACTAGTGATCTTAGACCAAGCGAAGATGATGGTTTATTTATCTAACAGGCTTGAGTAGGAAAGGACTACCCATGGATGAAGCTCGAGGACTCGTCACGGCGTGGAGCTACCATCGAACTACGTCTCACATGCACCAAGGGTTTGATTTGGGCTATGCCTCGTCTTGACGAGGATGTCAAGCCCTTAAATTGGAGAGTTTATAACACCCCTATTAGTTTCACGTTGGAAGTAGGCAAGACTAAGACTTATAAAGGTTTGATGCGTGTACTACTATCAATTTTAGCCTAAGTATTTTGGCTAGTAGTTTAGGTCAAACGAAATTAATGGGTCAGTTATTCCATCGGACTCGGGTCCTAACGGGTATAGTCTGATACAATATGCTACCATTTGACATGTTGTTTATGTTTTTAGCCATGAGACTAGGTGAGTTGCTTAATGAACTCATGAGCAATAGGGTATTCTGCATATGAGATAATAATAAGGATGAATTTGAAAATGACAACTTGAAAGACCAAATAATTTCCATATTTCAACATAAAAACATACTGGTACTTTGTACAAGTTTGTTGTGAAGATGCACTGTCTCGAGTTAATTGACAGCCGACCTTTATTTTAGTTGGTTATATTTTGATTGATTTATGTACAAAGCAGTTTGAGTCTGGATAGGACAAACTTACTGAAAATTAATTGTGAAACTAACATCTTGTATTAGGACATGCTTCAAGGTAATGACGGGGAGCTGGATGTTAAACTTGACTGTTATATACTTTTTTTAGTCTTTCAGAAAATGTTAGAGAAGAACTTTTGTCCATATTGACTGTTTCCAATAGTGAGAAAAGCCAATTTTGATCTTCCTTCTTGCAGTACACTGCACTATTTCGAAGAGAGGAGATGCATGCTGTTCCTTCATCTTTACAGGAAAGAGTTGCTTTTGCTTCTCCAGCACTAACCATGGATGACTCTGTACCTGATACATATCACTCTCCTCCCAGGCCTATACCATATGATGATCCTAGATTTACTCAGCATGATGGCCTTATCTCAAGGCATGAAAAATTTTTAAGCCATTTTCATCAGGAATCTGAACCACTTAGAAGTAACACTAATAGTGAGACAGAATCAAAGATGAAAGGCAAGTGTAAGTCAAACTATGATGGAGGATCCAAACTATGTCAGCCTGAGTCTTCATTGAAGCACTTCTCTGCTGAAGCCAGAAGAGAAGTAACATATATTTTTCCTTCTTCTGAAGATGAGGATGTTTGTCCAACATGTCTTGAAGGTAAATTGCGAGATCTGGTTATTAACTTTTATTGTATGCCTATCTAATAATAAATAAATTATCCTAAAGTATTGGCTAAACTAAGTTTACCTTTTGGCTTAACTGATTGGCGCAAACTTCTTGAAATGCTGTACAATTAAGGAGACCACTATGTTTTAATAGCAACCTTCAAAAGATGACTAAAATATCTAAACATTCCTCTCATAAATATCAGTTATATATCATTATACTTCTGCCTAGCGACATTTCACCTTGTGTAAAGAAGAAAATTACACCTTGTGTATGCTTAATCAATATTGACAGTAATCGGGCTTATATTTACTTGATGATGTCATAATAAATTATTCAGGAAATAAAGGTCAATTGTACTTACATGTATTCATAAAATTCTGATCTTTGACGTTACTTTGCAGAATATACTACTGAAGACCCCAAGATAACAATGCAATGCTCTCATCATTTCCATCTTGGTTGTATATATGAGTGGATGGAGAGAAGTGATGCATGTCCTGTTTGCGGCAAGGTAACTAGTTTGTCATTATCTGCCATTGATTTTATCAATCCTCATATACTAATGACATTTTTGTTATTGTAGTCTATGTTGAATTTATAGGCCATGCGATCTAAGATAATATCAATATGTAAAATAAATCAAACATGATGCATTAGATAAAACAATTGCTTGGTACTATCCCTGGAGTTCTAAGATCTGCAGCTTGTACCATTTATTTTAGCAAATAGATAGTATCCTGCAAAATTCTTGGGAGATATTATGACTGGACCATACATCTACTTATAGGAGTTGCTTGTTTGATTTCAATAGTCACAACCAACAAACTGTCCGCTACGTGCATTGCCTTTCTAAGATCCCAACTTTCTTATATCCACCACTGACATGCATCAGTGATCATGTGATTAACAGCTGTTCTCAAAATGCAAGAAATTACTATTTATATTTCATGTTGAAAAACTTAATTTTCAATTCAACTTTTCTGATAAATTAAGGGTCCTAACCTTGCAACATCATATTAAAGAAATTATAGTTTATATATTTTGCATTTCAGGACATGTAACATTAATCTGGTTAAATTTATGACTCATTTTCTTGGCACTACGATTTTTCCCATCTCATACCGTGTTCCAAATTCCAAACGGTGGTATCTGAATTCTGACATACACTTTCAGGATATTTTATGGTTTTTGGGAATTATATATTTCGAATGGCCTACTAATGAAATATATACTGCTGCACAATACGCCTCCTATCAGTGGCTGACTACACTGTAATCAGCTTTGGATCATTTGGCATATTTCTGCACATTAATCGTTTCTTTTTCATGCTCTATACTTCATTGTGAACATAAGATCACACAATGCAACACTACAGCTGCTTGTCATTTCCTATTATTTAAACCTTTGTAAGGCATTAGGCAATGAATTATCACAAAGTTATTTTGTGCCAACTCCGTGTTCTACTGTCTTTGCCGCTTACCTAGGGACTTAACTCAAGTTGACTGGAGGTTGGTACAAATGTCTAAATTTAATTCATTACTGAACTTCCAATACAATCATAATGGACTTTGTTGTTGAAACAAGTAACTCGCCCATTTAAACATTTCATCAGCCAGGCATCCAAGTGCTGAAATATGGATCTTCACAAAGTTTCAGTATATATAGCAACAAAAGACATGTTGATCCGGGTTGTTTATGAAAAGGTTTTGATTTTATGTGCCGCATCAGTGGTTACTTACGTGCTTTCATTTTTCTTTTAACAGATGATGGTATTCAAGGAAGCAACATGATCATTCCACATATGTCTTTGATAAATTTATTCATTTGGACATATGCAGGGAATATGTGTACTTTGTATTTCATAGTGTGTATATACATATATCATGAAGTATATATCAATGCCGTAAGTCTTCCGGTGCCGTTTCACAGGCTTTGATATTGGTGAATATTTTAGTATATACGAATGAAGTCATCGGTGACTTATTCGCTCATATAGATTTTTACGGTTCTTCTGTTGCCTCCTTACTGATGCATACATAGCTGCCCAGACAGTTGCTTGGATGTTTGTACAGAAAAAGAAATGTTGTTATTGTCATTCCAGTCGTCTTCTATCAAGAAAAACTCCTGTAAGAATTTGTCCTGACGGTAGAAAGAGACTCATGACCTTGTCATTCTGAAGATGCTTGAAGGATGCCCTCCTGTAGCAATTTGGTTTCCTGTGAAAAGTGAATACAATATACGTTTACCGCTTGACTGATCCTGTTTCCTTGGAGTAGCAATTCTTTTTTCTTCTTTTCCATCAGTTCGTGTTGTCGATGAGCTCGAGAGCACATGATTGACCTGATTGCTCCAATTCCGATATACTTGATGATTTTTGGCAAAATTTTTATCGCCACCGAAAAGAAAAAGACGATTTCTTCGGTTTTTACTAGCAATTCCACGAGAGGTGTAGTCTCCGAACAATGTTTAAGCTGCAGAAAGTTTCATCCAAGAATCATGGGGTAAAGGTAATCAGGAGTCTCTTTTTCCTACCTCAAATGAATCGGTACAGCTCCGGAGGGAGGACATAAAGCAAAAGATGCAGCACCGTCGGTTGTTATTAGAATACCTTTGCACAAAGGAACCGAGAATTAGAAGCCCCACAATGTTTTTATCGACCATTATTTTACAGTATTGTTTTCGATATATACAAACGAGCTATCGCACACAATAGAAGCATAGGTTAGAAAATGCATTACAGGGAGACTTCTGACGGATTGCTCCCAAGTCCAAATTGGAATGGGTCGGAGGGATAAAACACTCCACAACTTAACTTGGATTATACTTACTACAATGGTAACTGGACTTGCATGGGAAGCGCATCTCAGTCCTTCACAGGCGAAGCATCCATGGTGGCAGAACAGCGCCGTTACACCGGGCAAAGGACTGCTCGGCTTCCTCCACGACCGAGCCCGTGGGTTGGTGGTTTCTGCAGTATTAGATTGATCATACCTTTGCTCTGATTGTTTCTTGCTTGATAAGATGTTTAACGAGGAAAACGAATTCAACTGGCATGCCAATTAATCTATTATGCAAATTCAACTGACAAATGACTTTGAGCCTACAATACTGTTGGTTTCGCCACTTTGCATGCTCATCCCTCAACCAGATCAAAAGCTAACTACGCAAGGTCAACTTTATCGGTCAAATAAATTTCCCATAGGGCTAATTACAGATTATCCTATGAAATCTTTATACTTTGGAAAGTGAAACATTTAATCATGCTGTTCTAACAAAATATTTTTTTCTTGATTTTTTTACTTTATAAAATTATCTTTTTAATCTTGTATAATCGATCTCAATATTTCATAAGTACAGAGATTCAAATATAATTTTTGAAATTGTAAGAAGCAGGATGCTAGAGGTAGCTAACTAACTACAGTAGGTAATTTGTAATCAGCCTCAGAATAACATCGCTTCATGATTCAACATATGTAAAAGCAACAATAATTAAATAGTAAGTTTTCATTCATTGCCCACCATGTGCTCTTCGATTCTATGCTCCTCTTTTTATTTGGGGGCGCAAGGCATTGTTCGAGAGAAATGTATAAAGTTAAAAAAAGTTTGACGCCCAAAATGCCCATGAAATATTGCAAGGGAAAGAAGTATGTCTGCCGAATCAAACACGGCAATGCAACACCTACATACACGGCTAGTTTCTCTTGCTAAGCAACTAATGATGATTACTTACTGCCCATGAAACGCTAACATGATTCTTGAAGACTGTGGTAATATGAACTATAGTAATACCTAGTCCGAGAGATGCTTATAGGAAGTGTGTACCTGATGTTTATGGTAGATTCTATGGAGAGCAAGTGAGGTATAAAGGAGCTGGTCGGGGCTTGAGCTGCTTGTTCCGTTTGTTGGTGTTGGCTCAGAGCCTCAGCCTTGTCCTTCTCCACAAGCTAATTTGGAACCAAATCACATTTTGATCCAACTTGAGGTCTATAAACAAGGTTATCCAAAACAAGGCCCATAAATAAGGTCAAACATTTTATAGTTTACCTTCTTTGCCATGTCACTGTTTTGTGCTTGCAGCGCCCTCTCCTGCAAGAAAATAAAGGCTATTCAGGCACAGATTTGTACCTCAAGTACCAACAGATTCTATATATGTATATATATGGAAGAATTTTCCAAATTGTTATTGGCATTCTACACATCAGGCCACTCTTTATCTATCATTTCCTAAGATAGATGTTCTCGAGTTGTCCACGGAAGAATGTTTAGGGTGTCATGAGGTGGAGAACAGGTAAACAATAAGAATCAACAAGTAGAGCATAGTCTCTATCAAAAGAATATTATAGTTGGTGAAGAATCCACTCTTGTTGAAAAATCAGAATGAACAATTGATCCGGTTGGTTTTCGGGTAACTGGCATGAACATACTGGGTTAGATCCGATTTTATAATATAATGAAAGATTACTTAAATATTTTTTATTATTATTTGAGAAGATATTTACATCAATCATGAATGCATGCTTAACTTTCAGAAAGAGCAAAGAACATTTAGATATTATCTGTGTAAATAATTCATGCTACAAAAAGTAGCAGTTGGTATACGTCACTGCTATATTGCTAACTGCAAAAGCAATATTCGTATCAGTGATAATATAGGTTTACGCAGGTCCTGCATGCTGAATTGAGTAGGGTTGCAAATTATCATAGTTACTCAGAATCAAAACCAAATGTTGGAGTCTCTTTGTAATCCCGGTGGTAAGTAGGACTGGATTGGTCCAACTAGTTTGAAGTTTGTTGTTATTAGGTTTTACCGACCTAACTAATAAAATCAAACAAATATGAACTTGAATTTGTATAAAGATTTAGGGACTTGCCTTTCTTTGAAGCTCAGCAATGGAATCAAACAGCACATTGTTCTACAATAAATGAAATAAAAAAGAAAAAAAACGTTAGCAACTTCCTTTACATTCTTCATAGAGTCAGATATTCAAGGAAGTAACATTTTTGATAGGCTACATAAATGGATTTTAATTCACCTTTTTTGATCTTATTTTTCTCAAAGCTGCCTCAAGTTGTTGCTCCAGCTGTTGGATTTCTTTAAGTGTCAATTTGTCAAGTTGTTCGCCTACGAGGTGCCTGAAGTAAGCACAAAAAGATAATGCTTGTAACGTTTTTGTGCAAGTAAAACATTGGTTTAATTTGCGATGGTCATCTCGGTACCTTTGACATTTTTGTAGTGCCTCGATCCTTGCCTTCAATACCTCGTATTCATGGCACCAGTTTTCCTGTGCACAAGATCAACATGCTGTAAGCCATCCACCAACGTTCTAGGCTATGAATCATCGAGTCTTCAAACACAGGTTACCTGGGATTCAGTGTCTGCATCTACAAGGGCTCTTTCAGCATATGAGTAGCGCTGGTAACGATCAAGAATCTTTTCCATACTGCAAGGAATAAGCAAGTTTCAGTTTTCTTCCACGTTTTTGATATAAAATCAAAAGCTCAAGCATTGCCTGTTAGTTTGTAGCGACATCCTCTATGTAAAATTTCTCGACAAAAGATGAGAAGATGCAACTATCAGAGAGCAATTAGTCCAGAAAGTGTTTCTGGTATTTCTAATAGTTAACACCGAAGTTATTGGACAAAGTCATAGAGAGTGAAATAATCTCACTCACATTGTTAGACATCCTATCTGTGGTGGATGTCAATGCTGTTGCTTGATTCTTTTACCTCTTTTATTATCGGGCGATCTATGATGAGAAGGCACTGTAACTTTCTTTGTCAAGAAAGTGAAGTTAGCATCCATACTCATTGAAGGTCATTTTATTTAATTCATGAACCATCAAAAACTTATCCGAAGTAAATACTCCAAATGCCTTTTAATGTCAACAATAGTACTAGAGATTAAAACGGTGGAAGTTGAATAGGACGCAAGTATTAATTCAATCCGATGAAACAGCAGTAGTACATCATACAACTCAGTATCATTCAGTACGTAACCCTTTTATTATTTCTACAACATTGCTGATATATGGGACCGCTATGTTGATATGGGAGATCTATCAATTAATTTTACTCAGACGACTACAGTCCTTTTCAGAAAGGCATCAAAAATTGGTATTTTAATGCTTCTAACATCTTCCATGATGCGACTTTGCCCTAACTTACTTGTACCGAATGCTCCCATCCAACTACGTGGATGGGTAGAGCATCCGGACTACTTCCAACCATGATCAAAACAGCATCTAGCTACTAACATGTATAGACATGCAAAAAGAGAAGAAAAATATGCAATACTTTGGAACAATAAAGTCGTGTGAAGAAAACAGAAGCAAAATGAATCATAAGCAGAATATACTTACATCATCGGGTTTGCCGGGACGATTGTGGTCAATTTTTTGAAGGGGAGGAATGCATGAAAATTGTGGGTACGGAATGAGATGGAAATCAATAGTAACATTTATGGTCATGAGGAGATCAACTTGACATATGAAAAGGAAGGGGCGGATTTTAGGTGCCAAAAGAGAAAAATAAAGGATTTGTTGAGATGCAATCATAGAATAACAGACCGAGTAGAGGACACAAATCAAAGAATTTCCTGATTTAGCAGTGCTCTAAGCTTTTCTACATTTCTGCAGATTTGTAGCCGATAACTAAAGAAGCTTTAAGATAAGCTGTAACTACAATGAATCTTCTATGCATTCTATAGAACAAAAGGTGGAAATTTATTGGTACGATGATTACTATTATATCTCGTCCTATATGAGCCAAGCAGTGCATCGCTGATGCAACCCACTTCCAGAGTTCATGTAGAACTAGACGAGGACCGGTTCGCTGGGAAAGCAAGATTTAGTCGGAACTTATTCTTGGAAGTAGTAGAACTGTTGGCAAGCCGAGCAGCTCAAATTAGCGAAATCACCACTATGTACGGCATTAGAGGAAACAGTATTCCACCCCAGAACACGGATCAAAAGAAGAGAGAGTGGGGAACCCTAGGGCTTAAATAAAATTAAGTTATTGCGAGTATTGATGTACGGCATTCGAGGAGAGGTGGAAGGAGGCTGTAGTACAAGGTTAGAGAAAAGTGGCAGCAGAGGGTACCGATTGCAAGATCGAATACGATCATACACCGCGCATGCACATCGGAAGAGCAGTTCGCGCCAGAAATCAGGGATGGAAAGGTAGGATCTGTGGCAAGAACGATGAACCAGACGTTCTTGGAAGCATGGGCTGAGTGGGTACGGGAACATCTACGAGGGACAACGGGGCAGGAAGACGGAGGGCAAAGTGGGTACCTAGAGTCGGTGGAGTACTCGTAGAGTTTGCCCTTGGTGGAGAACACCATGACGGCGACCTCGGCGTCGCAGAGCACCGAGATCTCGTGGGCCTTCTTGAGCAGCCCCGATCTGCGCTTGGAGAACGTGACCTGCCGATTGATCTTGTTCTCGATCCGCTTCAGCTGCACCCTCCCCCTCCCCATCTCCCCTCTCCAATCCGATTCCCAACCCCGGCCCCTTCAATAAACCTAACTCGACGACCACAAAAGCGACGCCCGTGGAAGAGAGGAGGCACCTCTTCTTCTTCTTCTTCTTCTTGCAGTTCGCCCTTTGTCGCCGCTCCTTATCATCGTTTCCTTGCCTTCTCGTTATATATAGAGGGGGAGGATGAGCAGGCGAGCGAGTCCAAAATGCGGTGGTCGAAAGCGGTTTTGAAAACCGGGGTAGTTTCGGGTGATACGTTGTCGTTTCCTGAGTGGCGAATATGTCTGGGGCCCGCTCATGGCGCTCTCCGATTGGGCGAGGCAGTTGTCCGTT
This sequence comes from Musa balbisiana, assembly GCA_004837865.1. Taxonomy (NCBI): domain Eukaryota; kingdom Viridiplantae; phylum Streptophyta; class Magnoliopsida; order Zingiberales; family Musaceae; genus Musa; species Musa balbisiana. Next base: position 4,826,985 of record CM017188.1, on the reverse strand, counting down.
CGTTATTTGGGTCCGGCTTCACCCGGGTCCGGTGCGTACGAAAAGGGAACGGCTCGGTGAAACGGATTCCCGGACCGAAACAATCGATAGCCCACGAATAGTCTTGGAACCTACAGTTGCTGGGACCGGGGGTCCCACCTGGGTCGAATAAAACGCTTAGACCCTGGCGCTACACGAACGCGTTGGGTAGACAAACAAACGACAAAGGAACCTCCTGACTTGTGGGATCCACATGTGGGAACCACTAACGCGGCCTCCGTTTCTGCAATCACATGTGGGAACCACCACGGAGGCCACATTTGAACGTCTGAATGTTGCGGGTAAAACCGCGTAAATGCTACGCGTAAGAAGTCCCCGTGGCTCTACTTATGGTCTCCGCATCGCGTTCGTCACTCATGTGGGTCCCAACTAGCTTCCTAACGCATGGATCGCGACCAAGGTGCGTGTCACCATCGGAGGGGATCCTAACTCGACGCAATCCCACTTGACCCTTCGGAGACTAATCCGGCAGGTTGCATCTCAGCGTTCGTATGCGCGCCATGTCCTTTTCCACGCATCACTGGTATGCATTCGGAGGGAGAGAGGGGTGGAGCGAGCGATGGTGGACGCACGCCAGGTGCTCGAAGCTTTGCCTCGCGGGAGAGCTGGATGGTACGTACTGTGAATGTTTGGTTCCATCGAAGGCGGGGCCGCTACCTGAGGCAAATGCATGCAAGTTGGGCGGATTCAACACTGAGAGAGACTGCTACACCCGTGTGGCATCGAAACGTGGCTCTTCGTCGCACTTTGCCAGTACGAAGGTGACCGACTGTAAGCAGCGTGCTTGTCCTCATCAAGCTCCTCTTCTTCTGTTGCTTGCTATTCTCCGACCCTCACAACGGGGAACTTGCAACTCACGCGAACTCCGAGTGTTACCCTCTTTCCGACTGATATTTAGATCATAGCATGCATATTTAAGTTTGTTGTAGACATCTTGAGCAATCACATCTCTCCTCCATGACAAATTATGTGGCTAGTGATGCAGCCAAGAAAGATTGGCAATCTTGAGCATGCCAAGATCAGGTTCTGTCATCAAGTCCTGTCAAAAAGGTTGCCAAGATTCTTGAGAATGCGTCCAAAGTATAATGGGTGTACAAAGTTATCACCTAGCTCATTCCTAGCCTGATGTATCATCCATAGACATAGACATATGGGGGTCATAATTAGCTACTGTGACTACAGCATTGAGTTTGGTGGAAGCCTCAGTCATCATCCCTCTATGCCTACCATCTGCTCTATGTTTTCTGTATCATTCTTTGGTCTACTTGTCCTTGACACATTCTTTTGCACCAACCCAGTCCTTTATTTTCTGCTATTTGACACTCCTTGAGTAGGGATTGGATCACAAGGATTACCTTATCTATAGCAAATGAAACATCCACATCAGGATGTCTATAATTAGAAGAGTCACTTGTTAGAAGTGAGATTTGCCCTGGAAATAGTAGTGTAGTTAACATTTATTTGACTACAAAATCAAATGAGAAAATTAGTCTGATGGACAAGCCACTCATTTTGCTGAATTCCTTTCCCTTTATTCTCACTTTAATCATAGAGAAACAGTTCCTGTGACTTCACTTGGCAGAATCAGATATGGCTTGGGCTTTTGCAGAAACGAACGCAATGCTACTGTTCCTGAATGCTATTGGTTTGGTGTCTTTATTAAGTGGCCACAGTAGGAAGATAAGCAAGCAACAAATCTACTAGTTTGGAAGCACATAACACGTGTTCTACCTGTGACGTGGACTAAACTGGACTGACCATGACACAAGAAAGCAAGGTTGCAGCATCAAAAGACCTGGTAGAATCTCAATCAAATGGTTATCACAGTAAAATGCAGCCATTTTGTGCCTCTCTTAGAGCGAGGAATGACTTGGGCAGATGTCAATTGAGGTGAAGAACAGAAGGAACAATGAGTAAGAGGGTTATGTATCTCCATGTCGTTTGATTCGCCTATGATGAACCGACAATGTTACGAAAGGAAGACTCAGAAGTGATAGTGTGTTGATATATATACATGCTTCTGCGGAAACATTCTATCCAAGTTGATGATAGGTTTTCCTTAACCTAAAGGATCAGCTACAGTTTGAAGAAGCAGTAGCTGCCATTCAGAACATAATACGTATGCGCTCTCACATGCATTTTGTCTCTCTTTATATGATGCCGTATGAAGGATTAAGAATTGACTCTTAGCAAAATCAATACTGCCCTTCTCGAAGAGAGATCCATTGCACTTACGCCCTTGAGTTTACGTCGTACCTACATAAGCATCTTTCTCTTTGATTCACTACTAATTGCATAGATATAAGACGCATGAAGCTAAACAGCAGACATACCACAGCATTGAGATCTTCCTTACTGAAGGTTTAAGATGGATTCCACAAAATTTAAAGCACATTACTACGAAAGAGATCGATGCATCAGCGACGAAATCACACCTGCACTGCAAGAACCATTGCTTCTTTCCTGCACCATCAGATCCGAGGAAAGGGACGATTCAACTTGTGTAGAAGACATGATGATTTCCTTTTGAAGAGGTAGGAATGTTTACTACCTGAGGAAAGACGGTCGATCTTACTTCTCCATTGTTAAAGTGAAACATTAGCTGAGTTGCGAGGATCACATTTAGCCCACTGCAATAGACATCAAACAAGAACAAGCTATGTTTATGATTGTTAGCTGAGGAGATGAGCTATTAGGTTGATCTCTTACATTCTTTGCAGCCATGCTAAATGCCTCTCGGTGTGGAATGTCAGGTTTGGCTGCCTTGATTCTTCGTATTTCCTCTCTGACATTGAAGTGTGTTATCAGATCAAGCAGCAACAACAACATGAATGAGAAATCTAGTCATAGAAAACAGGCTAAGGGTTTCAGAGAGAGGTCAAGCTTTATGGAAGATCAAAATGCTGACACTAGCGAAGTAGAAATCTACGGTTTGCTTCATGCACTGTAGAGGTGCATGGGAGTCGTAACATTCGGTGAGAAGAATGGCAGCAAAAGTGACAAGCATAATGTTTGCTCTTTACCTCATGAAGTGGTTGTAAGCTGATGGAGCTCTGTGTTTCTTTGGTGCTGTGATCAACAAATAAGTTCCAGACGTAAGAGTCGTGAAGCAAAACAAGCATGGAACATGGTTAGGAGGCTTGCTTTCTTGAACTGTTCACCTGAAGATGATGATCGCAGAGGTGGTGGCTCCATCATTAAACCAGTGCAAGGACCCTGATTCAGGAAAAAGGCATGTGAGATTAAACACTCCCATACATAGCTTAACACTCGAGAAAAGGATAAGCCATGAGGTTTTCCTTTTTCTTGTAGGGAGAACAATCTACAAGAAAAGTTTAGAACTCAAGAACAAGACAATTGCAGATCCATGGCAGATCATGCTAACTAGACTTTTAGATGTCAACCCTAGAAATATCACACAGCTGTTTTGTCTTCAGCAGGATGTTTCAGAATGTTGTGGAATAAGGAAGTCCCATGTACCGGAAAATGAACCTGAAGACCCATCTGGGGGCCGGCGGGACAAAGGCACTGGATCACATCTCTGGGATTGAGAAAGGATAGATGGTTGCAGTGACCACAATGCACGGTCACGCTGTCCATTAACCACCGGCGAGGAACTCCAACCTGCAACACAAATAGGTTTTCATCATGACAGATATTGAGATTCCTAGGGTGAGGCAGCAAAGCTCCCATGCGAAGCTCAAAAAACAGCAGCAACGAGCGAAAAGATGGCCATGGCATCGTGTTCATTTCGTTAAAGAAAGAATGTAGCACGGTCGAGCGGATCTCCTTCAATTCATTAGGGTAACAGATGGCAGACAGAGGTGGAGAAGACATGATATGTTGGACTGCGGAGTGCATACTTTTTTGATGTCGATGAGGCATCTATTCACTGACCGGGAAAGTGATGAGTGAGAACGAGCAAAACGATCACGAAAGAAACGTAACATCAAACTCAGGATGCATGAGGTGATGGGGCTTGGCGACCAGACTGCGTATCATCTGTCATGCACTTTTGCCAAATCTGAACTACTTTTCCGGGAAATCCAACCTCACACTACTACAGAAATTGTTCTTTGCTTGAGACTAAAGAGACCATGCATCATGAAATCGTTCTTTGCTTGTTCTTCTTCATGACTTGCTACATCGAAGTACCATCGGTAGGGGCTTTTGTTATCGCTGCTCATAGGAGAGGTGAAATCACTAGCTTCCACCGGTACTTCACTGCTAGGTCAGAGTAACAGGAACAACATGAACAATACCAACAGGAATCAAAGGAAAAAAACTGCAGGAAAGCATAGTTTCCACAGTGATTTTGCTATTCCGGAGACCAGAAAACAATGACGGAAAAGAGAGGCCGAAGCTCACTTTGAGCTGCACATTCCTAAGACACGAAAAAGTACAAAGCAAAATGTTGAAACCAGCTGGAAACTTTATGAGCGTGCTTCTTGTATATATATATATATCTATGCTTGAAGAAGCTCGTCTTCTTTCAGGAATTTAGACTCCAATCTAAGGTTTTATTTCGAGAGTTTACCGCAAGAAGAGTGTTGCAGTAGGTGCAACGAATGTAGCAAAGGTGCTCAGCGGGAGAAACCAAGTCCATGGCAGGAAGAAGCAAAAGAAGAAGAAGAAGAAGAAGAAGAAGAAGAAGAGGAAGAGGAAGGAAGTAGAAGAAGCTTGGAAAATGAGGAAGAGGAAGAAGAGTGGTAGATCAAGTGGTGTGCTTCTCCTCCTTTGTTGAGTTTAAGAGGGTTCGCAAGAGAGATGAGCACCGTAGCTTAGGGTTTCTGTTCTGACAACGGTGGCCGGCGGAACCCCACTTATGAACGTACGGCCAACCACATCAAATAAAAGCTCTACAGAAACTCAATTGACCTACTCTTCCGTCAGATCTTCCCAAAAGAAAATGCAGCATTTCGTGTTCATGCTAGAAAGTAATCACCCATATTATATTCTGTAGGCGAAATCACACTTCCTCCATCATGATCAACATAATCGATGCAAGGAGTTTGGGTCTCAATCTCATGAACTAATGATCTTCTACCGTATGTTCATGTATACAAAGCACTTCTGCTACACGCTGGCAGATCCGGTTGGTTGCCGATGGCATGAACAGGAGGGAGGAGGAAGACAAAGTCTTCGTAAATAGGTGGGGCTAAACAGGCATAGATGAGACGGTAAATGAATCGCAAACTAGATCGACGGCCATGCCACACACACACACACACAAGCACCTACTTCAATCAAGCAGTAAACAGGTGATATAGATGGTAACCTGCAAGAGCCACCATGAATGAGAGAGAGTACTCAGATGACAGCACCAAATACAAACAAACAAACTTCATGTTCCTGGTAGATCTGACTCAACTGCGATGGGTAGGCCATGCCACTTGAGCTTATTCTGCAGACACTTATCAGGAAAAGGAAAATGGGAGAGGAGATGCTGTATCTGCCTAAATGTGAGGGAACTCAGGCAGAGGTGTGTGGTGGATCAGTTGTCATTATCCTGGGGGCGACTCACTGATGTGACTATCCCTCCATCGGCTGCCAATAGGAGCAGAAGAAAGCCGCCCTCGCCCGCTACGGCACCCTCACGCTTGCCCGCTCCGTATAACTTTGCCTTTCCCGATGCAGTGAGATTATTAGAGCCTTCTTTGACCCCCCTACAAATGTCTTGCTCTCTCTTCCTTTTTAGTCTACTTTTTTCAAGACCTTTCCATGGCTTGCTATCTTTATCTATTGAAGACTGAGACCCAAGATTGACCATCGTTCTCTCTTTCTTTCTTATATATATATATATATATATATAATTCTTTAAAAAATTATTATTATATTTTTTAATTAAATAAATTCTCATCATTAATTTTTACACGTTTTTTTTATCAAATTAAAAAAATATCTTTCGTCCTCCATCAATCACTCCCGATTGTCATTATCTCTACAATCATCATTTCTAACGTTGTTCTTTGCTTTCACCACGAGAGATGCACCTTATCATTTACGTTGTCTACTTTTTTCTCACTTCCTCTTATCCTTCTTCTTCTCCTCCATCATCTATCTTTCCCTAGTGTTTGTGTAGCGTCACTTATGGGTGGTAACTTTGTCACTCTCTTTTAGTAAGGTGGCATTTATATCGTATGTCATCATCAATCTCTTTTCGGTTTATCTTTTTTCGACCATCTCGTAGTTATCATCGTCATGGTCATGATAAGAAAAACACATTATAGTTGATGATGGTGCTCTACTCATGTTGCACAGGCAACATAGGAGGGGGATAAGATTATCACTAAAAGAGAAAAGGGGGAAAAAGGAGAAGATGATGATAAGCGATGCCACTCGTAATAGGAGCAGGAGATGACGATAGTTAGAGGTAATTGACAGAAGGATATTTTTATCAATTTGATTAAAGAAAAAAGCACCCCATGTAATTAGGGGATGCCATTTGATAGAAGTCAAATAGTAAAAAAAATTTAAGATAAAATGCCTTAAATTCTTTGGACTTTCCATCGAGACCTCATACTATTTAAAGTGTAGAAAGTAGGTGTCGTTATAGCACTCAAGATGCAGCCTTTTCCTATTAGAGTTCCAAGCAAGAAAACTGCACATACTTGGTTAGGATATGCTGTCATTCTGATGGTGTGTTACAGGTTTATGAGGTTCTAAATTGATGTGTTTCTTTTCTGATGTCTCACAAGTTATATGTAGCTCTGTATTGAGTCCAAGTAATGATTGACATTATAAACTTTTGCATTTGATTCCTCTGAAATTATCAGTTTCTTCCCTTTATTAAGTTATGATGTTATTAACCAAACAGGAGGACATTAATGGTTATCAAATTTGGATCACATATATGCTAGAATTTCATTGATAGACCTGACTTATATAGTGTAAATGGTAAAAATCATGTCTCACCTATATATCAAGTTGAACTGTGAAATGACTTATTGTAGGCTTTGGGATTAATTGATAGTGTTAAACATAGACTAAAAATTCAATATAAGATGTCCAATACCCATTTAGTTTTGCATTGATTATGGATTCTGGCGCTGATGAATACATAAAACAAACATTATCCTACTTAAAAAATGTCATTATGCACATCCACATCAATAAAAGCCAACATTCACTGGTGGTACAATCAATAAAAACTTACAGCTGGTAGTGTAAAACCATTGTGAAGATGATGATTAGATAATGGTGATAAATCAGATAGCTGGTGATTGAAAATTGTTCATCATCCTTGATGGGGTTGAGAATGTAATGAGCACAGATTCCATGGATAGTTCAGGTCTTACAAGTAGATATGTTAGAGGTATTATACCACACAGATCTAGTAAGGTTTTTGGAGGATATTGATGTGGTTGATGAAGATTAGGAGATGACTAAAAGTAATTAAAGCTTTTGGTTGGACAACAGAGGAAAAGCAATTTGGCCAGTGAAAAGGATGGATGCATTTCTACAGTGAGAAGGATTGCCTGGTAACAAGTCATGACAACATTGAAGCAGTTTTTCAAATTCAAATTACAGCTTTGAACACACACCCCACCAAAGCCAAAAGACAAATGATACAAAAGTTCAACAGAGGAAGGAGACTACCCACCTCCTCCCTCATGTGATCATTGAGCATCACCATCAAGCCACCCTATAACCAGCCACTGGGCATTAAAGTAACTTTATTGTTGTACTGAAATCTTAATATAGGAAAACATTGCATTCACCAAGAATACTAAACACTTGACAACAGTCAAATTGGAAAACAACTGTATTTAGATAGGCTAAAGTCCAATGATTCTAACCGAAGAAGAAGAACAGTGTTGTTGTATGCAACGTGGCCTTTGTGTATTTTATTCTTCAGGCAATGTTTCCTATTTAGCAGTGCCGTTTGGCTTTCTGGCCGCAGCAGTGCCAGCATTGACAGATGGGTTGAGCTCATCCCAGGCCTCGATCCATGTGACCATGGCGTCGGTGAGCTTGTTGAAATAGTCATCCACCTTCCCGAGCTTTGCCTTCACCTGCTTGGAGAGCTCAAGGTAGCACTTCTGGACGGTGGTGCACTCCTTCGGAAGGGTCACAGTCTGGAAGAAGGGGATCAGCTCTTCTTGCCAGTAGATGCCCTTGTACTCCTTTTTCAGATTCACAAAGGGATTGCTCGCCTTGCTGTGCCAGATGTAGGGCAAGCCTGTCTTGACGCCCAATCCCAAGTGGTCACAGATCACCTTAAAATCACCGGAATTAGATATCAGCAAGCGCAGATACTAAATACTTTTTGATACTAAAGGACAAGTGAAAAAAAAGATGAATTACAAGTTCCTTAAGAAATTGTAAACGAATAAAAAAAAGATAGTAAAAACAAGACTTTCAGATATAAGAACACAACCATAAAAGGAAGGCCAACTAGCTAACCTTCATACACCATCCTGCCCACATATCGTCATAACGGCCAATAGGCTGCCCATCACCCATAAGCCCAAAGTACATTGCAGGGCCAATAACCTCACGGTCGAATGCCAGATTCATCCCACACATGGGAAATAATGTTCCCTTTGGCACCGTGAGAACCGCATCAACATACCTGATATACAGATGAAATGAATTGTACGATAAACAATGACAGCATTTAACTAGTAATTTGTTAATGACCCAACTTAGATCAACTACCTTGTGTTTCTCTCAAGAGGTTTGACAAGCTGAGTTGGAGCATCATAGTCTGGAATGTTGAGCCAGAGGCCATGAGACACAGCAGTTGGCACACCTTCGCGGAGGCTGAAAGGATAGCCACGGACAAAATCTGCTCCTTCACGGTAAGGGTCGTAAAGAGTATTAAAAAAGAAGGGGGTAGATGGGGAAAGAAGATTCTTTATATGCTGCTCAAGTGCATTAATCTCCTTGCCAGATGGATCTTTCGCTACCTATTAAAAAACCACATGGGATAATTCAAGTATGTTGATGTAAATAATTGAAGGATGTGATAAGACAGAAAGCAGGACTGACTATAATAAGAGAGCTGGAAATCTCATTAACCATCATATGATGAGAACACCAATATTTACAACAATCTCAGTAGTGATCGGAAGCCATACACAGCATCATTCTCACCAATCTGGCAGGCACAACCAAGCAATAAGATGATTGTTTCATCTGAAGGACAAAACTAGTGTTGTTCATGCATTATCATTCCACTTGATTGATTCAACACAAAAAGAAATAAAAGCCTGAATTTAGATGCTCATTGTTTTTAAAAAAAGGAGAATTATATATATGAGAAATCTGTAATCTGCGAGAGAATACTTCAACAACAATGGCTCTAACTAAGTCACTGCACTATCAGCATACAGAGTCATTGCCAGACCCAGCATAATTGTTCCCATATAAGCACTCCACACTAGTGTGAGGTTGACGTGAAGGCATAAAAATATATCATAAAATCTGGAAAGTCGATACTCAATACCGCGAAAGAAAGTTGAAGAAAGAATATTTGTTAGAAAATAGAAAATAAAAATAAGTCAAAGTCTGCAAGAACACTAAGATATGGATACACTTAAATGTTGTGGATCAACTGGACTGATATCAGGAATATACAACAGAAAAATGGTTTAATGCTCCTTGTTAAGATTTAATTAGGAGTTAGAAGAATCTGCTAACAAGAACAAATTACATATAAATCACAACCATTCACCAAAAATCATCGTAGCAATTTTGCGAAGTACTAAAACTCGAAGCTCAGTGAGCTGATGGCGACCAATTTTATGTTTGACTGAAAAACTAGTATATAAGAAATGCATATCTTATTATGCCACTCTCAAATACAAGCAATCTAAATAATGCCACGGCAAAAAAATGGTTTGTGTAAAAGATAATATCCCAAAAAATAAGGACTTTAATCAGACTTAACAAAACGGGGGACCAATTTTGACAGATCAAGAACAGATTCGGAAAAGGTTGACAGAAAAGAAAGGGATCGATTGAGAAAATCAGCATGCCGAGCAGTACGCTCGGAATCCAGACAAATTCGAAACCCAAAATCCTCGCTTTATCCCAATACCGCACTACGGAGAATAAATGGTGAAGCGAACGAGAGGGAAATAGGAGACTTACGAAGCAGTCATCGTCGATGGTGAAGATGTACTTCTTCTTGGAGATCATGTATCCGAAGCAGCGGCAGGCAGAGTCCTTGAAGGAGATGCAGGAGGCCTTGGAGCCGAGGATGCGGTTGATGTCGTTGCGGTTGTAGAGCTCGTAGTCGAAGCCGTCGGGCACCCTGATGATCTTGCTGGGATCGCCGTCCTGGACGATAATGAGGTGGTAATGCTGGAAGAAGGGGCGCCACATCTCCAGGAAATCCAGGTTCCGGATCGTCGGGATCACGATGTCAAGCTCGTCCTTGAGCAGGGGAGTGCTCGGCACGAACGATGACGAAGAAGAGCCGTTCTCCATGGCCAAAGATCCGAACTATTCTTCTTCTTCTTCTTCTTCTTCTTTGGTGGGAGGAGGGAGGGACGGAGAGACTGCAATTAGCCTCGTCGCCTCCGCTCTCACACATAAAACGGGCGTTCTCATTAATTTAATATTATCAAACAATTAAAAAACACAGTTCAGCACGTGTCATCACGTGCGGAGCGGGCGGCTGGTGAACGAGGCTGCAACTAAAAGAGGAAACGAGTGGGAAATGCAAGTTTTTCTTTTCACATTTTCATTATAAACATTGGCAAATTTGACGAGAGAAACATTTTTTTTCATTAATTATCAAAACATATATATAACAATTTACTAACATTTCTTGACTTTGGATATTATTTAGCCTTATTATTCTGAATCTATCGTAAAAAAGAGAAAAAGATATAATAGGATGATGTGAATGATGTTTGAAACAAATTAACTTATTCAAAATCACATAAAAGGTTTTGAGGTTATTGAGAATCTACTATATATTAACTGATACGACGTTACCAAGTGAGTCACCCTCCACCCAACCCATCTGTTTATCCGAACGAGATTTAAAGTAGGAAAATATAAATTTTTTTCTAATGATTACGATAAGAGAGATAATCACAAACTTCATTCTCATCCATTATGATAATAATAATAATCATCTTTCTCATTAATCATGATAAAAGATAATCACAAACTCTTTTCTCATCCTCTAAGATATCAAAATAATATTTTAAACTCAATGCAAGGGACTCCTTTTAAACTATTTAAATTACTAACTTGAACATCCGAGGGATCAGGTCAAGAAACATCTCCCAACCTTTGTCATCATGTAGGTGACAGCTTTGGAGCATGATATTTTCATCTCGAAGACACATCGAACAATCCTATGTATATAAGTCTGGATTATGTTAGACTGACTAAGACGTCAAGAATATTTTCCCCTAACATTTTGACGTTAGAAGGAGAGTCTAATATCGTAGGAATTTTCATCTACAAACACTCGAGTGTGAAGAGGCTCTGTTCTCGACCCACAATATTTTCACTTAAGGAGGGCAATAGTCGCCCATTACACATGTGGATGCATCCACCTCAGCACAAATGCCTACACAATACTGGCATCTGTTTAATGACCCGGGCCTCTTACCCCTAGGGTTGACACCGAGCTACTTGCTCGTTCTCATTGAGATGTTCTTGAACTTTATCCAACATGTGCAGATGCTAATGAGTATGATGTAAGTTGTTATTTCACTCTTACCCCAATTATCCCAATGGTGACGCCACCATCTTAACTATGGTTAGCAGTTCAACTGCCATTGACACTAACAAGATAAAAAAAGGATAGCGAAGTGATACCACACCCTAGCTTATGGATAAGATATTTTTGTTCGACCGATGATCCTCCTCGATGGTAGAGGCCGATGACGTCGACCGTGATAACTTGCTTAGCCACCATAACCTCCAAGCTAATGCCAAGCAGGACTTCAGAGGTGGCAACAATGGTAAGTCCATCACCCTCGGCCAGCTCTTCATACTAGAGCCCTTGAGCTAATGCCAACCGAGACTCTAAAGGCAATAGTGACAGTAAGTCCATTACCTTTGGCTAGCTCTTCATCCCATAGCCCCCATGCTAATGCCAACCAAGACTTCAGAAGTAGTAGTGGTGATAAGTTCATCACCTTCAACCAGCTCTTCAAGTGTGTTGATGACACACACAATAATGGCGTTGCTGAGAGCGATGGCTATGCCTCCTCGGAGCACCACAACCTTAATCTCAATAACTTCGTCCCCAAAGGTGGTACCGTATCCACTTGGACTCCTGCCCCATCCATTTCGCCCTTGTCTTCACAGATCTCTTGTACAACATGAAAAAGCACTAAAAGTTATTCCTCTTACGTAAGAATGGCCTCTCTATCAACTCCGCCGCTAGAGGTGATATCCAGGACCAAAACGTTGCTAGATTCTATCTTTGGCTAGGGAAGGGGAGATCTTTATGGTGCTAAAGAGAGTGGCTCCAACAAATCTACCCCGATCGATGCCCTCGCGAACTACATCGTGTGGGAGAGCTTACATGGTTCCATCACCCTTAACGATAAGAAGCTCAAGAGGGCAACTCCTCAAGATGATCTCTACGTAGGACAACCTCCTATATCCCATGCTCACCAAGGAAGAGACTTTGATGATTTCCATGGAGTTTCGATTACTGTGATCATTATCCATCTCGAAGAAGAAGAGCGTACAAGCACTCATCGACCAACTCGACCTTTGGTCCATCACCAAGACCATTATTGACAATGAGATCCATCGTGATGTCTCCAACAGAGAGCATCATCGTGTGTCGATCAGATTAGACATCATCTATGATGGAGAGAGGACTTGAAGCTCACCATAGTGAGAAAACCTAAAATCCACCACTATAGAGAGAGGATTTGAAGCTCATCACGATGGGAGGACCTGAAATTTACCACAATAGAGATAAGATCTAAAAACTACCATAACGGGAAGACCCGAGATCCACTACAACAACAAAGAGCGGACTTGAAGTTTGTCACTGCAGAGAAAAGATTTAAAGCCTGCTACGATAAAGAGAGGACCTAAAATCCACAACGACGGAGAGAAGATTTGAAGCTCGCTATGGTGGGAAGACATGAGATTCGCTACAACGAATAAGAGATTTGAAATCTATCATAACGACAGAGAGAACATTTGAAGCTCGTCATAATGGAAAGACCCGAGATTCGTTATGACGGATAAGAAACTTCACATTTGTCATGAAGAGAAGATTTAAAGCCTACTATAATGAGATGGGAGGCCCGAGATTTAAAGCCTACTATAATGTTTATGCCTTAATCAAATTATAATTGTAATACTAATTATAATCGTAATACTTTGTCATTATTATGGGGTGGCGAGCCCATAATAATGACAAAGTAAGCCATCGATCGAGATAGAGCGGGAGATCGCCGTCCGCCAAGAAACAAAGCGACGGCCCGTTTCCTTTGGATTCCTCCTGCAGCGATGCACGCCACGGTCCTCTTTCTCGTTAAGCTCCCCCTCGATCCCCAAACTGTTTCGTATACTACGTGGGGTGGGGTTGCCTTTGAGGCTACATTCTCTTGCTAAGATCGAACAAGCGACGGCCCGTTTCTTTGGATTCCTCCTGCAGCGATGCACGCCACGGTCCACTTTCTCGGTAAGCTCCCCCTCGATCCCCAAACTGTTTCGTATACTACGTCGGGTGGGGTGGGGTTGCCGTTGAGGCTACCTTCTCTTGCTAAGATCGAGCAGTAGTTTTGGTCGTATCATGACGATTTGGTGCGTCTGCTTGATCGGTTGCACGGAAATTTTCGTTTCTTGATCCGAATCTTGATCTTGTTCACGATCTCTTTTTGTTTCATGAGATGTTCCTTCCCAACGATGTTAATTGGTGAGAGCTGGTGATCACTAATGACGTTGGATGGATTGATGATACTCAATTGATCTTTTATCTATTTTCTTGTTAGAAATCTTTATCTTGATCACGGCTTACCTTCTTTCCACTAGTTGTTTCCATCGCGATGATATTAATTATTGGGAACCGGTGATCGTTAATGGCATTTAATGGATCGATGTCACTATTTTTCGCCGCACTGATCTTTTATTCACTTTCTTTCAAGAAATCTTGATCTTGTTCACGGTTTCCCTTTTTTCCGCCATTCCCTTGCAATGGTTCTAATTGTCGAGAGCCGGTGATCACCGTTGATGTTTATGTTATGTTTCGTATTTATTAATTTCAAGAACCTTGGTGGGGTTTACGGACAGAAATCGTGAGATCTCATATCTTTTCGTTCTTTTCCACTAGTTATATTTCTTGCCATGAAATTAATTTGTCAAGCGCTGGCGATCATTAATGAGGTTTATGTTATGTGACGGTGACCTAAGTGGCATTGATTACTTCCAAGAACGTAGGTGGGGTTTGTGATACAAGTAATATGAGCAACTCAATTGTTTGTATCGATTCCATCCACTTTCTTGCTAGAAATCTTGATCTTTATCTTGTTCATGGTTTCGTTTTTTTCTGTTAATTTGAAGGGCTTAAAATGCTTCTCAGAAAGGATTGTTCGAAATGATTTGTCACAGGAATCTCATTCTAGGTAAAATCTCATATCTGTATTGATCTTTCTCGACTGGATTTCTTAAACCTCAGATGTAGCATTAACTTACAGAAACTGGATATGTGGTGCTTCTTGGGAAGAGGTTTTGTATGTTCTGATTGACAAGATCCTTCTTAACTAGTTTTCTGGTGTCCTATGTTGAAACTAGCTAGAACCAGGAGACTAGTACCATCTTGCACTTTAGCTTGTGGAGCTTGATGTGGAAATTGCGTTTGCTTGTTTTTCTTTTCATCCTGTTTTGTTAGAAAAAGTTTGATATTGAGCATTTTTACTGATTGTTGAAGTTTTCCATCAGTAGCATTGTCCTTTTTAAGTGTTTTTTGTTGGCAACTATGCTATCCATAGGTCAAACTTTCTGAAATATGACCGATATTTGACCAACATCTGATCCAAAAGCAGAAAAAAAAGGGTGGTTTCTTATCTGTAAAAGTAGGGGAGATTGAAGATTCTTTTGAAAAAATTATGTTGTCATTTCTATTTAGTTTAGCATCATGAATTTGATAGGATCGTATATGTTTGCAATAATTATTTTTTTATATAAGTATCTAGGTTGTAGAAATCTGTTTAAAGCCTTTTCTTCCTTATACTCTGATGTTTGATGTTGATTATCACTAGATTATTTAATTAAACTATTGCATTAAGAAATTCACAGAGATGAAGTGCATTAATCACAAATGAAGTGCATTAATCATTATTGATCTGCTCTTTAATCATTATCTTCAACTAGATTTCCACATCAAAGGCTATGCTGATTTACACTGTTAGAACATACCCTTTATAGCCAGTATTGATCTGCTCTCGAGGAAAAAGAAAATTTTCTATGCCCTAAACAAAGCATGTGGTATGTGATATTATCTTTGTCCTTTCTATTCATACATTGTGGTTACAACATCAGTGTGCTTCTTTTGTTTTTTTTAAACTCATTCCTCATCTCTCACTAGCCAATTGTGTCTTCAATCATTGTTTATATGTATATGTATGTGTATGTATATGTATATGTATACATATGTATGTATATGTATATATATATATATGTATGTATATGTATAGTATATATACATACATACATATATATGTATATGTATATATATACATATATATATACACACATATATAAATATATATACACAGACATAATAGCATATTTATTGTACCACTGTTTGTTCTTTCTAAATCTACACTATTTTAGTTTTTCTTATATCATAATTTTCATGCCTGAAATTGTTGTTATTGATTTCAAGAATTGTTGGTACTAATGATGGAAATGTCATTCTGTTTTGAGTTAGATCTTGCTCATCCTGCTGCTAATGTATTTTTTAATGGGTTGAGCACTATTTTGACAGTCGAAGCCTCTTATTTAAGGGTTTACCAACTTCAAGAAATATTCTGTTATCTGAATGCTTATTATTTAATATATTGGCAGTTAATTTTTTATCTGTTACGTGGTTTGCATTTCTATCTCTGAGTGTTATGTTGTGTTGAGACAGAACATTCTTTTCAAAATGACAGGGACCACCCACATGATTATTCAGAACAATGATGTATAAACTTAACTAACATGTTGGGGTTCACAAATTCTATTTTAGTGCTCATCTCCAGAACTTCTAATTGTGTTTTTTTTGCCGTTAATATCATGCTGACTTCTATTCACTGATTAAAGTAGGAAGTTCGTATATAAACATTTTTTTAATCCATTGTCCTTTCTTATCTTATAAACAGTAGTGAATAATAAGCTTACCTCAAGACAGCACGGTAAAGAGATATTCCAGATGGTTGCTTTGTGTCCTGCAAAGAATTTGCTTAATTGGAGGAAGAATGAAGTGGAAGGGTATAATGGAGTCTACGAGTCACACTTCTTCCTGAGAGATTCTTCAAGATGTTGGTTGCAATTGAAGCTGGATGTTGAAAGCGATTTGTTGTTCTGCATCCTTAGAAAAGTTTGCTCAGCAAGAGAGAGGGAGACAGAGGGATAAAGGGGAAAGGGTGGTGAAGGCGGAGGGAGGAGGGGAGGTGCCAGTCCCATCTGTTTATTGAAATTAAATATCTGGTTAAATCTATGCCATTTTCTGGACAAGTTAGGCTTGATTTTCTTCACTATTCAGTCGTCCAGCTACTCTACAGGAACAGATTAGGGATCGTGATGACGACGACTTCCCCGATGGTGACTTTGTTGTGGTAACACTGGCTATAATAAATTGAGACAGGCATTTCGATGTGGGATTTACAGTAACGACGACATTGAAGAGGTAAACATGAAAATTTTCTTGAAATGGTTTTCATTCTTAAATACTGCTCTTACATCTTTTTGTTTGCTGTTAAGTTGAATCTTTTCTTTGAAGTCAGTGTCCACATTTACGTTTGGTTTTATTTAGTTGATGCTTCCAGATTCTGTCATGCGTTGCCTTGTGCGTCGCATTCTGCATCTCACTAATGGCACTACTCCTGACCCATGATTAACATATGCACGCAAACTTGCAGAACGACCGACCTGCGAGGATTTTAAACATGGGACTGATGATATATTATGTCTTGCAACAACGAGAGAGCACTTTACTCTTAAATTTTCTTCTTTTCTTTGATTGATTGTAAAAGCTCTCGTTCTCTTTTTTTTCCCAGTAGTCTGTTCTTCCATTAAAATAGATTGGTGATCTGGGTTTTTTTTTTTTTTTCCCCTTAAGTCCGTTGGGCGGCGTTAGTACATGCTCTCGTTGCAACATACAGCGATTTTGCAGGTGAGGGTTGGGGGTACAGAGGGGTACGGGTGAGAGGTGAGGGAGTGGAACAGGTGTAGATAATGGAGGGTTGGGTCGGTGGCGGTGGTAGGAGGAGAGAGCAAGATGGGGATGAGTGGGCAGGGAGGGTTAGGGTGAATGTGGAAGACGGAAGGGGGGTAGCTCAGCGATTGCCCTTCAGCGGCCTTTTGTCTTGCCATATCATGCGGTTTTTACCGTTGATTCATTTCCTCGTTGCTCCTTTTAGTTTTGTCAGCTTCACGTCGCCTTACTGCTAGAGATCAGAACCTCGCTGCAAAGCTCCTCCTCCCTGTAGTGCACCAAACGAAGTCTTCTTTTTAATTAAAGGATTCACGCTTCTCCTGTAGAGACAATTTACAAGTTAAAATGGCATTAGGAAGACTTCACTTTATTTTCAAAACGACAAACACAGATAAGATGCTACTCATACATTGTACCAAAATATTCCTGGTCAATCATACCAACAAAAACACAAATGCCAAACAAACATACACTGTATAATATAATTTATGACAGCTTTATGGGCAAACGTCTTTATGACAGCTTCGTTCAATCATACAACACCAAGACAGACGTAATTTGTATAGATCTAAAAAATTGCCTAATTTCGTAGAAGAATACATATCACACACCTTCAAACTTCCATCGCTAATGCAACAATTACAGAAAGAGAACTATAAATTCATTCTATCATCAATTGGTCAATTACTTAATTATCCTTGTTTGCCCATGTACTTTTTTATCGATCCCAAGAACCAACAAACTAAGTTCATTTGACCACAAATAATTTAGACATTTACCTAATGGCGATTTTTTATTTACAGTGTTTGAATAGAGTTATAATATTTTTTATTACTGAATCAAAATCCTTATAATTTCGTTGAAAAACATTTTAATTGGATAATATCACACTTTTTTAAATTATCATTCCTTCATATTAAATGATTATAAATATATTATAAAGGTTTTCCTCAAAAATTTAGACCTAAATTTAAGATATTATGATTTATTTTAAAATATGCCAACACCTTCAAAATTTTTATATAAAATCATTCAAATTCTCATATTTATAATTTCATAATACATTCAAAACTTCTATATAAAATCATTCAAATTTAAGAACTAGTCATCCTTTATTTCAAAATATGTCAAAATATTCTTAATTTTCATTCAAGATTACTTAAGAACTCTTAAATAAAATATTTTGTAAAACTAATAAATATTATCAGATTAATAATTAGTTTTTTTATGAAAATTTTAATTAATTAAGATTGAATTATAGTGTTTTTTAATAGGCTTACAATTCAATAACGAAAAACACTATATGCACACATAAAACCCTATAACCCCTACATACATAATTAAACTAAAAACAATGTAATCCATTTGACTGGATCGATCTATCTGGGTTTTGGTGAACAGCTCAAAAATTAGAATAGTCAACTGTCAATTAGGATATTTTTGTTATATTAAAAAGTAAGGTTTGCCTTTAAACATTTTGAAAATGAGGAGGTACTATCCAGAAAAAATCCTAAACTTAAAAAGTTTTTCTTATTTAATTGATATGCGTATTTGCACAACTTCTATGATTCAATCACATGCAGGTCCACAGAGAGAACAAGAACCATGTGGGTGGGTGCGCACACATTCAGTTTCATGCCCATCTAACTCTTCTAACTAAGCTTCCAGGTTTCCCATGCCACAGTAAGGTACTTAAAAAAGTAATGGCATATCCCATCAAGCCATGCCTTTGTTGGCACATTTTGAGGACGTGTGAAAGCATGCATATTAAATAATGACTCCAAGTGTTGTTGTCATCAATTTCACACAAACGCATTTTATTATAAACAACGGCACGGCAGCATACGTATAAATTCACCAATCCCAACTTGTTGACAACCACATAAACATGCAGACATAGGACCACTCATGCCTATATGGATGAGTTCAAGTTTTCACATGCATTTAGACAATGCAGGTACAAGAACGTCAAATGCAGAATCACATGCACACGCCTACATATATTTCATGCATCTACACAGGTACATATGCTGATGTTAACAAATTGTTTATGACTATTTCCACTCTTGTCATTTAATGCCTTTTTTTTCTTAAGAAATATGCTGCAGTAAAGTTCCTTTTGTAAAAGTTCCATTACCATTTTAACTAATTCCATTCCTCTTACTCGTAAGCAGGCGCAGCTATCCAATCTCCTATATGATGATACATGATCCAACTCTTCCTAGTTTTACAATAAATTGTTGTCAATGGTCACTCACATTTCCTAGTTTGAAAACACATTTAACTTCATCTGCCTAACTCGAAGATAGGCAAATGCTGTCATGTCCAGACGCCAGCCAAGAAAACACACTGTTTCTTACTGGTAAGAGTGACTATATGCATTTTACCAAATACAGTCCTGAGATTGTGTAAATCCATTAAGTACAGTCTGTTCATGACTTGCCATTCATTGGACACTTTTTCGTCACAACCACATGCCTACTCATATCTTAGATTTAACAATTTATTAAACCATGAATTCTTCCACTTCTGGAAGAAATATGAATAGTCAATTAGCATAAACAGTGGCAGCATGCTGAATTCACAATTCATAGGCTGGCATTTAAATTGTTAATTAAACAAAACGATTAAATTATGCTAAATTTTTTTAATAAGACTCTAAGTTAAAACTTATAGAAGGGAAATCAAGATATTTTTAATAAAAAGTTTCTTAAAACTAAATTAGGAAAATCCAGAATTATTGTGGTCAGCCCATGGATCATGTACCTTTATGGAAAAAAAAGTTCATTGGCATGCATACCTAACATATAAAATGTTCATCTGCAATTTTGAGCTCACTTATGGCATCGCTCCAGCAAAACCAACTTCATATGCTTGACAGTTGAAATGAACAGAGCTTTCATTGCCAACCACTTTTTCATATTATAAAACAACAATCTGCAATGTTGCAATTATTTGGAGTCAGCAAATATATTTTCATTAAAAAAATCCAAAAATCAACATGAACCCTTCTTTAAGAGGCCTAATGTGCTAAAATGCAGTTTAAACTTGCAGAATGAAGTGCAAAACATCATTGTCCTAAAATTCATCAGGTCAGTTCATGATTTTGTTTGTTTGAAAGGTGAAGCACCACCTTCTTGTTAGGGTGGACAAGGGGGGGTAGACATTTCAGACAAACAAGTACTGTATTGAAAACTAGGAGTAGATTTGCAAAAAAGCATCTAAATTTAAGGAATGTCCATCCAATTTCGCTTAATGTTTCTTGAGTCTATCTTCTCCTCACACCACTAATTCTAATCAACTCATCTAATCTGACCCAAGTATCCATTGGTCATGAAAGAATTCATGAACAGAAAATTGGACTTCAACATAGAGAGACTAATTGTTGTTAATATCTATCTTGGGAAGGGGAAGAAACTGTCACTTTTTTGTGTGGGATCTTTTAGCAGCTCATCATCTAGTACATTGAGAATATTAGCAATCTAGTTTCACAAAGACATGAAGTGACTTAGACAAAGTAGAGTAGAACATTACAAAAAGAAGTGGAACATTACTATAAGCAGTTGGATCAAACCCATCAAATACTTCTTGATTGCTGCAACAAATTATATGTGTAATTGGTTCTGCAATGCTGAAAGCCAAACAGGCTATTAGCATATATACATGTTATTTTCATGTCATTTTGACCTGGTAGAACTTTATATGGTACTATAACTAATTTTTAGTTGGTTCTCTTTAATCCTGTTAACACTTTTTTCCACATTCGATTCTTTCTTAAACATCATCAATACAGATCCCTATCAGATGAAAAAGAGAGAAAGTTGCCTTAAGCCAGACAACCAACATTGTCTTGAGCATGAATCTTAACCATTTCAATGGCAAAAAAAAGATTCTTATAACCGAACCCTAATAGTTGGGACATTACCACTTGTAAAAAGTTATTTAAATAGCACAGTAAATTAGCCTAAATTACTGAATTAATCTTCTGCAATAAGGCATGCATTCTCCTAATTGTTCCTTCTTACGTTCATTCTGAAATTGCCCGTCTCAACATTATCTAGCCCTCTTAATATTAAAATGTGTCCTTACTGCTATAATGCCTCTACAATAATCAACCTCAAATGTTGATTAACTCTTTTTTCACACATCTCACATCCATTCTGAAATTTATGGTATGAACAATTCTCAGCATTATCTAACCGTCAATATCAAAATTCATTCTTACTGCTATAAGACTTCTATGGTTACCAACTTCAAATGTTAATTAACTGTTTCCACACTTATCCTAGACTCAGTGCTCCTGTACTCAAGAAAATGTGACAACTTATGCACACCAAGCCTCCATACCTAAGCTCAAAAGCAAAATTTCAGCATTAAAAGACCATCTAGGCAATGTTACCAAGCACACATCCTAAATCAATTTTGAGCCTTGCCTCAAAAAAGAGTCCATTGATTCAATGAACCATACCTTAGGCATGCACCTGATGAAATCTTTCAAAAGGTGAACACCTCTAACACTTAGTTCCAACATAATTTAATTCTACCATTATTGCTCACTACAACCACTATGTAATACAAAAGTTGGTATTAATTTATTTGTGAACAGAGTAAATCCTCGGTTCTTTGCAAAGGATAGAAAAACCAACCAACTGAGAAGTTTTTCCTTTATTAAAAGAAAAAAAAGAATAAAATTTAACACTTGATTGCGCAGATATTGACAAATGGCAATTACATCAATTCTAGAATTATTTTGGTTTCAAATTTATATTTCAGAAGTAATGACCCCTTGCTTCAATAAGGTGCATGCCTGGCTTCATGTCTTATGCCTAAGAGGCTAAGACCCAATAGTTCTTGGCACCACAAGGCACCTTGAGCCTTCAAAAACTCATGTCTGACCAGCAACTGACCTTCTACAACATGACTATAAAAGCTTTCCATTTCTCAAGCTAAAGAAACTAATCAGAAAGTAAATTAAATATTTCACATTTTTTTCGATTATTAAAAGCTTATATAATATGGACACCTCTATTGTCAATATTAGTTTGGCTTAAACAATGAGTGCCTGGAAAATGTCACGACTGCTACAACCAGGGACCATGGAACACAAAAAAGCATGATTCCAGTAATTAGGTAGGCCCACCAACAGCTATATGATTAATTACAGCAGTTCAGTTTAAGGATTATCTTCTGTAATAGGTCTACATGATTGTTTTTGCTAGCAAGCTTAGCATGACTAGTTCAATCTATTGATCATCTTGAGGTGCTTTCATTTAAAATGCACACATCTTACAACCATAATTTAGCTAACTCCTCAACATCAGAGAGCAATTACAGTTGAAGTTTTAGCATGACAAACACAACAAAAACTGTGCATACATGCACAGATTAGCAACATATTCATCATCCACATGGTAGAGGCATAACGAACATCACTTCTTCCATAGGCATTACTTGTCAATGTTTCCCAGAATAATGTTTTGTGTCTGTCTATACCATATTAGTTTATAGTGAATTAACATGTGCACATCCACAAAGGATGTCTCACTATTGTTTTGCAGCATATTCTTGGGAAATATTAGCTCAATCTTTGAACTACATTAGACTTGGAATAAGATTGTGCTGCGTATATTTTGATTTTGTGCGAAATTAATATATCTTTTTCACAAGAAGAAAAGAAAAAAAATCCCAAGAATTATGGCTAAATTGTTTCTTATCGGTAAGAATATTAGAATTGGAGTTTGAGCAACGCCCTCCAGTTTCTCAACCATTCATTAGTTGTTTGATGTTGTTGTCAAGCGTTTTAGGGTTAAAGTTTGAGCAACCAACGCATTTTCTTGATCAATTAGAACGGTGGGAAATGAAAACATTAGAGATCGACAGGAAAGAAAGTAGGGTTTTCCGGCGCTGCGCTGGACTGAGAGAAGAGTGCATCGAGGCAAAAGAAAAGACCAAGAATTATAACCAAATTGTGTGTTTGTTGTTGTTGCTAAACGTATTAGGGTTCGACTTTGGGCAACTAATATACTTTCTTGAAAGATCAGAATTGTGGGAGATGAAAAGATTCGAGATCGACGGGAAAGAAAGTAGGGTTCCCCGGCGGACTCAAGAGAGTGCATCAAGGCAAAAGAAAAGATCAAGAATCATGTATAAATTGTTTCTTGTTGTCGTTAATCACATTAGACTTAGGGTTTGGGTAACAGCCGTAGTTTCTTGGTCAAAACAGAACCATAGGAGAAGACCCGATTACAGATCAACGGTGAAAAGAAACAGGGTTTCCAAGAAGTGATCGAGGAGGAAGCTTACACGAAGGGCGGCTGGATGAGAGAGGCAGTGCAATGGATGACGCGGTAGATTTCGAAGACCTTCTCCTCCACCTTGAGATGCTCCAGCTATGTCATGACAAGCCTTGTCTGCCGTCGGAAGAAGAGGAGTCGACAGCACCTGGGGGAGGAGGAGAAGAAGGAAGACGGATGGAAGAAGCCTCCATAAAGATGGAACCACCACCACTTCTTGGAAGGCCGGAGGAATCGCCGGCAGTTTTGCCCCTTCCTTTCCGTTCTTGCCATCCGTGCCTCGTGGCCCGTCGACGGGCAATGAGAATATATTTAAGAGAGGCAAACAATACCCGTAAGAGATACAAATCCGAAACCCGATATCGGATCCCTAATGTATTGGATTCGGATTCAAGTTGGCTCCCTTGTACCCGACTTGTTCCCACCGCAAGCCGATCCTGCTCATCCTTTGAGAACCGTTGATCCCGCCGTCCATAGTCGACCAATCCGACAGTCGTGATGTGGTGTTCCCTACGGCTGCTTCGTTCCTTCCATCTCCCGCCGAAGGTTGGGTCTCCGCGAAGAATAGAACCCTAATTCTCCTAATCGCATCTATCCTTCGTTACTTCCGCGTGGTACATCGTTTGCTTTTTTCTGTATTTGATATTTAATTGGCAGATCTGCATTTAGTTTTCCGGAGTTTGATTTGCATTGCGAACTCTGGCACTGGACTTGGTTTCTTTTCCTTTGACCGCTCGATACGCCATCATCGTACAACTATTGACGAGTTTCGCGCACAGAGATTTCTGGGATTCTGTTTCTGATGATCCCAGATCGAAAGTCATGGCTGAATGGGAGCACAAAATGTCTTTTTTTGGTGATTATACTTGATGCGTTTCTATACGGTGATGCGTGATTAACTATCAACGATTTAACTGTATAGTTTGTTTTGTAGCCAAGGAAAGGGAGAAAAAGGAGAAAACTAGCAACGAAGCAAGTTTGAGATTATTGACACAATGTCGCCTGCTTCCCTTACTTCATTTAACATCGCTGTTTGTGTCCTCCAATTTGCATGAATTATACATTTTGATTTGGTAATTGATGTTTGTCGAAGCTGCTTCAGAGGAGGCTCATTAATATCCTTCCGGTAAGAGAGAAAACCTCTTGATCTGAAAATTAATGTGGAGCTATTGCACCAGTATCTACTAACATTATTCAATATTTTACCTGGAAAGTTGTCATAAAGCATTCTCTAAATGGTTGTGGCTTTTAACTTAACAATGATGTCACCTTTTACTTGTAGGAGCTTTAGAAATGATGTAATGGAGATACTTAACTAAAAACTCTTGTATGATTAGAATATGCTGTGGCTTTGTTGCTAATGGCTGTAGATTAGAATATGTATGTATGTGTATGTGTATGTATGTATTTTTATATGTGTATATATATATATATATATATATATATGTATGTATGTATGTATGTATGTATGTATGTATGTATGTTATGGATGTATGTATATGTAGCACATGTATATACATGTACACAACACACACTATATATATATACATGTATATGAATGTATGTGGATATGTAGAGAGTAATTGAACTACCGTTGTTCTAGTTTGCTTCTACCGAAAAGAAGTTGCTAGCTTGTTTATGAGTTTCTCTTCATGTAATGACAGATAATTGATTGTAAAGGTAAACTCAGCTAGATGTGAAATACACTTGCAAGTTATCGGGGGGGGCAGCATAAGTAAGTTATATCAGGGTGTGATATCATGTATGAGGCAGGACGTTGGTAATGTCGGTGCAAGTCCAACTCCAGTTAGGATCGGTTCCAGTTTTGTACTATCTTTTATGTTATATTTCCATGATAATAATTTCTCCTTTTGCTGAATGCTAGATAAACTTGGATTTTGAAAGAGCTGCTTGATGCTTTTATCTGCTACTAATAACCAAAATATTTATGCAGTAGCAATTGACTGCTGTTATAAATTCCATTGCCTTCTTGAACCATCGAATTGGATAGTTGTTGCTTGATACTTGTATCCAAAAATTTGATGCTTCGTCTTTGGTTCACATGCATTGGTCTCTTGTTTATACCTCACTGCCAAAAGATCAATATCAAATTCCAGAAAGTTTATAAATTAGCCTGTACCTTCTCAGCGACATGTTTCCTAGTACAGGAACTAGCTTCGTTCATCCTAAACTTTCAAGGTGGATCCACCAGTAGGCTCCTATGATGGTGTCATTAGTTAACTTCCTAAGACCCATGTTGGGACGCACCTTGTTACCTGTGATTCATCTTCTAGATCAGTGAATGCGCATGATTAACTGTGATTTCTACTTTCTTGGTACCAGCTGACATGCAATCTACAATACATATTACATTACGTGTCTTTAGTTGTCAGGACTCGGTATAACTCTTAGCTCGTCTTTTCTCTGATATTCCTTGCATTATCTTTGCAGTTATGGGACTAATATTGACGTTTCTTAACCCAGTGGATTTGATGAAGGAAGATACAACCGTAAGATCGACATGTTTAAGGATCAATGAGGCTTGCTTTGGACAAATCCATTGATTTCACTGTGAACGAAGACAATAATCTTTCTTTGATCGAGTACGAGCTGGTGACCGTAGTCGAAGAGGGATTGAGAATATGTATGTATGTATGTATGTAGTATGTATGTATGTATGTATGTATGTATGTATGTAGTATGTATGTATGTAGTATGTATGTATGTAGTATGTATGTATGTATGTATGTATGTAGTATGTATGTATGTATGTATGTATGTATGTATGTAGTATGTATGTATGTATGTATGTATGTATGTATGTATGTATGTATGTATGTATGTATGTATGTATGTATGTAGTATGTATGTATGTATGTATGTAGTATGTATGTATGTAGTATGTATGTATGTAGTATGTATGTATGTATGTATGTATGTATGTATGTATGTATGTATGTAGTATGTATGTATGTAGTATGTATGTATGTATGTATGTATGTATGTATGTATGTATGTATGTATGTATGTATGTAGTATGTATGTATGTAGTATGTATGTATGTATGTATGTAGTATGTATGTATGTATGTAGTATGTATGTATGTATGTATGTAGTATGTATGTATGTAGTATGTATGTATGTATGTATGTATGTATGTATGTATGTAGTATGTATGTATGTATGTATGTATGTATGTATGTATGTATGTATGTATGTATGTATGTATGTATGTATGTATGTATGTATGTATGTATGTATGTATGTATGTATGTATGTATGTATGTATGTATGTATGTATGTATGTATGTATGTAGTATGTATGTATGTATGTATGTATGTATGTATGTATGTATGTATGTATGTATGTATGTATGTATGTATGTATGTATGTATGTATGTATGTATGTATGTATGTATGTATGTATGTATGTATGTATGTATGTATGTATGTATGTATGTATGTATGTATGTATGTATGTATGTATGTATGTATGTATGTATGTATGTATGTATGTATGTATGTATGTATGTATGTATGTATGTATGTATGTATGTATGTATGTATGTATGTATGTATGTATGTATGTATGTATGTATGTATGTATGTATGTATGTATGTATGTATGTATGTATGTATGTATGTATGTATGTATGTATGTATGTATGTATGTATGTATGTATGTATGTATGTATGTATGTATGTATGTATGTATGTATGTATGTATGTATGTATGTATGTATGTATGTATGTATGTATGTATGTATGTATGTATGTATGTATGTATGTATGTATGTATGTATGTATGTATGTATGTATGTATGTATGTATGTATGTATGTATGTATGTATGTATGTATGTATGTATGTATGTATGTATGTATGTATGTATGTATGTATGTATGTATGTATGTATGTATGTATGTATGTATGTATGTATGTATGTATGTATGTATGTATGTATGTATGTATGTATGTATGTATGTATGTATGTATGTATGTATGTATGTATGTATGTATGTATGTATGTATGTATGTATGTATGTATGTATGTATGTATGTATGTATGTATGTATGTATGTATGTATGTATGTATGTATGTATGTATGTATGTATGTATGTATGTATGTATGTATGTATGTATGTATGTATGTATGTATGTATGTATGTATGTATGTATGTATGTATGTATGTATGTATGTATGTATGTATGTATGTATGTATGTATGTATGTATGTATGTATGTATGTATGTATGTATGTATGTATGTATGTATGTATGTATGTATGTATGTATGTATGTATGTATGTATGTATGTATGTATGTATGTATGTATGTATGTATGTATGTATGTATGTATGTATGTATGTATGTATGTATGTATGTATGTATGTATGTATGTATGTATGTATGTATGTATGTATGTATGTATGTATGTATGTATGTATGTATGTATGTATGTATGTATGTATGTATGTATGTATGTATGTATGTATGTATGTATGTATGTATGTATGTATGTATGTATGTATGTATGTATGTATGTATGTATGTATGTATGTATGTATGTATGTATGTATGTATGTATGTATGTATGTATGTATGTATGTATGTATGTATGTATGTATGTATGTATGTATGTATGTATGTATGTATGTATGTATGTATGTATGTATGTATGTATGTATGTATGTATGTATGTATGTATGTATGTATGTATGTATGTATGTATGTATGTATGTATGTATGTATGTATGTATGTATGTATGTATGTATGTATGTATGTATGTATGTATGTATGTATGTATGTATGTATGTATGTATGTATGTATGTATGTATGTATGTATGTATGTATGTATGTATGTATGTATGTATGTATGTATGTATGTATGTATGTATGTATGTATGTATGTATGTATGTATGTATGTATGTATGTATGTATGTATGTATGTATGTATGTATGTATGTATGTATGTATGTATGTATGTATGTATGTATGTATGTATGTATGTATGTATGTATGTATGTATGTATGTATGTATGTATGTATGTATGTATGTATGTATGTATGTATGTATGTATGTATGTATGTATGTATGTATGTATGTATGTATGTATGTATGTATGTATGTATGTATGTATGTATGTATGTATGTATGTATGTATGTATGTATGTATGTATGTATGTATGTATGTATGTATGTATGTATGTATGTATGTATGTATGTATGTATGTATGTATGTATGTATGTATGTATGTATGTATGTATGTATGTATGTATGTATGTATGTATGTATGTATGTATGTATGTATGTATGTATGTATGTATGTATGTATGTATGTATGTATGTATGTATGTATGTATGTATGTATGTATGTATGTATGTATGTATGTATGTATGTATGTATGTATGTATGTATGTATGTATGTATGTATGTATGTATGTATGTATGTATGTATGTATGTATGTATGTATGTATGTATGTATGTATGTATGTATGTATGTATGTATGTATGTATGTATGTATGTATGTATGTATGTATGTATGTATGTATGTATGTATGTATGTATGTATGTATGTATGTATGTATGTATGTATGTATGTATGTATGTATGTATGTATGTATGTATGTATGTATGTATGTATGTATGTATGTATGTATGTATGTATGTATGTATGTATGTATGTATGTATGTATGTATGTATGTATGTATGTATGTATGTATGTATGTATGTATGTATGTATGTATGTATGTATGTATGTATGTATGTATGTATGTATGTATGTATGTATGTATGTATGTATGTATGTATGTATGTATGTATGTATGTATGTATGTATGTATGTATGTATGTATGTATGTATGTATGTATGTATGTATGTATGTATGTATGTATGTATGTATGTATGTATGTATGTATGTATGTATGTATGTATGTATGTATGTATGTATGTATGTATGTATGTATGTATGTATGTATGTATGTATGTATGTATGTATGTATGTATGTATGTATGTATGTATGTATGTATGTATGTATGTATGTATGTATGTATGTATGTATGTATGTATGTATGTATGTATGTATGTATGTATGTATGTATGTATGTATGTATGTATGTATGTATGTATGTCGGTGTGACCGTAGTCGAAGAGTGATTGAGAACTAGCCATGCCAAGGCATGACTTCATGAATCAGTGTTGGTTTTCTAATGAACTGTGAGGAGGATCTTCTGATCTTCTCTCTCAGATGCTTTTCCCGAAGTTGCTAGGCTGAAGTCTGTTATTGGTGAAAAATAGGTCTCGGATACAGTCATGAAGAAGCTACCACCCGAAGGTGATGAATCCTTGTCAACACAGCACAGCTCACTGTGATACTGAAATTGGCAAGATGTTGGTGAGCATAATATTGTCATCTAAAACCTGCACTTTTCAGCTATTTGTGAATTTTAATTTCCAGATGTCGCCACTCTGGTCGTTGCTTTTTAATGGAGTGGGTGCTTCTATCATGTCAGGAGAGAGGAAACCACAGGTGATCATTTCGCCAATGTTGTTCCTTTGATTATCTGCTCATTTTTGTGTCCAAAAACACTGATCACTACTGCATTTTGTTGGAAAAACCCCTAACTGGAAAGCTTGACAATCACTGAGATTTCATTTACATCATTGCTCCAGTAATTTGGAATCTCATATGTCCATTTGACTGCTGGATCATTGTGCTTTGCACCTGTTACTGCTTGTGATTAGGTGCTCTATGATGATGTTAGACAATGTGTAGTGCTGCAACTTGATGACATCTGAGTGATCATGCCATCTTTCTACTATTTATTTGGTTATGAGCTTGTTTGTCAGCCAAAGTCTTCCACCTTGTCCTGCTTCCTGTTTTCTCGATTAGCATGCATCTTCTGAAATGATTAGGGATGATAAGCTTTTCCCATCACAATGTCAATATTTAACTTAAAACTACAGCAGGACTTTGTCCTAATAAGTTGTCCTGTACATGGATCGCCTGCCTGCAGTCTTATAGTTGTTAGAATCAGCCTTGATATGTGCGACCAAAAGCTTGCTCGGTGTGGTCGCTTTAGCCCTTTAATTGGGTTCTATTTGTCAGAATCCAAGGAACTAAATCCACAAATAAAGGAAAAGGGAGACGGAGAAAGAAGAGATCAGGTCAAAGTTGAACTGTTAAAGCTGAGCTAAAGGGCAGCGAGAGATCTTTTCTTTCCCTGATGAAAAGAACAAAGTGCCATTTTGCAGCAATGTCCATTCGACATCTGCAGGCTTTTTGCGTTGATCGGCTGCGAAGAACAGAGTCGTTGCTGCGTTCTAATCTTCTTCGCCGCCGAGCTAATGGCGTGACCTAAGAGCCTCACTTGAATCTGACAAGATAATGCGACTCCTCATTCGCCCAGGATCGTCGAGGACAACACACGTCCATCCCCTCAACGCGAGTCGCCGGAGGACAGAGGTTCCTGTTCGACAACTATGGCATCTTACCTTCCATTCATTACACATGAACTGCTAAATCACTGGGCTTTCTCCATGGGCAAAAGCTGCTTCATCCACACCACCCCAAGTTTGAACCGAAATCGCTCGCAGAATCCCACATTGTGACGAGGAATTCGGCAAATCTTTCTGTGGTCTCTCGTTATTTTCCTTCTTCCCCGGCTTTACAGTGAGGAGCAGAGAAATATTATATTTAATATATATAGAGAGAGGGATCAATCGGCGACCGTCCACGTCATGTCCCCCTCGAAGATCCAATGGCAGACCTCGATCTTCCCTGGCGCGGAGCCCAGCGCCACGAAGGCACCGTGGGTGGGGCTCCAGGCCGACGTGTCGAGGTGACAGATGGCGACGCCGTGGTTGATCTTCTGCTTGGAGTGGACGGCTAGGATGTCTGCCTCGTACACCCGCACCTTGGGTACCGAGTGGCAGTAGTACACCAGGTAGGGGAAGAGGCTCTGGTGGCAGGACACGGAGTGGGTGACCTTACCGCCGTTCGCACCGCTCACCCGCCCGATGAGGACGTCGGCCTTGGAGCCCGCCGTGGTGGCCGTGCTCCGCACCACCACGTCGCTCCCCAGCACCGACACCGCGAAGTCGATCACGTCCTCCGCCGAGGTGGCGCACCGTTTCGTCTCGCCGCGGCTGGGCGCGCGCTCGCACTCCACCACCGTGTCGCCCACCGCCTTCCCCAGCGCCGTGTCCGCCGGGATCCCGAAGATCCGTCGCACTTCGGCGGGGGAGAACGGGATCCGCCCCGCGATCGACCGCGGGAGGAAGGACCGCGGCGGCATCTTGTCCCGGATGTCCGGCATCGGCATCACGCTTCCCCGCCGCAGGTCGTGCTCGCGGAAGAACTTGCCCGGCTCCACCAGCCACCGGTTGGATGGCTTCCCTGCCGCCCGCCGAAGGGAGAGGAGGGATGCGGAGGCGGTGGTGGCGGCGCGCGCGGAGGAGGACGAGGGGTCGACGGAGGAGTTGCGGTAGGACTTGAAGTCGACCCCGGATTTGGCGTAGCCCTTGAAGGAGGTGTTGTCGCCGGCGTAGCTCTTGAACGTAACCCTGTGCTTGGCCGGAGCCCTCCCCGTAGCCCTTGAAGGAGTCGCTGCCCGGGTTGAAGGAGTCGCCGTAGTTGACGAAGTCGGCGGTAGCGGCGCCGCCTCCCTTGGCGTACGAGGCGAAGCTGTCGTCGCCCACGTTCGACTGGTCGCGGTAGCTGCTGAACCGCTCCGACCCAGAGTTGCCGCCGGCGCCGTAGGACCGGAAGTTGTTCTCAGGCACGTTGCCGTTGAACCCATAGGACGCGAAGGAGTCGTTGGCGCCGTTGGCACCCTCGCCGTAGCCGGCGAAGGAGGAGCCGATGACGTTGGAGTTGTTGGCGTAGCTGGTGAAGGAGGTGGGCACGCGGTCGCCGTCCTTGCCGTATCCGGCGAAGGATTGGTCCCCGGCGTTGGTGTCGTCGGAGTAGCTGGAGAATGACCGACGGCGACCGGTGGCGTCCGCATCGTAGTTGGTGAACTTGAGGTCAGGCACGTTGGACTCATGGTCGTAGGAGGCGAAGTCGCCGGCGCCGCCGGTGGCGGAGGAGCCGTAGCTGGTGAAGTTTGCGGTGACGACGTTCCCATCGGGAGCGTAGG
Source organism: Musa balbisiana (assembly GCA_004837865.1). Lineage (NCBI taxonomy): Eukaryota > Viridiplantae > Streptophyta > Magnoliopsida > Zingiberales > Musaceae > Musa > Musa balbisiana. The sequence continues at coordinate 4,794,143 of CM017188.1, read as the reverse complement.
AGGCGAAGGAGTCGTTGTGGCCGGTGGAGTCGCGGCTGTAGCGTCGGAAGGTGTCGACGGGAACGTTGAGGTCGTCGGAGTAGTGCTTGAAGGCGCTCCGCCCGCCGGAGGCGCCGGTACCGTAGTCGGAGAAGTTGGAGTTCTGGTAGGAGGCGAAGGCGGAGGAGTCGTCCTTGCGGGCGGCGGCAGAGTAGGTGTTGGCTTGGGCGGGGGAGCAGAGGAGCCGAGCGGCGGCGCAGAGTGCGGGGAGGCGCGTGGAAAGTGCGGACGGGTCAGCAGCGGCGAGTGAGGAGAAGGTGGCGGAGTCAACAGCAGAGAGCGGGGAAAGCTTGGCGAGGAGGAAGGCTGGCTGTGGCCGGCTCATGGGCACCTTGCGGTTCCAGTACCGGATCACGGCCGCCCTGGCCGTGAAGGGGTTTGGGGCGCTCTCGCTGGCGGAGGCTTCAGAGGCCGCCACGTGGTGCCGAGCACAGAACGGCAAGACCAGCAGCAAGATGAAGAAGAATAGAGCTGCCGTGGCTGTGGCCATTGAAGCGCCAAATGGGAGGACAGGGAGCGAGCAAGGAATGAAGGGCGGGGAGGGGAGAATAAGTAGAGAGAGAGAGAGAGGAGAGGGAAGAAGGTGAGGGTGGCTTATATCTGAGTTGGTAAAGCTATTATGTTCGTAAAGTAAATTGGATTTGGACCACATCGGAACATTGTATCCGATAACTCAAATCTACCTGCTTTAGATCCCAACTTAAAGCATCACCGGCAGTGAAAGCAGCAGAATGTCCTGCCAAGTCAAAACTCGCCATGAATTAAAGGCACGGATCGGAGGGTGCTTGTGCGGAGTAACTAAGATGGCACAGTGCGGGGCGAGTGAATGTTCGCCTGTAGCGGTCATACAGGAAAGGAAGAGTGAACGAGGCACCGTCTTGTTTGAGACGGCCACTCGGGGGCGAGGCGTCGCCAACCTCGTCCGCGGGTGAGCTTTTAGAGACGAGCACGGCAACAAGAGACAAGAATTAGAAGTGTTGCTGACAGCGGAAGAGTTGTAATATGGAGCTCAATTTCCGATGGCGAAAAGATGCGGAGCCATTCGGTCGCTGCCAAGCTCGACAGAGAACTCATGGAGAAAGCTATTGGACCACGCACGTTCTCGGATGCTCCGGCCCTCGGCCACTCTTCGTCTGTGAATCTACCGCATGGTGGCCTTTTAGATTGCTTCAAGGGATTCACTTAACTCGGTTTAACTAACCCATCTTAGTTGCAGGTACTGACTTGGGTCCGTTCGGTCGATGGCGAGGGTGAGGATGATGACGCTGCTACCGAGTTGGGCGCTGTTAGTTTCGTGCAATGGTGAGGTCGTCCGGCAATACGTCTCGGCTGACCTGCAGCTATCAATTCCTCGACGTAGTCGACTCACGAGAAAATTAATTGCCATGCAACAAACATCAGCTCATCTGCGGACAACAATGGCACTCCGTGTCGCATCGAGCGACGCATCCACAGACAGAGAGAGAGAGAGAGAGAGAGAGAGAGAGAGAGAGAGGCCGTAGTGCTCGCTCGTCGTCCCCGGGAACCAAACGAAACAACGCGTTATCGGCACCGATGGATGCTGAGTCACGCGTCGCAAGAAGATAAGAAGAGGTAGAGGGGGGACCTCCCGAGGTTGAAACCGCGTGGAAATGGATTCCCCCTCTCTCTCTCTCTCTCTCTCTCTCTCTCTCTCTTCCACCCACTGCCCCTGCGCTTCACGTGCGCGGATGTATCCGCCCGCTTGCGACTCTGCTTTTCTTATCCTCCTATCGATTACGGTGCGAAAGAGACGGGGAAAGGGATCCGTGAGGAGAGTCGGATAAAGTGTGACCTTTGAATCAGAAATCTGAGCATCATTTTTATGATTAATTATATATTATCTTTATAGTTACATTATTTTAATTTTTAAATTTAAAAAATTATATTAAAATTTTATGGAAATGAGATATTTAACTTTATTTATCGTAATGTTATTGATTTTACCCATAGAATATATTGTACATACAGAAATAATATAAAAATAATATTAAATAATAATTATAATATTCAAATTACGTTTTGAACAATGACGGACAATGACGTCGTTGGTGACTGCAACTGACTATTGTGGATGAGGAGGGAGAACAATGATAAGAGATGAGGCAAAAGGAGAGGATAATTATACGGGTGACTATTGTGGATGTGGAGGGAGGCGGGTGACTATACGTCGATGTCATTCGACGATTATATTAGTGCTAACGCAAATGCAAAACAATAAAATGACCACTTAACATTTGTATCGGCACTGATAATGATGCGAGGAAGGGCGATGTCATTTTGCACTATGTCGATGCCAATGCAAGCACAAAGCGACGAAAGGACCGCTTAGCATGTGTATCGATATCAACATGGATATAGAGTGATGTCGCTCTACATCTGCGTTGGTGCTGACAATAATGCGGAGAAGGGCGATGCTCATCCTTCTTCTCCCTTTCACTGCTAGGCATGTGCGAGGGGGAAGAAGGATGAGCGATGCTTGACATCCCTATATCATTCTGCATCGCTCATCCTTCTCCTCCCTTGGGCATGCCAAGCAATAAAAGGAAGACGAAGGATGAGAGATCAAGGAAAGGGAGAAGAAGGATGCGCACCACCCTTCCCCGTATTGTTGTCGATGCCGGCACAATTGTCGAGCGGTGTCGATACAAATGTAGAACATCGGCATTTGTGACGTCTTCTTCCTCCTTTTCGTCACCATGCTCTCTCCTTATCCTCCTCCTCCCTTACAAAAGGTCGTACAAGTCTCTAGCGTTCTCATTGACCCTTCCTCTCATCGCCACTCTTCATTCTCATCCTCCTCCTCCCACACTCGACGTTAGAGTAAATTGAATTAAATATTTTAGAAAATTTTAATATAAATTTTTTAAGTCTAGAAACTGAAATACTAAGAAGGTTTAACTATAAGAAATAATCTATAATTAACCATCATTTTCGTGTGTTATTATGAGGATTAAGAGCACGATTAATTACATATAGAACAACCAAGACTATATCATATTCCTATGCATGTGGGAAACAAAAGAATCTACGATGCTTTTGGGGGCGTTCCTACGTCTTTAGTAGCACCACATTTCTAAGCACATTTTTTTATCTTTATTAAAAATTTTAAGCCTAATATTATTGTGGGCCAATAAAAGAAAAGATTCCATAAAATATTGTATTATTTTTCTCTACTTAAATTATTTATTTATTGATGCATGATTACATGCAATGAATGTGATGCGTCTCTTCAGCTATAACTCGCACGGCCTAACATCGCAAGGGAACAGATGCCAGTTTCATTGTCGGCTGCTATCACAGGCCACATCATACTTGCGGTTACAGTAGTAAGTACTGCTCCATTGCCGTCGCCATGCAGTTGAATTGACAGAGTTCATCTCTCCAATCTAATTTAACTATCATGTTGACATGCAGAACATTAAGCTCCAAGAAAAATTAGCAGTGGCACGAGAATTTACCTTACGAGAACAGCTAGCTAGGAATGAAGAAGCTGTTCTGACCTGTGACTCGGAGGGAGCAAACCTTGATGGATTGATTCATGGCAGGGAATGGAGGATAACCAGAGTAGATCTTACAGAGAAATAAGAGCCAAGCCATGGTCACATGCGTCCATCCACTCGTGGAAGGACTGCCAGAAGAGAGACTTCTCCAACATTCTCTTGGCGTCCACCACTGCCCGCTCCCAACCTTTCTTCACGAGTTCACCTTGCGATCTCTGGCTTTCCTCTTCTTCTCGCGTCCGCGTTCTACTGTGCGGTCATCCGTTAGCCTAAATCGAGATGGCCGGTGTGGTTCCTGACACTGTAGTCTATCTCGATCGACCAACCTCATCCATATCCCGCCGAACATCATACGAACAGTTGATTGACGCTTAATGTTGCCTCTTTGTTCCGCGATGTAGCGGCGGAAAGGAATCAGAGATCTCCTCCTGCAGCATCTCAGTACTCCATCTCGTGGTACCGCCGCTGTTGCTTTGCCATTCGCAACAGGCAACGGAGACAAAGAAAGTTGGCAGCGAAGAGGCCAAAGCACGCGCTTGTCTCCATCCTCGCGAGGCCTCGGCATCGTATGAGTCAGGCATTTTTTGTTCTCTTGGAGGAGCAAAGCAACAAAAATGGCTGTAGGATCACATGCACCCAATTGTAGCGCATTGCGATGGCAGAGGGTCTCCTCTCTCCTTAATGAGCCTTTTGGGTGACCACTTCGACTGGTCCACTTGAGATTGCCGCGGCTCTCTGCTGATGATTACGTACCTCAGAAGTCATGGCTACATGCTTTCTGCTTCGCCCATCCGAGAGTTCGTCATATGATCTTTCTTCTTCGTTTCATCACATTAATGCTTCTAAATCAATCACTGGAGGGAGGCTCCATAAGCAAACTGCAGTGGCAGATGTCCTGAGTAACTCAAATCACAATGTTGATTGCCATATGAGAATTGAAGCTTCAAAATGCACTTGACATAACACACAGAATTGGCAACTAGAAATCACCACCTTCTTAGAGTTGGCTCTGAACAACATGCCTATTTTGCCTTGCCATGGAACTAACTGACTGCCCTATGTGTTTCTTGTTACCCAACACATATCTTTAGCCTAAATAATCGAACATCTTCTTCTTCTATGATATCTTTAGCTTCGAAAGCTTGCTTTCTCAACTCTAATCTGCATATGAGTTTAGTTTCTCAACGACATCAGAAACCGATTTCAACCACTGCTCATCATGATCCCCTTCCTCCTTTTCTTCTTCCTTTTTTTTTCCCTTTCTTTTTGTCTTTCCATTTCAAAATAAGTTGTAATTTTGACTATCATAAATTTGAGCAGGTTTGATGGTTCATTAAGGATCCAAATCGGTTTTTTTTTTTCTTTCAAGATATCTGTATAAGAAGACCTAAGCCAAAAGATCAACCAACCAACTATTGCTTCCTTCGCTTGTCTATCAAGAAATTTCTTTCATTTTCATCTTGATTTTTCTTTTCTTTTATTGTTGCTCGAAGCTGAACGAGGCTACATTTGAACCATAGAGAGAGGTTATATGGATGTCAAAGATTGAGTAAATATTATGTTGGAGACATACTTGTACCATGCCATGATCTTATATTGCAAATGCAATGTTTCATGAAAGGAGAACATGCATTAGTTAATATTACGATAGATCAAGTTAACTTCAATCAAGAATCAGCTATTTGTAAAAGCAAGACCATATACAAAGATATATTTTTTTTCTTTCAGATCTGCCTATCATTACAAAAAAAAAGAAAAAGAGAACTATATATGTGCTGACATTGAGTTTGTGGTTCAATACTGGTATGGTAGGTATATACCAGTTTGACCCAATATTTATATCATTACTCAAAGTATCACATGTATGAGTATCCAGTAATTCGATCGAATTCACTATTACTGTAGGTTTTGTTCAAATACCTAATGGCATCAGGCCATAATAATTGCTACTCGTTTAACAGGTACAACAAATCAAAACATAACATTTTCATTTACTTTCAGGAAGGGTCAAGTAAAACTTACAACCTGCATATGACACAGTTAGCTCACCCGGTCGTGGTAGTATCACAGCTTTACAATGTCATCCCTCTTCACCGTGAAGTCCCAGAGCTCACCATACTTCTCGTTGAAGTCCCAGATGTCCATGGAGTTGTAGTCAGCTATCAACTTGTCACGAGCTGCTCGATCCATGTTATATATCTGAGGCTCAAAATTATGAGGCTTATCCGGCTTCCCCATCTCAATGGCACAGAATATGACGACAAAGATAGCTGCTCCTATGTACAAATACTCACCCTGCCATGGACATTTCAATCAAGGAGTTACATCTCAAATAAGCATCAAATTGTTAGACCTCAGAAACTACTCGGAAAAAGTTCTCTCAAAAAAATGATCTGCTAAAATCATGTCTAGCACAGAAGAAAGCCATTAGCATAATAAGCTATTTGCAAAAAAAAAAAAAGAAAGGAATTTTGCAGTTAATTGAGAGACTAATATATGGTCATGTCATAAGTATATGCTTGGATGTGTTCAGGAGATTTAACAGGAAAACACAGTTTTCAAACATATCGTGGAATAATGATCAAGATAAACACATTTGTTATCAATTCCAAACAACATTATATAGGAAGTGCTTCTGGAGCATATTGTAATTAAATTGAAATATGAGAAATGCTGCCAATATAAATACAAAATTTCACATTTCAAAAGGAGTCAATGAACAGCTGAAAGTGAAAATTTGGGAATCTAGAGAAAACATAGATGAAAATGTTTACTTCAGTCAGTTCTTCTTAAGTATCTAACCCTGCTGAAACCTTCAAGAAATTCAAAACCAACATGAGGATACTGAATGTTTCATATAAACATGTGACCGTGTGAGAATCCCAGTTCACAAGAAAAAGAGTTTCAAGTTTTATTGTGGAATAAAATGTGCTTTCACATCTCATGCTTCATTTGTGCTGCAGGACAAATTGATTCTTAAACACGATTTCTCCATAAGATATTGAGAAATGAGAATTTATCACCGGCATGTGTTAAGCAGCAGGAGACTACTTAACTGGTACATGGTAAGCCAAACCAGCTGTGACTGCAGGGAGAAACAACCAAGAAATAAGCCCTGCAAGGAATCGACATGACAAAACTCAGTGATTCAACAAGAGAGGAATACAAAATGTTATTAAAAGAAAGAAACAAGAGAACCAAACAATTTCGACCATCTCACCTTGAAAGCCAGTAGGTGGCTCTGCAGCTTGATACTCGGCCACTACGGCTTCCCAGAAGCCGCCTACACAGAGGTTAGAAGCAAACAACTCAAAAAGATGAAGAACAAGAATCTCACACACCGTAAGAAGAAGGTGCAGCAACCATCTTTATGTATATTGGATTCAGCAGAAATTAGAACAGATATAGAAAGCACACAGGCAACCTTGAACCAAAAGCATCTTATTGACTGTTTCTTCTCTACAATGTCACAAATCCCGTAATTCACTTATCAAACTCTGTGAACGCTATGCTTCTTTGGAATAGAAAGAGTGGAATTGTCAGAGAAAGAACCTAAAATATAAAATCAATTAATTTCCCCCCTCTTTTCTCCTTTACGCAATTGCATGAGAAAATGACTAATTAGGTCATTATTAGTTAGGAATCGAAGTTAGTGAGCTCTTAAGAGTAATTGGACGAGATCTTTATGTGAAAAACACAATCCACAATTCCAGTGAGCTGATCAAGAAACAACAGTATCCAAGTAAGAATGGAACCTTCATTTCCCTCGTGATACGTGTGGTGCCCATCGTACTCCCCATATATGAAGTCTTCCTGCACACCCCACCAATTTCATCACGGGAAGCACAAAGGTTGGATCTTTTTTAGCTGCAGATAACAGGAATTAACTAAAAGAGATGGCGATGAAGAAACACGGAGCTCACCGCACTGACGCCGTTGGTTCGCCATCGATCGTGCGGGTCCTCTTCGAGGTCGGGCTCGATCTCCGTCAGCCCGGCCCTGGGCCGGGTGGAGCTACGGTCCCGCTGCATCCCCATGCGGAGAAACCCAAGGCTGGGGGTTTCTGCGGGGGAAGCCCTAATCCCGAGTCTCCTGCATGGCTTCACGGCGGCCGCCGTCGCCAGGGGCGGTAAGGACGCCGCGGCGAGGGCAGCGGGAGGCGATGTGGCGACCATCCCCATCTTGTTTTGGTCTGCTTCCCCGCCCTCTTCGTTATTGTTTAGATCCCGTGCATGCGTGGGAATCTCGAACATGATTCGATGCCTTTCTCGATCGCGTGGTCGATCTAAAAGTTAGAACCGTTGGATGCCGATCCGACGGTGAGATTAGAACGATCTGCAACGAGTGTTCGTGTGTTGGGACTCACATGGTTTGGACGATGGAAACGGAAACCCATCCGCTACCTTATCCACGCTGGGGATTGAACGGTATACGGACGCGTGGAAGTCACGTGACTATAAGAAACCAAGCACGTGGCTGGAATGTGAGAACTGGTTTCTCTATCGCCGAAACTGGTGAGCTGCATGCGGCTCGTATGTGTCCTTGGGGTTGACTTGTCACGAACGACGACCACTTCCGGTAGCGCACATACGAGCTCAGTTCGAGGGCGTCAGGTTCACGGAGGTTCCCATCAACCGCAGCGTCGAGTTCCACCGCATCCTCCTCGCCTTCGCCATGGAATACACGACTACCAGCTCCCCCACGCCCACCGATGGCTGGTTCAACGTGTTCTGCGTCGCCGACAACCTCTCCCCCTCCGCGGTCTCCTCAATCAAGGAGAGCAACGCAACGTGAGGGTCGCACGCAGAACCTAGTGTAACAGAAATCGAACAGAGCAACACTAGTGTAACAGAAATCGAACAGAGCAACAAGGAAATGCATTAAAGAGACCTTGCAATGCCATGTGCTTGCACACGATTAATTCTTAAGCGTCATCAAAGAAACTGGTGACAAAGATAATGATGCAGCAATTCCGACAGTGGTAATGTACCTACCATAGTTACCATTTTCCGTTACAGACAAATTTGTGAACCAAGACATACACACAAACACGAAAGTTTCTCTCTTTTTTTCCCCCTTTTCTTTTGACAATGGGCCAATAAATTCCTGAACGAGCAGCCTTCAGATTGCCATGCAATGTCAGTGTCAATCTGTACTGAGTTTACCGCTCCCATCCATCTTATAAGATTATGCTACAATGACGGGCGTAGAAAGACCACAGCCACAGGGATAAAATGAATTCAACAGCCATCACCAAATAAAAAGAACGAAGAATAGATAACAAGCAGACCGCCCATACTTGCCTCCAGAACGCCATCTCTCCTCTCTATCTCTCTCTTCTCTTCCTTTTGCTCCTTTAAGAGAAAAGAAATGAGAACAGGTAAAAGAGGATACAGCACCGTATTGTTAGTTTAGTTACCATCTTCTGACTTCCCTTTGTCATCAGAAGAGTGATTCCACCAGCGATGGAGATGCCAGGGTAGCCACACACTCGAACTGTCAAAAAAGCGACGCAGATGTTTCAGCATTACAGAATAAAATAATTGCATATTATTAAAGACTTCCAAGAGATTCATAAAAGGAAGGAAAAATTTTAGGAAATTCCAAACCGCAAGTACCAGCTGATTTTTTATATTTCTGTTAAAGAACTATCAACAATCCGGTCATTGGTATGGACCCAGTTGTCTTATTGTATGATCTATCATTCCAGCAGGTTTATGAAGCTCAGAAAAACTTATTAGGGAAATACCTTTTGCTGCCTATACTTTTCACGTATGGCATTCAATGGACAACTTTTGCCGTTCTTCTGTAGCTCTTGCAATGCAAAGATGGTCGCCTTCAGATCCATAGCTGTGTACGAGGTGTAATACTCAAGGGTCGGATTCTGCATTTAAGAACAAACTGCATTTATGAAACCATCCTATTATGACACATAAGTATAACGAGGAGTGTAGATAGCACTCGCACCCATGGATGGTCCGACTGATCCAATGTCCATCTAGCAAGAAATACAGCAGATGCAGCAACGACTGAAGGGAGAAACTTTATGAAGCTATACTCCACCAGTGTCAACTCCGCCAAGTAGTTGGCCAAGTACCCCAAGGCTAAAGAAGGAACCTGCAACTCCAACAAAATATGGATCATAAAGAACCTCTTTTGCTAAAGTATGAAAGTAAAATGTGCTCTCGCATATATTTGGATCAGGTCTGTTAACATTAAATACCATATTTGAAGCATGAGCAGCACGCAAAAACCTCCTGCATATGGCCGCAAGAGTCAGTTTACATGCCAAAATTAATGAGCAAGCATTTAATGACACTGATTTGAAGAAATTGAAAATACTATCAATTGAACTTTCTAATACCTGAGAAATGTTTTTGCGGTAGGTACTGAAAGTTGAAAACCTAAAAAGCCGAGCACTTGACTCTCCATGTTGAGCACCTGTTAGAACCACCAATAATTATAGGGTTGACATCTCATGTCCTCAAAAAACTGAACTTCTGTTCACAGAATCGATGATGCAAAAAAATCTTCATAGATAATAAAGTACCTCTGCCTTGGAGTATGTGTTATCAGTTATAAAACAGAATTCTTCTACACGTGGTGCACACATTTCTTCATACTTCCTGTGTAAAGGACAAGTTATCAGTGAGTCTGCTAACCGAGGACGCATACAGTTATCATCTCCAAAGTATTCATCCACTAAATATGCAGCTAGAGTAAGATGTTACTGAATCTCTATAAAAAGGATCACAGTTTTTGAATATCATGTGTCAACTCAACGTTGAACCTCCTCCAAACAATGCCAAGTACATCAAAAAAATAGTTAGCCAGATCTAATTCATACAATTCATATCCGACCATCAAAGCGACAAAGGAAAAATGATGGAACGCAGAAAAGGAGGGTATTTGTCTCACATGGTCAGTTTATGGCCAATAACGAAGTTACCAATTAGTCAACATATAGAATTAACTACAAATGATCTCTAGCCAATAATTGAAGTCTTGATCTGATGCCAATTGTGACACCTTGTCAAACCATTACAGTATCAATTTTATCAAATGGTATATTAAATTGTACCATCCAGAATACAAAGAACAAATGCCAACTAAAACTGAGCTGTATGTTCCAATATCAGTCCTTGATCGGACCAGTAAATGTCAGTTGATACATACCATTATGATAGATCATTGAAGCATTAGTTGGCAATTTGTGTGTACACTTTAAATATCATAACATTCAAAGCTGCATATGCAATTTGATAATCCTGGACATTTAGAGGACTAGAACTTCTAATCATCAAAGATTCCAATACTAACAACAACAGCAACAGCATTGAACTAAACATCATCATGTAGTGTGACAGAAAATTTAACACCAAGGGAAAAAGAATCTGACAAATAATAGAATCTTTGCAGATTAAGAAAAAATTAGATGAAGTTTTAAAAAAACACATATTATTAATCCTATACTCTGTAGAAAAGAAGTTGATTAAGCTGCAAGTCTGAATATAAGCTTACGAAGCAATTAGCATGCATGTAATGCCAAGCAGCTGCAACCTTTGTCTTTCAATATAGTTTTGCGAGAGAAACTGGTCAATTATATATACTGTAAGATAGAGTGTATCTGGGACAAGTCTGTATTCCTCAGAAACCTGAAAAAGAAAATCGCAGCTGAATAAACTGTGCAAAATAAAAGATAAAAAACACACAAGCATCAGGACTAGGTTAAAGATCACCAAGGTCAGTTGGGATCAAGTTTTGAGTAAAGATTAATACTCAAGATAATCTTGGAAACTGAGTAATCTACCAGCCATGCATGTTTCTAGAATCTAATATCAGCAGAATATTCTGCCATCATAAGCAAACCACACATCATAACACAGTTTGCCTGATGGTTCCCCCAAAATCAGTAAAACATAAAAACTTTGCACCTTCATCAGCTTGATTTGTCAACTACGCACACAACGGTGATTTGTAGATGCCAGCAGTCATTTTAAATGAACCATGTACTTCTAGAAAGATCATAAACTGAAAATGGAAAGATGAGAAACAATATTTTACCCAGAAGAGTCACTTGATCTACCATCAAGTACTACTTTGTAAGAATGTTATTTCACAACACAAGGAACAAACTGAAGCAGAATATCCACTGGCTTTGAGCTACATTTGCTAAATCTAAGATGAAAATGATGCCATCTCAGATGTTGAAATGCTCAAGTAACAAGTGGAAGTAATTGATTTAAAGCAAATTATCTAATGAAAACTCAAACCATGATAAATGAGTCAATGAAATTCCTTTCAGATTCAACTATTCTTTTTTAAGGCCAAGATACATAATAACTGACGAGTATTTTTGCCATGTTGATAGTAGAGTTCAAAGGAAGATGATCAGAAGTTTGAGCTAGCAAACCTCCACAAGCCAATCTATTAGAATGCCCCGCATGCTCTCAGTGATATCCCGCTGCAATACTTCGATAAAATTAGACACCGGTCTCCGAATGAGCTAAAAAATTAAAATTAAAATGTCAATGATCACAAGTTAAAAGTTCCACAGGACAATGCCTAGAAAGGTAAAGCAAAAAACATTAATTGTTAACATCATAGATAAGGAATGGCGAAAGAATTTGTGTTTAGCTGCATTTTGCAACACTAATTCAGCATTTCTGCATTGAACATATAAAGCCCTATCACAGAACTAACTGGAGAGAAAGAATATCTCTGTTTAAGTCAAAAATACCAACAGATTGGAGCAACAAGCATATTAGGGAATACCTCTGCAGCACGAAGATTAGTATAGAATTCTGAGGCATAAGTGCAACACATTTGAGGATTTCCATGGTCTGTATCAATATCTATAAAGTCCAAGCCACTGCACCCCCCTGGATAATTGACAAAACTTAACAGTATAAAGCTTTCCATGGTCTGTATAAAGCTTAACAGTATTATTGACAAAACTTAGTCATGAAATAATCATAACTTCACAATAGTCAAATTGGTGAAAAGAAGAAAATGGCACGGAAGGTTATCAATGAATTCCCAAAATACTCCCAAGGATTAAGAATAATTTACTTTCTTATAATGTATATAAAAAGTAATCATTAAGTACAAACACAAATGTCACCAATTGCCATTCCCAAATGTGAAGTTCTGGGTGGCACGAATGGTGCAATCATATATTAAATTTATCATTCAGAGGGAAAAGGTACAAGGACTGGAAGCTAACCATTCTTTGCATGATTTATGAGGTCATGATTCCCAACAGAGTTATGCCCTTCAATCAAAGTTGTGATACATATGCTCTCCCCATCCCTGGTGATTTCCTTCTGCTGTAATGCCATCAAGGAGTCTTCCACTTTTTCTAACGGGTATGATTCTTTTGACACAAGTGTCACTGCATTCTGTGCTCCATCAATTATTTCATTTTTCATGTCAGCATAAGTAGGCGTGTTTCCAACTATGGCTAACTCTTCGTGCTGTAATGCTACCAAGGAGTCTTCCATATTTCCAAATGGGGGAGATCCTTTTGACACCAGTGTCTCCACCTTTTGCACTCCTTCATTCATCTTATCTTCCACGTTAGCAAAAGTTGAGGCATTTCCAACTAGAGATAACTTAGACGTCTTAGAGTTGGAATACCTTCTGGTTTTTGAAGGACCTGATTTAGCCCTTTGTGCAGTGGTAGACTGGAGCATCAAAAACATTGAGATCAAGACTAATATTAAAAAACCTGACCAAATAAAAGGATAGCAAAGTTTGACCCAGAAAGAAAACAAGAACAAAACATACTAACTGACATTACGGAACTTACAAACAGTTAAAAAACACAAAGAAATGTTTTCCTTTTGCTGCAATATATTTCTTTTTTCTTTCTTTAAAAGTGAAGCATGTCCTATATGAAAAAGATAACTAAACTATGGAAGGAAGATTCAGTAGCCAATGAGAGACAACACTGAACCTTGACTTTCCCCGCTGGTACCCAATTTCTGGAGGAATTCTGAGAGATCATATTTGTGACATCTGTAAGCACTGTACGCTTTTTCTTGCACTGTGAAGCTGCTGGATGGGAACCATGACTGTGCTCATCAAAAGCTGCTCTCTTTAAGTTGCTGCGGCATGTCTGCTTCTTCTCTGTAGTTGCAACTGATGGCATCAAGGGAGGAAGTTTCCCGTTTGCACGGCAAGCAGCAGCCCGAGCTCGTGTAATTCTCCCACAAGGGGCTTCGAAACTAGCGCCCAAGGAACCTTCCTTCTTCATGGCCGTGCACACATCAAGAAGAAAAGAAAGCGGGATTCTCAAACAAAGTGTTCATGTAACCTAGAAATCCGGAAAAAAAGATGTAGTTACTCTCCAAGGTCAGTTATCTTATGCACATTAAAGACACAGAATATAGACGTAATGAATTATGATTTAAATAATATAAACTTTCTGATCATCAACAAAATGCCAAGTGCTAACTTGCTTGATCGATTTCATAAAACATAAAGTGCACTTGACCAAGAAAATAAATCAATAATAATGCTTTTTCTGGTGGTTTACCCTAATTAATCTAAAACAAGTCCAGGAGACAGTTCCAGGTCATGCAAGAGAAAACAGCTATTCTACAAATTAAAGGCAAAATTGTAGATTTTCAGAGTTACAAATACTGATTTAATCACCAAATTACTCTTCAGCATTGGCAACCATTTGCAAGTTCAGAAACAAAGCATTTATTTTCATAGAGTACCAAGCCCCTTTTAAAAATTCATGATTCCCCATATATACTATAGTACCTTACAATATGCTTTGTAATTGCAAGATAGTGATTTCCAATTCATAACGATTTGGGCTTCTGAGAATCTCACGATGAGATTATTGAGACGGATGTATAGAGAAATAATGAAAAACTTGACAAAGATTGCTTTGTTCTGGCAAGCAGTTGCAGGTGGTGCCAATTGAGGATGATATGTTTCATTCATCCAGAAAACCATGTAAAACAATGACGAAATTTTCTTAGCTGACTATATAAGATGCGCCAGATATGTAAAATACTCGCTGCAGTTGGCCACTAAACAGCCAAGATTACCCTTTCGCACCACATCATAAGCAAGTTAGATCAAGAACTTCTGAGTTAGAATAGGTGAAAGATTACTTTTTCATGAAATTTGCCACAAGAAATGGTATACTTCCCTTGAAGATCAAGAGGGAAAGAATAAAATGGTCACACGATAGCGACGACTCTCTCGGAAAATAAGATAATATACGAAGGTCTTGACCCGGGAGCACATGACAGAATCACTTTACAATACTGTCCTAGGATACATCAGATCCATGCATCCCAAGCCCAGCACACACCACTTCCCAATTCAAGACCACGCAAACCCTAGATCCGGCGCAAGAACACAACGAAGCACATTCGAAAGCACGATAAAATGTGAAATCACGGCAAGAAGCGTATGAAAAACAAGAATAAGAACGAATCACATGGGATCCAAAGAACGAACCCTACGATGACCACCACCCTCGCCGCCGCAGAGCCCACGGCAGTCGCGGCCGGCCGCAGAAGCTGCAACGTCGCCCTCGCATCAAAGAAAGGAGATCGAGGACAAGCCGAAGAAGGCGATCTCGAAATGCAGCGGTGCGACTCAGAGATGCCTTCCGACGCCCTCTCGCACTCTCGTTCTCTCGCTCTCGATTTAAGAGGCGGAGGGAGACGAAAAAGGAAAGGCGACGGAGAAACCCCTCAAATTTTGCCGCTCGAGTTGCATTTCAAATGCCATCCCGGTCGTGTCGGGTCGGATCTTGTCGTTCTTCAGCCCGTATGATAGATCTCATCATGACCGTCAGATGCTGATCCAAGGGACAGCAAAGGCCTCATTCACTCGGGTCGGATTTAGATCTTGGATTTGAGGTGCGCCGTGACTCATCTGCAGTCTTTCGAGAACATGCCCATAATATATATATATATATATATATCAACAATTGTTAATTATTAACTGAAGCATTAATTTGTGTTAATATTATTTAAAAATATATGATACTAAAAGTATTAGAGATAATTTAGATACCTTCGTTTGATATGCTTATATGGCTCAAACAAACAATATTTGAGGCATAGTAACGACGTTTCGTGGTTTATGTGACCATTTAGCGTCATTAACAAATTTATGGATGCCAACTCATATCAAAATTCAATTCATTGTAAGTTTAGAAGGTTCCTTTTACAAATTGATACGTATTTGATGGACGAATGTTAGATTAGAAATCTAGCAAATCAAGCTTTGATTTGTAATCACGTGCATGAATTCTCCGTTACTATTTTTGTTATCGATAATGTGAATAATGTTGGTGTACATATATAAAAATGCATGCTAAAAATGTGGTGATCGTGTCATCCAATTTAAGATCTAAAATGTCAATCGTTATATATGAATTGTCACCCCAAGAAACTTAAGATTCGATGTGTGGAATTGTAATTATAATTGTCTTGTAAATAGATGCCATTCCTTTTAGTTAACATTTTAAATTATTGTAAGAGGACCATTTTGCTCCAAAAGATTCACACTTGGATTTTTCTTTCTCGAACAACACGTCATTTTAATTATAAAATACTTAAATTTATTCCTAAAAAATTGATTATATTTTTTTCTTGATAATAATGTTTTGGTTTAGTACAGTAGTTTTGACCTATCATAATGTTTTGGATACTACAACAAAAATATTGTAATACTTGTTTGAAAATATTGTAAATGAGTTAAAAAGAATCAAAAACACACTATAAACCATTTGATATGTCCTATTACAATTTAAATAGATATTTTTAATAATAGTTTAATAATATTTATTATCTAAATAAAAATTAAAATTTAATTTATTATAATTTTTTTATCATCATAATAAAAATATTTTAAAACATACTTGAAAATATTATAAACGATCTAAATGAACTAATAACCTTAACCAAACTAACCACAAATATAAAAATATGATATCGTAATAATGTAAGAGTAATGATAACCAAAGTAATATGACGTCGTTCATAGTATTTTAAAATAACTTTAATATCTCAATAAAAATACTATAATATAATTATAAAAATACTGTAAATCATCTAAATGATGGAAAGAAGTTAGTACAAGATATTTTAAATATTTTTAAAATTAAGAATATTATTTGAAAAAAATAAAAAAAAATTATTTGGGAAAAAAAACCTAAAACAATGATCTTTTCCAGGGAATTCGTCCGTTGAAATATTATTTAAAAAGGTATTGTGATTTGTGAGTACAAGATTTCCAAACTCCAAAGGAATTTAAATGTAAAAATATTGTAATTTAAAAGAAAGGGAAACCAACCACAATGAATATTCTCTCCAAGATTCCTAGCAAAAGGAGATTCTCTCGGAGATCCATTTACTATATGGTCGGACCTCACGTGGGAATCGGCGGTCACAGTCATTACAACGTCACCGATCGTTTCCGGTCTCATCTCTACCGTCCATTTTATTGCGATCAAGCAATGGCCACGTCGCGCCCCATCCCCCGCCTCATCGGTGTGGTGGACCGCACCTCACCCTTCCGCCAATCCGCGTCCCTCTTTCGTTGGCGAAACCGCGGGGCCAGCGGTGGGTCCCACACTTCGCTGCTGTGGCGGGTAATTTGGAAACCGAAAAAAAGAATTCCGTACTTTTTTTATGATTCGATTTGGGCCGTTGGATGGTGCGCCCAGCCGTCTGATATTAGTACCTAAAGTTTCTACATGTAATTTCTCGCTAGTGTTCTGGACACGTGGCAGGACGTCCTCCGTCCGATTTCGACCCACTCCCATGCCGAAATAATCGACGCCCTAACCCATTGGATCGATTGGGTACATGTGCGGGACCCGCAGGAGTACTCTCACGTCCCACATGGTGGGTCCCGCCTCGTGTCCGTTACAAGGAGTCAAACTTGGCAGGCCGAACCAGTAATTAAAATGAATATAAATATATTATATTTAATTCGTAGGAAAAACCAAAGCCCCAAGCTTCCTCTCTCCCTCTATATAATGGCCGGCGTGTACCTCGAGTAGCCACCGAGATCTCATCTCGCACGCATAGCTATCGCTCTCGCTCTCTCTCTCCCTCGCCTCTCTGCTCTCGTCTCCGTTGAATCGTCGAGGTAAATCTCTGCCTTGTCGCGAGACTCGTGTGTCGGTGTTCTTGTTCTTGGTTATCTCTTTTGCCCGTCAGTTTCTCATCGTTTTCTGTATCGTTCTCGTGGAATGATGTCGAGTAAGGGCTTAATTCCTTTTTCCTCGGCAAATATGTTGAAGATTGCTGGATTTGTGGTAGGGCACTGTTTGTTGGTCCAATTTTTACTGTTGTTGGCCACGTTTCCCCTGCCAAAATTCCTTCTTTTGCCTCGTTTTTGTATGATTGCTTCGTGAATCATGTTTGTCTTGTCCTCTTTGGAATTTTTAACTCTGTGCAGGGAAGGATGTATTTTGGATGGCATTAATTATTACTTTTAGCTTTTTTCTCGTTCTTCTTTTTTTGTTATCTGTGATTTGTATGATATTGGTACTCCTTCTGATTTATTCTTGTTGCATATGGATTGAACTGAATAATGTATGAATGGCGTAGATTCGCACGCGTTGTTGGTAGTTGTGATGATTAGTGTCGGGCATTCAGGTACCAGAGGTCATTTGGTTCCTCCAGCTTTTGATCTGTAACTCTTCTCTGAGGCATGAGTTAGTGGATTGCAGTCCGCATTCAGACTTCAGATTTGTACCTTATTTCTGAGGCGTAGGCAGTTTTATTTGTGTTCTTTACATAACTTGTTGTCAGGTTAAGTCGCAACATGTCCCTTGTTTGTTTGTTTCTCATACACTATCTGTCATATGCTTTTTCTTAGTTTTTTGCCATGTTCCTGCTCAAATTCTTGTTTTGCGAATGGAAAACTTTTGTCTTTCAGGTTTTTCAGATTTAATATTTTTTATTCCTTGCTCATGACTTGCTACATTGATTTTCCACCATGGAAGTTGTTCTCCCTTCTTGTCTTACTTGCTACTAGTGGTTTGATTCGTACTTAAATGTGCTTCATCTTTTTCCCACCTTTTTGGTTGGCTTTCTTGAATTACTTTTAGATACTTTGCTTTTGATATCTTATGGTCATTTTATATTTTCCATCGAAAAAAACTAAACCTAAATATCTTGTAGAATGGGTAGCACCACTGGAAATGATGGGACCGACTACGGAGCGTACACTTATGCAAACTTAGAGAGGGAACCATATTGGCCTTCGGAGAAGTTGCGGATTTCTATCACTGGAGCTGGAGGATTCATCGCATCTCACATTGCTAGGCGTCTGAAGAATGAAGGTCATTACATTATTGCCTCTGATTGGAAGAAGAATGAGCACATGACCGAGGATATGTTCTGTCATGAATTCCATCTTGTCGATCTGAGGGTCATGGATAATTGCTTGAAGGTCACTAGTGGGGCAAACCATGTATTTAACCTTGCTGCTGATATGGGTGGAATGGGTTTCATCCAGTCCAACCATTCAGTGATTTTTTACAATAACACTATGATCAGTTTCAACATGCTTGAAGCTGCAAGGATTAATGGTGTGAAAAGGTAAATAATGATTTTATTCCTTAGCACCTAATTTATAATGGGGTTTGTACTATAGTATCAAAGGACGCTGACTTTAAAATTTCCATTTTTATGTTCCGTAAGACAATGTGATTAAAGTATTTAATCAGTTGACATGAGATTTAATTGTTATTTAGGCATGCCATGCTCTTGTAGGTCTTATGCTTTTATACGTAAAACCTGTGTCTCTAATATCCAACAAATGTAGGTGTGCTGTCAAATATCAACCAATATAACCAGGCATCCAATAATATCTCTGTGTTTGGTTGTATAAAACGAAGCAAAACTGAAAATTGTTGATTGACCTTTTCAGATGTGTTTGCTGACCATTTCATTTGGCATAGTATTATTATATGTGCACCTGAGGAAATTGTGATTTTCATATTTAGATTATTTAGTGGTTTTAATAAGGTAAATTCATTCACTTGTCTTAGTTGGAACAATTAATAATAGATGCAGAGTTGAAAAACAACACCTAATTGATAAGAAAATATCTGATTATAATGAATCTTAGGTGTTCTGATTTTGTTTATATTCCCTATGACCCTACTAGCCTTACCAAGCATGATCAACTTGATGGTCAGGCCTTTTTTGGCTGCTGGTCACCTTTTACATTATTTTGGCATCTTATAGGCAGCCTTGGGACCACCAAGTTGAGGGCCAGCCAATGCTTAATGGAGACTTTTACTCTCATGCTTCGGTAATTCTTTGTCTTGAACCAAGGAGCATGTCCTTGGTTTGATAGAGCAGTACAGCTTACCTGTCTGGATTCCCTTCTTTGATATAGTTGTACATATTTCATGTATAAATCTACACATATGTGGATGAAAATAAGGACGAACGTCATGTTTGGCTGAAGAGGTCTTTTGCATGTTTTTAAGCAAATTTATGGAATATAATAGGAAAGTTCCCATTACTGGCTTGGTCCATCTATTTAAGTGCTTACCATTTACCATTTGTCATGTTAAATTACAGGCAGGATTGACTTTCTCAGCTCCCTGCTTTAATTTTTAGATTCCTGTGATGGTCGTGAAAGCATTTTATCTATCATTTATGATCTCTTGCAAAATATTCATAAACATGATTCCTCTAAACCAAAGATATTGGTCTCTCTTTTTTAAATCTATGCTTCTTTGGGTTGCCTGATAAGTAATGAACTCGGTGAACTTTTGTTCAAATTTGTGTCTTGTTCTAAGTTAACTAATACAAATAGAACTTTGATATGAACTCGTGCAGGTTCTTTTATGCCTCAAGTGCTTGCATCTACCCTGAGTTCAAGCAGTTGGACACCAATGTGAGCCTGAAGGAGTCTGATGCTTGGCCTGCTGAGGTTCGTTGATCATAAAACGTCCATATTGTTGGTTTTCATTCTATTCTCTGACTGTTGAATAGAATATCGTTTCTTGCATCCACTTCAACTCTAATGTGTAAGTGCAATCTGATAATTATTCTGGTCACGGCAGCCTCAAGATGCTTATGGCTTGGAAAAGCTTGCTACAGAGGAATTGTGCAAGCACTACAATAAGGACTTTGGCATTGAATGCCGGATTGGAAGGTTCCATAACATTTATGGTCCCTTTGGAACTTGGAAAGGTAAGTGATGAGTCATAGACTAATCCAAAATAAAATCTTTCTTTGAGGTTGCTTCAGCTGCTGATACTGTTCTGACTATCCTTCAGGTGGGAGGGAGAAAGCCCCTGCTGCCTTCTGCCGAAAGGCAATGACATCTACTGATAATTTTGAGATGTGGGGAGATGGTCTGCAAACTCGATCCTTCACCTTTATTGATGAATGCGTTGAAGGTGTTCTAAGGTAACAACAATGCCAAATGCCACATCTTTTTAATGCTAATATTGTACCACAGCCTCATGAAGTTATGAACCTCAGCAATTCTACTGGCTTCACCTGATGCAAGGACCATCTCTGAACAGCTGTTTTAGTTAACAATCAACCTAAGTACACCTAACAAATTGCCTTGAACTTATTTGCCTATGTTCAGATTGACAAAATCGGACTTCCGAGAGCCAGTGAACATTGGCAGTGATGAAATGGTGAGCATGAATGAGATGGCTGACATGGTCCTCAGCTTTGAGAGCAAGAACCTTCCCATCCATCATATTCCTGGACCTGAGGGTGTCCGTGGTCGCAACTCTGACAACACTCTGATCAAAGAGAAACTTGGTTGGGCTCCATCTATGAAACTAAAGGTACATACACAACAATTTCTCTTTTTTTTTCTTCTTTTTATCCTGTATGTTTTAAGTTCGTGTGTTTTTTCTGATGTATGATTCTACCTTAATGATGTCGA
This sequence comes from Musa balbisiana, assembly GCA_004837865.1. Lineage (NCBI taxonomy): Eukaryota > Viridiplantae > Streptophyta > Magnoliopsida > Zingiberales > Musaceae > Musa > Musa balbisiana. Next base: position 4,772,664 of record CM017188.1, on the reverse strand, counting down.
CAGGATGGCCTCCGAATCACATACTTTTGGATAAAGGAGCAAATCGAAAAAGAAAAAGCTCAGGGACAAGATGTGTCTGTTTATGGATCATCCAAAGTTGTAGGAACGCAAGCACCAGTGCAGTTGGGTTCTCTCCGTGCAGCCGATGGAAAAGAATGAATCCAACATCCAGGATTTAGTACCGGTAGCTTTAAGACACCGGCATGGAAGAAAATACAGCAAAGTCAGAGAATCGAAATCGGTAGATTTGCTTTGTGTTATTTCATATCATAGCAAGTAAGGTGGTGTTTGTTCTGCCTTGTTTGTCGTTCCTCGGATTCGCCTTGTGTTGAGGTTGATATCATCATCATCATAGAGACACCGCGCTAGTCTTCGTGCCTATTTTCTGAATCTAAAATGACATAACAACAAATAGAAAAGGAGAGGCTATTGTTGGAAGTCATCTTTCTCTCCTTTCTTTTCTGGATGCAATTTTGGCTGTTTTCAGCGTTCTTGGAGGAGCTACTGACGCCAAACTGTATCTACGAGTGATCTCGATTGGATCCGAACTCTCTCCATGTGACGGATAACCTAAATCGGACTTAAACGATATTTGAAATGTTGGTTTTTTCTCCTTAGATGATTAAGAGAAAAAGCATGCAAACTTGGAGAAACCCAACCAGTAGAGACTCACATCCTAACTGGATCCGAAATGAGATAAGCTTTCGGATCGGTCATGGGCCTCGATAGACCCGCAACCGTCGAGTTGGATCTCCGCGTTTGGGCTGAAGTAAGCAATATGGGCCGGACGGGTTTCTACGTCAGCGAACGACTCATCGAGGCTATTTTCGTCATTACAACGTGGCTCAACCCGACCGTGTCCTTCGGTCCCTCTATTTTATTCCACGCGTGGAGGGTGTTAAGGGTATTTTCGTAAACTAAGCTTCGATCCAAATTGCCAATACCACCCTCCTCTTCATCTCTTATCCCCAGCTACGCCCCTCGGCCTCTCGAACCCCCACCTCTCTCACTCTCGCCGCGCACGAAGCCCCTCCTCCGTCCCCTGCTCTCTTCCTCCGCTTCGCCCTTGAGAGAAGGAAGCGAGAGAAGAAGAAAGAGGTAGACTTCCCGTACTCTCGTCCTCGCGAATCGATTAGGCTAGATTGGCCCTCCGGATTCCGATCGCTCGTTCCCTCTTGGCTGCGTGATTTAGGGTTTTTGTGGTTCCACTGCTCCACCACTGTTTTTGGGTGGGTGTTTATTCGTGAACGGGGTTTTCTCGGTGGATTTAGGGTTCCAGGTGCCTTTTTCGTAAGCTTATTGCTTTTGGATTAGGGTTTTCATTGACGCTGTCTTTGGTTTTAGGCATTCGGGAGAGATGGCGGGAAAGGGAGGGAAGGGGCTCCTTGCGACGAAGACGACGGCGGCAAACAAGGACAAGGACAAGAAGAAGCCGGTGTCCCGCTCTGCCCGTGCCGGTTTGCAGGTGCGATCGGTTGATCTCCCCCCTACTCCCTCTCCCTCTCTCTCTAACTGTTTCGAGGCCCATTGAGCTACCTAAAAACTTAGGACCTCGGGCTATTTATCGTTCTGTTCGAATCAAAACTGTTTCTTTGACTTCATTCTGCCTGTGGATGGGTTAAGCAAGATCTAAATTCTCTGAATTAACATTTTTGTTAGATGGGTTAAATAGGTTTGTAGTTCTTATCATGAAATTTTCTGCGGCTGGTAATGCTGTACGGTAGTAGGATGTATGCTGTTGAGGGAAATTGTCGTCGACGTCCACGAACGGCCTGCCTTGGACTTTGTCCATGCGGCCGGCACGGCGAGACAGCCCCAAACAGCTTGCCTTAGACTTTTGTCCGCGTGGGCAGACATGCGAGGGTGACCTGGATCTCTCTTCTTCCCTGACAGCGGATGATGATTGATCGTTAATATATTTACTATCAGTCATTAATGTATTCCTTATCATATGCTTCTTTTGGGGGTGTGCATTCGAGCTAATTTTTGATGAGTGCTGAGAACTAATGATGCATTTCTTTTTGTACTTAGATGATAGCAACAGATGGGAAATAGTGAAGTTGATTGAATCATTCTAAATTGTTTAACTTTAATAGGGAGCTTTCAAAGTGTCATCACCAGAACTGGAAAGGCTTTGTCGTCGATCCGATTTCATACATGTTATAGTGACCTCACTTTCATAACAAATTTATCGTACTCTTTTAATGTCGAACTGCATTCATGTTAATTTGTGTACACTTTAGTGACTACATACATTATACCGGTTTCATTTGAAGGCTGTTTCAACCTATTGAAGACGGAGATTAGTTTGAATGTCATGCATCTTATGCTTGCACAGCAATATCGCCTTATAAAATAGGTCTTGCTTATGCATCTTAAGCATAAGATGAAGACTAGTTTGAATGACACAGCATCTTATGCTTACATAGCACGGCCTATTGCAATCGGCCATGTGTTTTATGAGGTGATCATCGTGTGGGGTTGATGAAACTTGTAAGTGAAATAGTTGCCTTTGAGGAAATGGGGAAAAGAAACCTTTTAATGTTTAGTATTTGTTTGGATTTGCCATCGGCATTCGTTAATGTTGCTTATTTGTTGTTGTTGTTGTGCTCATGGTATGTGTAGTTCCCTGTTGGTCGAATTCATCGGCAACTGAAGTTAAGGATTCAAGCAAATGGTCGTGTTGGAGCAACCGCAGCTGTGTACTCAGCAGCAATATTGGAGTACTTAACGGCAGAAGTGTTGGAGCTTGCCGGCAACGCTAGCAAGGATCTCAAGGTAAAGCGTATCACGCCACGCCACCTTCAGCTAGCCATTCGGGGGGATGAGGAGCTTGATACCCTCATTAAGGGCACCATCGCTGGTGGTGGAGTCATCCCCCACATCCACAAGTCCCTCATTAACAAGTCTTCCAAAGAGTGATTATGCCATTTCTGTTGGTTCAATTCCTTATAATGACTGTGAAGCTGTGGTGGATGGTTTATTCAAACCAATTCGATTGTGCTAACTTTTCTTAACATCAGTTACGAAGCTATCTTCAGAATTCTGGCTTGAATGCTGCTTCATGTACGAGGGCGAGAGGTGTGTGCGCATAAAGATGTGCACCTCATCCAAATGGGTCTTGCATTTCTCTTGCTTTCCCTGTTGATCTGAAACTGAATGATAGTGATATGCTACTTGTTCTGTGTTGATGATTGATCTCTCTTTGTTGTCATCTGCAGGCTTTTTTTTTATTCTTTGGAATGATTCAGTCGTTTTCGGTATAGCATTGCAAATTTTAGTGTCCATTGGAAAGATGGAAGTCAGTAACACCCAACTGATCAAGAGCTTAAGAACTCTACCTTGATACTTACTTTGTACTAACTTAGGTATCGAAAAGATGAAATCGGTAACACCGGCTCTATCAAGCCTTGACACTTTGGCTCTGATTCGGCATCTCAACTCTAGCTTGGCATCCCTGCTCATGTCGGATTCGAGTCGTTTCCATCGTCAGGTCATCAACGGTGGAGTGCAACTCTTCTTTATCTGGTGGAGATAGGCGCTTCTCATTTCATGCCGGATGGTCTTCACCTGTAGAGTACCTACCTAAGATTCCACATTTGAAACCCAGGAGGAGGGAGGGAACTGGTGGCACTCAGACGAGAGTTCTGGGACCATCCTGCTCGGCTATAATCCAAGCCATGAAGCTTTTCGAGGTGCAAGAGACTCGCAGCAGAGGAGTGCATTGTTCCATCTGTGCTGTTCATCTTGTCCCCGTCGCCAGTACTCCCACCATCAACTCCGACTCATGTCATCTGCACAATCAACTCACCTCCTCCGTCGGTAAAGTTCCTAATGCAACAGTGCACATGAATCATTGGGAATGAGTTGCCAATGCAAAGCAGCACTTCCTATCAGTATCACCACAGGCTGACAGTTCTCTTTCAAAACTTGTACTCCCCAACTCAACCATCAAATCTCCATTTCATGCAACCCAACACATTTAACCCCCCTCCCCCCTTCCCTTTGCACAATTTCCATTGCCTGATATCCAGCAATAATATTGGACAGTGGCTCAGCAACGGGCATTTATTTGGAACTCTCCACCCTAACTTGCCTTTTCAAGTATGCATATTATCTGATAGATACTGAACATGGAATCATTAGTATGGGATCAGATGTGTTTTTGCCCAAGTTGGCTAGTGGTAGCAGTATCAGTGCAATGGATCTCATGGATGATGATGCTCTTGTTATCCTAAACAACTACCAAATTTCTGCATCACCCAATGTTTGTCTCGATAGACATTAGCTTGGCAGAGATGATGGCCTGGCAAATTAAGAGGAGGAAGATGCAATGACCTTCATCAGCACAAGACCCCCCTACCTGATACCTTATTGGGATCAGCTGACAAGAGGACCTACAGCACAAGAAATCATAGCTGGTGACAATTGCCAGTTCATCTTGTGAGGCACATTCATTTAAACTTGCACTGCACTTTGAAGGCCTGCCGGGAGACTGAGTAATGCACGCACATTCATCCACACAGTCAAGTGTGCCTTCACACACAGAAGAATTAATTTATACTGGTTAGGTGGATTTGACATCAGCATCATAATTGCCTACACATGAGGGAGTGCTTAAACTGTGCTTCAGCAGCCTCTATTATTCCCTCCATTCTGACTGCATCTCAATGGAAACTTTGTTCTCTGCCGCCCTCTTATCCACAAACCCAAGAAGGGCCATGTGAGGTGGGCACCCCTCCCCATGCAAAATAAGATTAGAATGGCTTCAATCTTTGGTTTGCAAGGGAGGGAGGGAGGGAGAGAGAGAGAGGGGAGGGGGGGAGGAGAGAGAAGGCCACCACCCATGGCCCCACCCTCTCCATTCAAGGGGGACGATGCAATCGTGGGACCTTTGGCTCCTCATGTTTACCATATCCTTTGTTCTCATTGGTTGTCCCAATACAAAGAGCCCTGTGATCACTGTGACCACAGCAGGGATTGCAGGGTGGGGGGTACATGACCTGGCCCTTACTCCAATGGCAGTCATATGCTGTTGTTTCCTTCTAGGCCACCTTCAAAAGATTCCCTCCTCATTATCTCCCAATGCCACACTGTGCATCTCTCTAACACATGGCCATCTCTTGAAGTGATGGATTCTCTGGCTGTTGGCTGCTTAGGATGATGAGAAAATTGGTCTTCAAATGATGACTCCTCTTAGCTACAGTAACCAGTTGGATACACAGACGAGGTTTGGTGCAGTATCTTCTTGTGTTGGCTGTCCAAGGGTCACGATACTCACGACGGCTGTATTAAGCTGTCTTGGTTATGGTACTTGAGATCAAAGGCCGTTGGCTTTGTTTGAGTCTTACCAGGTACGTACGTAGTCTACAATATGGTCTAAATGGAACTTACCCAATCATGATGAGAAGGTTTTGGGCTCTCCTGCAAGCCTAGAAAGAGATGTTGTAGACCAGCCAATAGGTCTGCAAGAATGGAGTTCGATCATTCCATTCATTACTGACAAAGATGAAGACAACCATTCTTTGTTACGGCATGTTATTAGATCACCAAAGAAACCCTAGACCTAGCTGTAGCCCAATGGCCTCTCTTGCTGCAGTATTCCAAGCTGGACCAATGCAAATCTAACTAGCTCAATCACAACCCCCCCCCCCCCCCCGCCCCCTTCCACGTTCATCATGATTGAAACACCAACTCTGTGTGTCTCACACAACGCCAAAAGATCAACCATAATATATGGAAAAGAGCTTCTCGGGGGAATTGATAAGAAAGATAAACAAATGGAGGCACTCCTCTCCTTGCAGGTGCCATCCGTTTCATCATTAGTTTATGCTAGGGTACAATGGAATGTGAGAGTGCAGTGAGAGGGGGAGGGAAGAAGATGCAGAGAATGTGGGCGGTGAAAGAACATGGGAGTGCACTGCATTGCCCATGGGAACTTGTGAAGGGGCATCTCTCCCTCCCCCTACCGGTTATTTTAAGGGCACCAACCTTTCCCTTCACCCGGTAGGGATCAGATGGCTAGGGTTCATCTGGGGCCTGAGGCTGGGGCACGTTGGTGCCTGCATGCATGCATGTGGGTGTGGGATCGACGAAAAGGGAAACGGCAGCAAGAAGCCATGCATGCTTTCTGCAACCGTTCATGTGTGCGGGACATATAAAGGAGAAGCGACGTGACGCATAGCAAGAGGAGTAGCGACAGGTGGATAAAGAAAAGGTGAGAGCATAAATGATCGGAGAGGAAGAAAGGGTTACAGCTAGCTTCTTCTCTTGTTTGTATGTGCTGGGAGATGAGGCTCTCGCGACATGGAAAGGTGGGTGTGTCTGTTGTCATGTCCATTTGGGGTTCACCATGAGGTGACCGATACATCTAAAACAGAGGCCTCTGCTATGCATAGGCCTAAGCAAAGAATGTTTAATGTGTTGTTGGATAAGCGTCGCGACTAGAAATGTAGACAGAAGCATCGAAGGAGCAGCGTGTTGTGTCGTGAAGAATGCATCGCATCACAGTGGATAAGCAAGCAGACTCTGAACGACAGTCTTCCATTGATGGCTTGATGTAGTCGAGAAGATTAGGTGAATTATTTTTCCTTCACTACTATTATGAGCTAAAGAAAAAGTGTTTTCTAGTCCAAGATTGATCGATTGATGGACGATTTTTGGAATCTAGCAACTGATATCTCTTGCCCATATCCTTTGTCCCCAATCACATACTTGTTGTATGATGGTTCAACTACAGGCTTTTCAGTGATACCCAATTGGATTCTTCACAGCCATACTTGAACCCATTGCGAATCATTCAGCTCATCTCAAATAATTCTCTCGGCTGGGGATCGGTACACCCACGTCATTTTCAGAATTTTTTTTAATATCTTTTGAGTGAAAGCACCTCGATCACCCATTTACTCATTCAATTCAATAAACTATTGAGTAAATGCAGTGAGTTTGCTTGATCTTTCCATTGTCTCAAAAATATCTATATAAATTTAAATATATACTTAGTATTATACTAAGGAAGGGTAGACTTTATTACAATGATAAAAATATTCCTTTGCAACTTAGGATAATAAGACTTGATAGTATTTAGTATCTCTATATTTAAAGATATAGTTATATACATTGATCCTAGCACACCAACTACTAGTATGCTAATTATATATGTGATATCAAAAATAGAACAATTTGATATCACTCTTCAATTCAAATTACAATATCTCCTTACATAATATGGATTCCAAATATTCATGATATATGTGAATGAGTCGAATTATTATTTTTTCGATCTATTAGAGAACTATCTCTCTAGAGATTATGAAAACTATTTTACTAAAGATACTTTTGTTAATACTTCCGACTTTGGAGTTGGAATCACCAAAATTGCACCAAAGTGTTAAATTTTCCTTATTTTTATGTTATCCATCATATTGATTATATTGCATATGAAATAAGGTCTTAAGACTTAAACAATCCTTAGTATCCAATAAAATGAAAAACTATAAAGTAGCTTAGCTGCTAAAGGTATTGAAATCAAATCCTATCTTCACTATTTATCTTAAGCAAAGACTATATACACACACAGCATCTTCACGTTTAACACATCCTAGGATGGTCCCAAACCAATCAATCAATGGGCCAATTTGTACCAGTCCCAATCCATATCTTGTGTCACTAACTCCTACTCTTTGGAATCTATTGACATCTCATGTGCTTTGATGTCATATTAGTTAGCTATTCATGGAATAGGAGATTCCTTTATTCTCACTTGATTCTCCAACCCACGAGACTTGTGCCACATGGCACTTTAATCAACTCCAACTCCCCTTAACGCCTAACGCCGTTCGTATCTTTACATTCTCCGTGCTACTGCCGGTCATGGGGCGTTACATAACGGGGAATTGGAGAAAACGCTGGTGTGGTCACCGAGGGGATACTTGCAATCGGTGAGACAGCGACAGTCGCCGAGACAGCCGACGCGTTCCCTTTTCCGGGGTCACGTGGTGCGGTAACCAGACGCTGGATCTCGTGAGGCGCGTTAATGTGACCTACAACCGTCTCTAATGACGCTGTAATCTTGTTTAAGAGATACTTAATTAATTTGTTATCTATTTTTTAATTAGTATATAATAGTTGTGGCTGTTGCAAACGAGGATATGGTCAGTAAACGTTACTGCCTGCCTCGAAGTGGTGAGTGAGTAGGACCGGCGGGGGGGGAAGTCTCGACTCGTCGTGACGCGGTCAAACTCGCTCGGAACTCGAAAGGCGTAAACGGGCGCACAAAATCTAAATGCGCCGTGGGAACGCCTTGGTCATTGTGGGAGAAGGACTGGGGCAATAGAGTCATTTTGCTGCCTGCCTATCCACTTTAAAAGCTCTTTAGCGGGAGTCGCGATGAATGAATGCAGCGCACAAGCCTCCCATGTGTATGCGTGTGTGTGAGGTGTGAGCTGGAGTCTGGAAAAGAGGTTGAGATCTGACCTGAGACGGGCGGCGGAGAATCCGTGTAGAAGGAAGTGCAGGAGATGACGCCCGGCGTTGTTGGCCATGGAGGTGTCCTCGAGGAGCCGCGCCTCGAGCGGCAGATGGGGTGCATGGCTGGGTTCCTCCATCTGTTCGACCGCCACCAAATCCTAGCCGGAAGGCGCCGCTACTACACCCGAAGCCTCCCCACTTCCTCGGTGAGGGTTTTGGAGAAAAAGATGAGATCTTGGATGCGTTTCTTTCCTTTTGTGATGCTGTCTTCTAATGATTGGTTGGTCGATTTCAGGCTGCTGGATCGAGGTCGCCGTCGGAGAGTTCGGTAGCTTCCTCGGCGTCGTTGTTCATGGAGAGCCATCCTCCTTCGAGGCCGCTGGAGCCCCGCCCTTCTTCGCCGGAGAGAAGCTCCGTGTCGGAGACGCCGGCGAGGCGGTCGCTTCCGCTGCCGCTCCCGATCTTCGAGGTCGCGGACGGGGCGAGGACCACCTGGAGGATCCGAGACTCTCCTAGGCTTTCTCTCGACAGCCGCGCGGTGGTTGACGCGAGAGGAAAGCTCCGACCACGGGAGATCCGGACGGCGGTCCCCGTGACCCCCGGGGGCCAATCTGACGCCTCCGACGCCGGGGAGGAGCAGCGGCGTTCCCCGAGCGTCGTAGTGCGGCTAATGGGGCTCAACTCCCTGCCGAGTTCCGGCGGCGCGGGTGGAGCTGAGCTGGACGGCGCCGAGCTCCGCCGATCCGCCTCCGAGTCACGAGTTCGGAGAGATCCATCGAGCTACGGGTTCGCGGACGCAGGATCGTTCCACAAGCCATCGCCGCAAGCGGAAGCCACTCCGATATCCGCCGAGGAGTTCTTTAAGACGGTCAATCCGGCCCGATTCCGGCTTAACGACGCCAAGAAGGCCAAGCCGGCTGCGAGAAGCACCCTGCTTCAACCGCTGCAGCGGAAGATCTTCTTTGACGCCGAGGACTTCTTCCCGGAGCCGAAGCGGTCGGCAGCGCTCTACTGCGAGATCGAGAAGCGGCTCAGGATGCGAGGCATCGACAAGCCGGCGAAAGACCTGGAGACTCTGAAGCAAATCCTGGAAGCGGTCCAGCTCAAAGGGCTCCTCCACTCCAATCTGTCGGACCACCACGTCATCGATCGCCGCAATCTCACGTACGACCACGAGGGCCGGATCCACCGCGAGTCCCCGATCGTCGTCATGAAGCCGACATCCAGGTCCCCGCGGCGGCCATCGAGCGAGCCGCCACCTCCCAGATCCGGCGCAGCTTGCAAGAGCGCAGGGCCGGTCCGGCGTGAGCGGGCGGCGATGGAGCGGACCATCATGGAAGGAAAAGAACGGAAGTATCGAGCGCCGATATCGCCCGAGAGCCCAAGCTCGGCGGTGCATCGAAGGCCGTTGAACGCAGCGGCCCAGAAGAGTGCGCAACCGCAGCGGAGGGTCTCGACCATCGGTTCCCCTAAGTCTAGTCCGAAGAGGGTGGGTTCGGATCCGCTGGCCGTCCGATCGCCGAGGAGCCGGAGGGCAACGTCGGCTTCACCTGCCGAGGAGAAGGTGCGTGCACCGGCGGAGGACGATTCCTCCACCAGCCTTTCCGAGAGTAGCATCAGCGCGTTGTCTCAATTAGACTTGGAGGTACAACAACCTTTTCCGTCTCCGCCAACGCAATCCCGCAACATTTCATGGAGTTTCGAGTTTGTAGTGACACGGACGGTGGATGATCATTTGATGCAGAGATCGAGGGCGGAGGAGTGCAGATCAGGGGCAAGCCTGCTGGAGCGATGCGACAAGCTGTTGCACAGCATCGCGGCGTTCACCGCGGCGGACCAGCAGCCGAGCCCCGTCTCGGTGCTCGATTCGTCGTCGTACCTCGGCGACGACGGCTCGCCTTCGCCTTCTCCGCTCGCCAAGCGCTCCATCTACTTCAAAGGTAAACACACCAACAGAACTGCCCGCGCTCCCTGTCCTCCGCCGTATGGGCCCCACGTCCTCTTTGCGCCAGCTGTGCCCAACCTGGCCCGGCAGGCCAACGGCGCCTTTCTGTTTCGCTTTAGAATCTGATTTGAAACCACAGCCTCCTGCTTTGAATCCGTTATGGTATTTGCGAACATTGATGCAATCTTGTCCGCAGATCAACCGGCAGCTGACGAGTGGGAGGAGTTGGAGTGGTCTCCACCGGCTTCAACGAATCATGGTGACGCGGACGGCGCGCCCGACGCAGTAGACCACGACTACGCCTACGTGTACGACGTCGTGCGCGCGTGCCGCCGCTACGGGGACGTGTCCGACGACGTGTACGCGGTCCTGGAGAAGGGCTGCCGCCGGCGCCGTGCGGGCGACCCGACCAAGACCGCCCGCCTCCACCGCCGGCACCTCTTCGACACTGTGGCCGAGATCCTGGACCGCAAGCGCCGGGTGTCCCCCTGGGAGGCCTTCTCGAGCCCCCCCGCGGGAGGCGGCGGGGAGGGGGAGGAGGAGGCACTGCTGCGGCAGGTGTGGGCGGAGGTGCGGCGCATCCGTGAGCAGGTGGCGGAGGACGATCAGGACGCCGTCGCCTGCTGCGCCGTGCGGAAGGACATGGCCGGGGGGCTCGCCGCCGACGGGTGGGCCCGCCACGCCGCCGAGATGTCCGACGCCATCCGACAAATCGAGCGGCAGATCTTCAAGGACCTCGTCGCGGATACCATCCACGACCTCGCCGCCGGCGTCCCGGAGTCCCGCCCCCTTCTCCCCCGCCGCAAGCTCGTCTTCTAGATAACCAAACCAAGACAAATAAAGAGGGCAGAGAAAAAGGGCAAAAGCGTTGTTTTCGGTAATGTGTGGGACCGGTCCGATATGGGCTTCGGCCAGAGTTGGAGCCCACGCGTCCATTGTATATTTGGGATTGGGTTTCGTTAAAGGAATGGTTTGTTTTGGGGCCCAAATAGCAGACGTGCTGTAGAACGTGTGATTGGGACATTCGAATCACAGATAAGTTCAGTATGAGACCATTGGTCGGTGGACTCGACGCAACACCCTCCACCCTTCGTGGAAAAGCTAGAGTAGTTTCAGCGCAGACAGGGGTTGACAAATGCTCCTCCTCTCCCAGTAGAAGAATTACGACACTCTTTCTTGGAAGTTGCACTGAGAAGACATGTCAAGAAAGTCAACACAGAGCCTATAAGAAGGGCCGTGTTTGGCATCCGTCATGGCCCTCATCCATCGTCTCTTGTTGCTCCTCACCACCCTGCTTGCTTCTGACTCGTAAAAAATGCACGGTTTCATGGATCTCACAGCTGAGCACAAGGAGGTTTTCTCCCTTTTCGACAAGGATGGAGATGGTTCTGTCTCTCTTCCTTCTTGTCTTATTTCTCCTTCTATTTTGTGTGTTGTGGTTCCGAGATGCAGACCAAGATTTGATGCTTATATTAAGGTGCAATCTACTTGCTAACATGAGAACCTGTCAGGTCACATCACGCTCGAAGAACTGCGCACCATCATCCGATCATTAGGCCGAGAACCAACTATGCAAGAGCTGCAGGATATGATCAGGGAGGTCGATGTGGATGGTAATGGCACCATAGAGTTTGATGAATTCTTGAACGTGATCGCTATGAGAACGAAGGTGACCATGGAACGAACCGCTTTTACCAACTTCAGTGATCGATGCTTCTTAATTACAGTTGCTTTTCGCGGCTTTGTAGGAGGCTGCTGATGCTGAGGCTGAAGAAGAACTGCGAGAAGCCTTCAAGGTTTTCGATATAGACAACAATGGATACATCTCACCCAGCGAGGTGATATTTCTCCCTTGCATGTCTTCTTCTTCGTAATATCTATCTATCTATCTATCTATCTATCTATCTATCTATCTATCTATCTATATGATCTATAGGTATGAAGGAACTTTGATGTCTCGAAACCTCTCGTCATAATTGCACTTGCAGCTTATGCGCGTGATGACTAATCTGGGAGAGGAAGTAACAAAGGAGATAGCTGCAGAGATGATCATGGAGGTTGACGCTGATGGTGACGGGCAGGTGGATTTCAAGGAATTCTCCACCGTGATGATGGCTATCGGAACTACACCGACGAATTCCTTTTCTTCATTGTACATAAACTGAATCAAATACATGTTGATGATCTATCTCGTTTGATACAGCACAAAAGCTTTCCACAGTCATGCCACTGTGAATTGAATGATCGATCACAATGATGTCAATGGTAACACACTACAGTAGCAACACTTGCCAATCTCTGTTTCAGGCTGAGATCAAATGGCAATTAGAATTATAATATCGAATCCTTTCGCGAAAAGAGAATGAGTAATCTAAGCTTTAAAAGTAATTTGGCAGTGTAATACTTGAGCATAAATTTGTTCCAAGTGAGCAATCTTTTCAAAGGTTGACACATCCTGTGGATGATATGCTTTCCCTGACCCACCTACTCCAAGATGAAGAGCTCATCTCCTCCTCTTATTCCCATCACTGCACTGTGCTTGTGCAGCCACTCAAGCTTATTCTTATGCCCTTTTGGCACTCAGCAAAAGGCTTGTGATTCCCAGACTGCAATAGTTGAGTACTGCATCAACTATGTGAATCAATGGCTAAGCTGCATTTGCATGGAACACTACTGCTCATGCTGTATGAATTTGGATGGAAATAACTGGTCACTTGCACATGAAAAAGACATCTTGGAGGTCAATTCTTGGTATTAAGTTCAGAAAACACCAGCTTGAATTCTTCTCCAGCTTCCAAACTGTTGCCTTTCTTCCATCCTCAAATTCTCTTCAGTGCATCTAAGATATGTCTTACTTTGCTCCTACTGCTGTGTATGTTTTATGAGAAGCTGCCTCTTAGCAAACAAAATCAAAATGAAGGAGAAGATGTCTATTGGAAGGCAGCAGCTTTCCAAACAATCATTACTTGCTCCAGAGACCCTAAAGTTATGTTCTTGATGTATGGTTGCACTAAGGCATGGTTACCAATGTAGACAAGAATTTCTTTGACATGGAGGCTATAGTTTTCCCATGAGGAATCACAAGTCAATTCAGAAACATGAAATCTATCTCAAGTAGGAAGAACAAAACATATATTAGTTTCTGCAGACTTCTGAGCATCAATAGTTTTGAATGCCTAATCATAATGCAAAGAGCAGTTTAAGGGGAAAATAGTTAGAAAATTCAGAAGAAAACATGATTGATGAATTTGAAAAGCTTTTTTATTTTCTTTGAAGGTATCATTTTGCTTCATTTTCAATTAGAGAGTGATAAACTCATAGCAGCTTGCTTCAACAATTCAAATGAATGCAAGGAAGTTCATGAGTTTTCTTTTAGGGAACCCACAAAATATGAAATGAAACACTCTTCAACTGCATTCCAAGAAAAATAGTTTGGCCGTTAATACCGCGTGAAAATTAAAATGCAACAAGAATTGTGGATTACATGTAAAGCATACCAAAGGAAAAAAACAAAATAATTGGTTGAAAAAGAAGAGAAAAACAAAAAAAACAAAATCAAGCATATCGACGCGTGTCCGATAATCTATCGAGACAAATTTAGATGAAATTTGAGGTGTAGTTTGATATAATTAGGACAAGCATTTGGTGTATGCTTGGAAATTAACACAGCAATTCTCATGCTTCCGAATCAAGATCTTAGCAATGAAAATAATAACTGAAGTCGAGGTTGATGTTTTTCTTCTTAGGAGAAAGCTGAAGTCCATATAGAACAGTGAGCAAAAGCTTCAATCTTTTTCAAAGTGCATACTAATTGTGAGCAGTGGCAGCTTAAGGAAAATTGATATCATACTTTTGAGGTGTAATTGCTTCTGATGATTCTGACATATTGAAATCCAGAGAAGGATTGTAGCAAGAACAACAAAAATCAACTTTATATCTGATGAGATAAGAGCAGAGTCATAGATTGATGGCTGGTTCAATGCAAGAACATTGGATGTTCTGAACAAAAGAGAACATAACAATTTAAAAGATAGATTGCATTTTGTTCAATTAATTAGACTTTTATGTCAATACATTTGATGCTAAGCCAGAGATTACCGGCATGTATACCGTAAAAAGAAGATAATTATGAGAAATCCAAGTTCATAATTAAGCTTAGCTTGGAGATCTTCTCATGTCTCCTTCATCAAGCAGCCCTCTTAATCTGTCAACCACACAATGGTGAGCAAAACTAGTCACCTCAAAGACAGGCTTTGCAGCGTCTTAAAGAGGATCTTAAAGAAGGCCTGTCATACATATTGATGTTAAGATCAAGTGACAAGGAATGCATCACGAGAGAACAACCCTAAAGATGGACAGAAGCCATTAAACACTGAAGGGATAACTACACTAATGTGATTGGGGTCCAAAGCAAGATGGCACTCAACATAGGCCTCAGAAACTTCCATGGAAATCAAATAAAGAGGCTCCAGACCTAGCCAAAGCAGTTTGTGATACATGGAGAAAGGATCACAGCTCTTATAAATGAGTAAATTAGCCAGCCCATTATACTTATCAAAATGAGGAGAGAGAGAGAGAGAGAGAGAGGTAGTAAAAGCTTTTGCATGAAATGAAGAAGTGGGTAATATTACTTGGTTTGAAGCCACCAGTGTCAGAGCTCATTGGTAGTAGCCAACAGTGCACTCTTGGGAATCTATAATCAGCAAGTTAAATGGACCAAATGCAACAAAACAAAAGATAACCTATGTGGATATGCAGGATAGAGTTCTTTTTGTGGATATTCCAGCTGACATGGCCTTCTGTGAACATGCCAAAGCACACACACAGAGAGAGAGAGAGAGAGAGAGAGAGAGAGAGAGAGAGAGAGAGAGAGAGAGAGAGAGAGAGAGATGGCAAAAGTCAAATATTCAACAGCAAAAATTGTAGCTAGGAAAATATTCATTCTACTGAAAATTTGCATGCATCTATGTTCTTCTCTTTTTGGGAGGAAAAAAAGGAATCAGGGAATTGGGAAATTTGAGATTAATGCGCATTTAAATTCGATTCTGAAGCATCTAAGAGTATGTATATATTTTCTTGCATCTGTCCTCAGCAGTACTTACAATCAAATCTCACAGTCACACAAAAAGAAGAGAAAAAGAAAAAGCTCGGAGACACATGTGAAGGAGTTGTTAACAGTACTACAAATTAGTGTCATCGACCTATGTAGGATTGTACAAGCAACACCTCAATTGGAAAAGTCAGAGAAGGATCTGCAAGAAACTGAGACATAGTACTTACCAAAGAGAGATAAATCATCCCAAGCAGAAGACATTTTTCTTGTACAAGACCTTAAGAACAGGCCCTTGCTTTCCCTCTTATCCTCTTCTTGGGTTTGATTCAGCTAAATTCCTCGTCAGATCACATGCCAGGAGAAAGAAAGTAAAAACAAACACAGAGAACAGCGGATGAAACCCTAATGAACTAGGTTTAGGGTTTCTTTCTTCTGGTGCTCCCATCAGCAGATGAAACTGCCAGATGACCTGATTTGTCTCCTGTGGAGGTGCATGACACACAGATCCAAGGGATGATCAGATCATGCTGGCAGCTTCATCCACTCGTGGTGCACCGGAGGAATTCGAAAGACCGGCATGCGATCAATAGAACAGTAACTGGAGAGAGAGAGAGGGATGGAGGGAGGGAGAGAAAGAGAGGAAGAGAGAGAGAGAGAAGGGAGAAAGAGAAGGGGAAGCTACTGATAATTTTATAGAAAGAGGCAGTGGAAAGGGGGTGTTGGGGATGAGAGGAGAGGAGAAACCACACAAGAGAAAACAAGGAAGAGAGAGAGAGAGGATGAGTTGCAATGGACTAAAAAGGAGAGGAGTTAGAATAATTTCGAGGGAGAGTGGTCCCATGGAAAAGCAATTCAATAATAATGTCTCACCCACAGGTTTAGCTTTCTATTTATTTACCTCCACCTTTCATTTGCTTTTGGAGGCCCCTCTCGTGGATCAACATGTTCCTCAACTCAAGAGAGAGAGAGAGAGAGAGAGAGAGAGAGAGAGAGAGAGAGAGAGATTAGGGGACCATTTTGCATAGAACTTTGTATGCATTTGCATAGGAGAGAACATCTTTAACCTAGCAAGCTCATGTGACACACACACACACACACACACTCTCTCTCTCTCTCTCTCTCTAGTTTTTGATATCTAACAGGAATCATTTTTTGTATTTGGGATAATTGCTTTTGTTTTCCAAAACAAAAGAGAAGAGCTGCTAAAGGCATCAGGACTCGTAAGTAGTCATGACTCATCCGAGAAGGGTTGCCGCCATGATGAGGAAGCTCTCGAAAGACAGTAGACAAGGAGCTGCTTATCCTATCATAAAACAGAAGAAATCAAATACGTTATTATGCATGTGTACAGTCGTCTTATAGCCCAAAGCTCCATGATTGTCCATGGAGGAAGCACTACCACCATGCGGCGAGCGGATGGTTGAGGGAATTAAAGCGATGCTTAGGGGTTAATGTACCGCAAA
Organism: Musa balbisiana; assembly: GCA_004837865.1. NCBI lineage: Eukaryota > Viridiplantae > Streptophyta > Magnoliopsida > Zingiberales > Musaceae > Musa > Musa balbisiana. The sequence goes on along the minus strand of CM017188.1, from coordinate 4,755,734 downwards.
AGGACACACGATAAAAACATCCAGCTAAGACCTGTCTCTCGGGCAATAACTTCCAATGAATCCAGACCGCTATGTGATCACAAGATTCTTGGTGCAACTACTACCAGCTAATGCTCATCTTGTCACTTACCTGTGACAATTAATGGGGGAGATGATGCTAAGCTGCCGCATCCAAGTTGATCTTAGCAAGTATTGTGGAGTGAGAAAAGATGGAACCCATCCCCGATGTCTCAGCTGTCGTAGATAATCCAAGGGTCTATACTTACACATGGAGGGAGGTCTGCCCTGCGACAGTGGGACCAGCTGACAAGAAAGTCGAGAGACAAAGAGGGGAAGCCCGGCCATGTGATGCAACATGAGAAGAATATACTCGCACAGTTATGCTCCCTTTTTATGCCGTGGTGCAATGAGTGGGGGATCTGTTAGGTCCAATAAGGGGAACAAGCGATGGTGTCAAAGCAAGACCTAACCTGGAATCATCGGCTTCACTTTGTTTCCTTTTTCTTTCTTCTACGAGCACAAACCTTGGCGTAACTCCTCTTACAGAAAGACCCACCCCAAGTGGTGGACTAAACTACAGTTTCGATGGCCATCCATCCGAAAGCTTCATCGCAAAGCATTTCTAGGAAGATAAATTGGCCGCCGGAAAAGATAAAAATGTGTACAAGCAGACACAGACAAGAGCGCATGCCTAACTTTGGTGGCCAATTTGTAGCTAAAGGAGGAAAAAGCGTGATAAAGTGAAAAGAATTGCTTCCGATATCACGCAAAGCGCTCCAACCATTTCTGAATCTGTTCTTAGTCGTCGGTCATCGAGGGACAACAAGGAACAGCGAAGAAGGAATACAGGAAAACAATAAGATCTTTTGTGCCGACGACAGTTGAAACGTATAAAAAGGCAATCGAACTTCCATTACCGTCACAAAATTTATAATCAGTAAACCCCTTGGGTTTAGTATATTCCTAAACGAATTCAAAACCAGAGAGAGAGATAGAGAGAGAGATTGCACACATCACGGTCGTATGTCTCTTTGCATGTTTAGGCTTACAGGGTAGGCAGAGAGAACTACCAGTTGATGTACTTGTTTGTAGGAAAAGAGATTAATAGCAAAGTAACGCAACAACACTATGGATCCAAAGCAAACTTTCCTAGGGGCACAGCACTAACACAATAGACTGATGAGCGGCATGAGAAATAAAGCGGGGAAAAACATTCATCTAGATAAGGGACAGGGACACGCAGTGGATGCCAAAATTACACCCTCGGCAAGAATGGAAGAACACCAGAAACCAACAATTGTAATCGATCCGTGTTACAACAAACCCCTTCCTCAGCACCTGAATTTTCCTGCAGCCCCAAAAACGTTTTATGCTCGTCCTATACAAATTTTATATGCATTGGTTTATCACCTATTTACACCAAAACAGGTAAACCAACATAGAGTGAATGGGGATCCAAAAGAACCATCCCTGCCCGCGATGCCCTGCCGGAAAAAATTAAAAAGAAAAAAACTGGCCAAACCACAACTATCTTTTTTTTCTTTCTTCAGCGCAATCATCTGTGAATTTTTTAGCACGTACCTGTATGCTTGTTACACTATGGGAGCTGCTCCGTGATCATGAACATATCTCTTCATTCACTATGACTTCCAGGCCAGCCCTCGGTTGCTCTCACTTCACTTAAATAGGCATCGTGAAGCAATCGAAATCGTGTCATCAAACGCTAGCATGATTGATTCAACTATCATCACCCTCGAGGTCAAGAAGCTCTCAAGCTATCATCTGAGACGGTCCACGACAGCAAGTGTCCGCTTGAATCCCCGCTCAACAGCTGCTTTAGATCACTTGTAAGATGAAGTGCTGTGACAGGATGCTTATGTGACTTGAGCACCTTGTGCAGTAGCAACTTGTACTCGGGTAACCTCCCACTTAAATCCAACCCTCCTGCTCCAGCTGCCGACGGCTTGCTCCTTCCACTGGCCTCATCTGTGGAACAATGCACCATGTTCCATACCTTCACTGCTCCACTCTGGTGACCAGTCACGCACCAGTTCATGTCCTGCCAATCAGAGTGCATCGTGCTCGTTACCGATAAAATAAGATCCGAAGGGAGTTGTGAGGTGTTCACAACCGCAAGGCAGTCTCCGTTGATACTCCAAACGGCAAGCAGAATTCCTGCAGCAGTCAGAATAGTGCCTGTAAGTTCATTCACATGCACAGCCGACACTGGTGCTGGGAATGAAGGAAGCTGCTTCACAAAGACCAAGTTTGTTAGATCCCACAGAATTGCACTACAGTCTTCGGAGCCTGTAACAATAAGCGAATAAGGCTGGCTGACATGGATGCATGTTATCTTGCTGGTATGAGCACAGAGGGCCCTCCCCAAACTCAGACGATTATCCTTGTCAAATTTCCAGACTGAAACAACACCATCGTCGCCACCGGTTACCAGAACCTGACCATCAAGCGTGACTCCAACACATTGAATTTGGTTACCACCATGAAGATTCTCATGAGTGGAAAGAAGTTTATCCTGGTCATAGCTCATAATTCTCAAGCTTCTATCTGGGAAGCCCCACGATATGTACTTGTTGTACATCACCGGTTTGAGTAGGCTATTTGCCCCAGCAACAAGGACCTTTTCATTGAACGTCACAATCTGAGATATGAAAGAAGAAGACCGCCGGACTTGCTGGGGGACGAGGTTGGCACTGTAACGAAGAGGATGAGGGGGAAGTTTCCTGTCCGTGCGTCGTTTAACATGCGGCTTCGGGAATAACTGCTTAGGTGTCTGACCAAAATGATTTATCTGGGCCAGGATTGAGGCTTTCATGGTGGGGTCTTCAACTGAATCTATGTCCACATTTCCTTCATATGTGTAGTGATAGAAAACATTAGTTGCTTCTTCAGCTGCCTGTTAAAGTCAGAATGGAGCAGATAAGATTAGTTGATAATGCTTGTAAAATGGCAGCTTAGCTTATTGCATGACTAGTTACAGGGCCATTTCTGTAAATCAGAGAAAGGAAAAGCTATTCTATATACATATATTTCTCTTTCTTTCCGAGGCACTGGAGCATTTCTGAAAATGGTGCAACCTGTGGTATGACGGCAGCAACAAATTCATTTGTTTCATTTATTTATCTAATATGCTAAAATTGTCTCATACAAAATGGTAGCCCTCCAAGCCTGCATCTTTTTCAGAAACAAATCTCTATCAGATTTTGCTGACTTCTTCACAAGCAGAAACACTCAAAAGTGTCCACACATTAGCTACGGTGGACCTATTCACAGGAGAATTAAGATTTTATGTACACCTAACAGCTTGTTTCAATTTAATTCACCTTGTAAAAACTTGAGAAATGGGACCTAATGGTCAAATGTTTAAAATTTTTGAAGTTTCCAGAGTCAGAATATTTCAGTATTCTCAGCAACATAGAAATGACAAGTCAAACAAATAAAAAAAAAAAAATCTAATAGTTGAGTAACATGATTGAATTTTCCAAGTCTGGACAGTAAATTACAGTTGCATTAGTTTTGATTGATTACAAAAATTGTTTATGGGCCAAAATATCTGAAATAGTACAAATATTGTACCTTGCTGATGTGGTCAGAAGAAAATTCAATGGATATTAGCTAAATTGAAAAAGATAGCCAGCAAATGGAAACAAAAAAGAAATAGAGGAGAAATAATTGGGAATGGGCAAGACGATAAGAGCTTGCTTAATACAGCTTAAAGGCTTCTTTCAGAACATTTGCATTGGGTAAGGCAGCTTGGTTGAACAAGGTGATAGGGCAACCGTTGTACATGGTCTAAGAAACTACTTCCTCCACTGGGTAAATAAGAAAAAGCTTCTCCAAGTACATATAGTTTTTGCATAGATAACAAAGTCAGCAAGTTGGTTTGAGCCCATAAAACAAAATCAGAGATCATCATGTTCTATAAATTGCTATTGGAATATTACAAGTCTAGAGATTATACCCACCTTGCCTCTTTGCTTACATCCAAAGATGAGGTCTATCCAGTGATGCAAGTTCTCAGAAACATAATCTGATTCCAAGGCTTCCCGGTGCTTCCTTATGAACTCTCTAGGACTGCCTTTGGCCCAAGGGGGCAAAACAACATCACCAACCTGAGGAAAAAGCCTCGAATGAGTCTCATTGCATAGGTGCAAAAGAACAATACTCACCAGAGTCGAGGATAATCTGTGTGCAGTAACATATTGCATTGGAGAAGACAAAAAATCTAGACAATAAAATTTTACCTTTTCACCAGACTGTTTTTCACCCAAGTCAAGATTAAACCGATTCTCCAGAAACTCAGGCATGTAAAAGAACTCAGGGATCAGTTCCTTCACATCTGATGTATTACTCTTTCCAGCTGCGCTTAACCATGTATCTCTCACACTATTAAATAAACGGTCTGCATGGTCAAACTGCCCACCTTGTAATTTCTGGTTTTCAGTGCTGAATGGTGGCAGCCTAACAAGATAGAAAAGAACAATTCCGGCACTGGAATAGTGAGAACCATAGTGAAACTTGGGGACATCAGGATCATCCCAACTTTCATATCTGAAAATACACAAAAACAAGTCAGAGGGATAAGAATTTTGAGGCGCGTGCTCTGGATCAGAGCAGGTAAATTTAACGGAAAGGTAATACAGACTAACCGTTTCCTGAACTCATCCTCTCCCTCTGATGTTTGGCATCCCATTGGTTTATCGAGTTTACGAAATGTGCAAGGGTTTTTCAAATCCAGAGTTTCACTCTCATAATCTGCAAGAACCCATGGAAATACTGGATATTGTGTAAGATCACTATACCCACGTCCTGCGAGAGTGTTGAGGTGCATGAGGTACTGAAAGTTGCTAATTTCTCCATTTTGCCATCTTTTTGAAAAGGACTTGGCCATAATCTTAAAAAGGCGACTTCCCTCATTGCCTTCTTGTTTAGATGACCCAGATATTGTTGTGTCCAGCCTGTCAATTTATTCTTTCAGTGCTTATGAAACTACAACTTTGGAGCAGCACATAAATAATAATTATGGTTAAACAGAAAGACAACTGTAGCACATGTTATTATAAAAAACTACCATCAATTTGAACTTCAGATGCATCATAGTCATGTAAGAGCAAAGAAACAAAAGACAATCACATTTTTTGCAAAATTAACAAACAATGATTCAGGTAAATATAGCCGATAACTTGCATCGTATCAATGTTACAGTTGAAAAACTACAAGAAATTGCATCCATGAGTACTTCAGGAAAGTAACCCCAACAACACTCCAACTTAGACAGCACAATTAACTTCTTGTTCAACTGCAGATATTGTAATATGCAGTAGACATTCAGGAATGTAACCACAAATATTTATGAAAGTCACTCAGCATTTCAATTTAGCTAGATAGTTCCTCATTCAACTGTAAAACTTGTACCGTGCAGTAGGCATTTTGTTTAAACTGTTTCTCTTCTTATTTTTGCACAAACCAATAAAAAATGCTTCCTATATTGGTGTCTCCTCACAATGTGTTCATAACATGTCAGTTGATTCCCTGTGATACATAGACCACCCAATGAGGTTACCAAGGGCACATCTTCATAGTATGCATAAATCCTTTACTAGAGAAGTGGCAAATTTACAAAAAAAAACACGCTTTAACTAAAAGAAAAAAGGCAGATACCCAATTGCATATCTATGCATATAACTGCATTGGAAAGTCGATGCTTCTTATAACACAACTTCATAGACTCCATAAATAATCCTACCAGGATGTCCTTTCAAAAGATGATAAAACAGAGATCCACTAAATATCAGTTGGATGAGGTGTTCTTTTACAATATATGAGAAGACTGACCAGTACAAAGATAGACAAATGGCAATGCAACACAAGAAGAGGGAATTTCTCAACATTTATAACGATGGGATGAAGGGATAGTCAAAAATTCAAAGATTAGACTGATAAGAGGGTCCAGCTTCCAAAGAACTGCATAACCAGCTTGCCCACACAAAGCTTTCAGGAACAAAAACTCCAGGTTCAATTTTAATCTGGATGTCATCTACGAAGCTAATAATCATAAGCTTACAGTTTCTGGATGTTACGAATATTGTTCATGTTCTACATGCCTTTCTAAGATACCTTCCTCATCTGGAAAAATTTCCACTAGTTTGGAATCACTTGAGATTTAATGCTTTCTTGGGAAAGAAATTAGAAGATAAATCTAGATAGAAAGAACTACAGTGACATATGAAGCTGAGAAAATACTTCAAAGCAAAGGAACTAGAATGCTACTAGTCTAAGGACTAACTTCTGTTTGATCTTTAGCTTTTGGAAAGAGTACATGAGACCACTGAAGGACTGGTTACTAATTAGTGTGTGTTTCTACTTGTTTGCATATGCCAGCATTTGCTTATAGCAAAAGAACAAAGTTCCGATTGGTTACTAAATGGTGTGTATTTCTACTTGTTTGTATATGCCACAGTGATTTAAAAAGCGCTAGGCGCCAAGGTCCACAAACGCCCAAGGCGCTAGGCGCTTGCCCGAGCGAAACGAGGCGCTAAAATATAAAAATATATAATATAATTAATAATTTCAAATAAATAAAAATTAACAATATTAAAATCAAAATAATATATTATTAATCTATTAACAGAAAATTAATCATTTCAAAATTCAAATAAACTTAATATTTTCAAATAAACTTAATATTAAGAGTATACTGTATACTGAGCCTAATGGAGAAACGAGGAAGCAGCGGCAGCAGCAGCGGCGAGCGGCGGCAACAGCAGCGGCGAGCGGCGGCAGCGGCAACGGGAAAGGGAGCGGAAGGCACGAGCAGCGGGAGGGCTCGCGGGAGGCGCGAGCAGCGGGAGGGCTCGAGGGAGGCGCGAGCAGCGAGAGGGCTCGCGGGAGGCGCGAGCAGCGGGAGGGCTCGCGGGAGGCGCGAGCAGCGGAAGGGCTCGAGGGAGGCGCGAGCAACGGGAAGGCTCGCGGGAGGCGCGAGCAGCGACAGCGGCGAGCAGCGGCAGCGGGAGCAGGAGCGACGAGCAGCGAGATCGCGATCGGGATCGGGATCGGCAGCGGCAGCAGGTTAGGGTTGGGTAAGGGTTAGGGTTAGGGTTATATCGGTTTAGTTGGTTCGATTGAACCAACTAACAACCGAACCAAACCTAAAATTCTGGTTCGGTCGCCTTGGTTTACCCAGGCGCTCGCCCGAAGTGCCCAGCGCTTGGGCTCATTAGCGCGCCGCCTGGGACATTAGCGAGGCGCTCGGGCCTCGCCTCGCCTCGCTCGAGCGCCTAGGCGAGCGCCCGAGTGCCTTTTTCAATCACTGATATGCCAGCATTTGCTTATAGCAAAAGGACACAAAATTTCATTACATCCAGCCCTTAGATCTCATCATTGGATTAGCATGATTCAAAGTGAAACAGTTGGACGTCACCATCATAAGTTATAACAAAAATGTCAGCTCATAGCTCTGGAGACAATGATAATCAAGTTGTAATTGTAAAGATATTGTGTTTAGGTTTTCTCTAGCGAAAAAGAAAAATCCATTAGATCCTGCCCTTAGATATCATCATTAGATCAACATGGCTTCAAAGTGAAGTACTTTGAAGCAAGAGTCGCAATTTCGTACCGTAGCGGAGTATCGAGCTCAGCTCAGTATGGTACGATACGAGTATACCGAGCGGTATGCTCTGGTATACCGCTCGATATATATATATATATATATATATATATATATATATATATATATATATATATATATATATATATATATATATATATATAAGTTAAAAAATTAAGAAAAAGGTGACGTCGCTAAGGCTTCTTCTCCCCACACGGATGAGGAGAAGTCACCGACGACGCCGAGGCCTAGTTGCCTCAGACGAGGAGGTGACATCTCATCTGTGGCGTCCGACGAGAGAGGGTGATGACAGATCGGGATCGTCGAGGGAGAGCAACATCGGATCTCTATGTTCTCCCTTTTCTTCTCCCTCTTCTTCCTTCTCCCTCGGCTAATACCGTCCCGTAACGAGCAGCGGCGGTCGAAATCGACCATCACTGACCGATTTCTAACGGGGCGGAAACAACCCCAATCGATAGTACTATTTGGTAGCGAGCAATCCGTGTATCGGTCTACTGGTGGACCGGTACGTACCGCTCGATACGGACGATATCATTCGAAATTAAAAACCCAGCTTGGAAGTCATCATCACAAGTTATAACAAAGAGATCAGTTCATAGATCTGAAAGCAACAACAATCAAGTGGTTATCATGAAGCTACCTTGATTAGGTAGGTGCTCTAGGAATATCAGATATGGTACATTGCCAAGTAAAATATAACATGGTGCGGTTCAAACTCATTTACAGTAAATGAAATTTCAGGATATTCCAAATAACATTGAGAAAATAAAGCACAATTTGTTCAACCTACACGGACTCAATCTCCTCAGTGTGGGGAAATTGAGAATAATTCAGTCTTTTACAATTTCATGAAATAATAACAAATTTGTGCTGAGTCTTGTCAAGGAAGGTATGCCTATATCTACAAGAATCAATCTAAAAAATCCACTCAAATAATCAAATGGTTATTCTATAAAGCTACAACAATGTTGATAATGCTGTTAACAGTGGCAAAATATGAACAAGAAAACGAACAATAACCTAAATAAGGAAATAAAAGGAAACCACATACATGGAAAATTTTTCTTAGAGTTTGAACAAAGATCCAAAAAGTGCATTGTTTCCTCTAATTATATGAAGATTCTGAATAAGAATGAGCTAGAAACAAAAGATGCAGAGTACAAGAGTTACTTTAATATATCATTTTTTTACTTCTTATGTAAAGATGCTACTTTAGGTGCTTTCTACCAGCACGTCTCAATCTGCTTACACCTGAAAATGAACCTACTGCTTGTCAATGATTACATGTATGATTTGAAATAACAAGATCAACAATTAAAATCATACCAATGAATTAAATAAAAGTTTATTATAGAATCAGTATTCTACTAAATGGAGCAGATAGTGTGAAACTCACAGACAAATAGAGCAGCAAAGGGAAGAGAAAGAAAGGAAGATCAAATGGCTTGAAAATTACATGTTATTCCGCGGAAGATTCATTGCAACCAAGTTTTTGAAGACTTCCTCTCTCTCCTTTTTGTGAAAAACCAGGAGATCATTACACCCATCCATGCTAAATATCTCAATAGCAACAGGACGAAGCTGGTAATCACGTTTCAGGAGTTCATAGATGCTATCAAGCTTCCACATGTGCCATGGATGTGGTAAGTTACTACTGCTACAAACCTTCTCCTTTCCCCAAGCACCTCCATTATATGCCCATGCTCTTCCACCAGCCAATGTCTTAACCTCCACATCCCATGATGAAGAGGACTTTTGCTGGAACTCACTGCTCCCTGAAACACCCTTTTTCACACCCAAAGCTTGATCAATCACAGATAGGTCATCCTCACTTATCTTTTCGCATATGCAGCCAGAGTCATCGATATAGAAGTTCTCGATAACATATAAGCAGAGGTCCCCTATAAGAAATATACCGTCATGCTTGTCAAGGCCTACAACACGTTCACAATTATACCTGAACCTTATCTTTTCTGAAGGTTCAAGAAAAGGTCTGATGAGATATTCACCATTATCAAGAAGTTCTTTCTCTTGCTTCTCCTCTGGAGCTCTCGTATCATCAACCTTACAAGAAGATGACTGCCTTGGAGTGCCTAGTTCAGATTGTTTTCCCTCTGTCATCTGAATGGAGGAGTTTGATTTGACGCCAAAGTCCATAGCAGAGTAAACACTTGGTTCACGCACACTGCTAGCATGATCATCATTCCATTCAATCTGAGTAGATGCCAAGCTTTCAACCTTTAAACCATATTTTATTGAGGACTCCTCACGGTCATCACCATCATAGCCCTTCTCTGGAGCATCATCTGATGATAGATTAAAATATAAATCTGACTCAGATCCAGATGTACCCACACCATTTTCATGCTTTTCCTTTACCAGTTTTGACTCCTCCAGCTCAAAACCTCTGGCAAGGGCATTCTGAATTGTATCAATTTTTAGTTTGCTACGCTCAAGCTTTTTACGCATCCGATACGGCCCTTCAGTAGGACAGAGCTGCCATCCTGGTTCCAAAGATGCATGCCGTACAGGAAAAATCCCTCTTTCATGAACAAGTTGCTGAAGCTGAGTTTGCCACTCACTTTCAGCATGAAGAACCCAACCATACTTATCCTGACGAATAGCTCTTAGTTCTGTAGACATTAGATCTCGAACTGATTCAAGAGCATATCTCCGCTCATATATCTGTTCCCAATGTTTTATGTTTAACTTTGCAATATCCCGTGCTTTCCTACCCATTTCCCTCTTACGACGGACTTCCATACCTTTAATTCTGACACCAGGAAACTTTTCTGACCCGGCCACATACTGTAACCACATGATAGATGAGCATTGTTCCAAGACTTTGTTGATGGCTTGCTCAGAGATGTTGAACCAGTCAAAAAATGCAGAGGGGCTTCCCATCGATAACTTATCAAAACCACCATGCAAAACATCCAAAGTAGGCCCTTGATTTGGCTTTGATACAAGAAAGTCTTCAAGTGCTGACTGACGATGTAATAGCAAGTACTTGATGATGTCTATGGCCTGGTTTTGAGTGGTTGATCTCTTGTCATGTAGAAGAGCAATTGAATTTGTGCAGAGACAACAAATCAGATCAGTGTCAAGATTGCTTGGGCAGAGTATCAGCCGCTTGTTAGCAAGTAACAGCTGCAAAATCATGCATATATTAACAGTTGACTCATCTTGCAGTCCGTTAAAAGATAAACCTTTGCTCCTCTCAGATCGAAATCCCAAAGCCAAAAGCAGATCATCTTCACCAATGGACTTTAAGAATGAAGGCAAAAAGCAGTACATCAAAATGCGATTTGTGTTTTTTAAAATGGCATGAATATATGCCTCAAGTTGCTTGCTTCCCCTTGCAATGGACAATATTCCTTTTCCAGGTGCTGCCTCTTCTACATGACCATCTTTGTTAGCAAGCTGTAACATTGACAACAGAAACTCAAATGTTCTAAATACCCCAATTGGCTCAGGAAAAGATCCCATATACACACGATCTACAATCATCCAGCAAAGAGAATCTAAGTTTACAGTCCAACGATTCTTATCGAGCTTTTGCTCATCTTCATCATCACGCAACACACGCCTTTCCAGGAAGTTCATCAATCTACTAAGACACAATCCTTGAAAAACTAAAGTAGACTCAACATCCACATAAAGTGGAACAGACTCTATAATATTCTCTACAAACTGGGTTGCTTTTTGCTGTTCTGAGACAATATCAGCAAGAACTTCCGCGATGAAATCTAAGACAGCAGTAGCTCCTGCAGAGCAAGGACCACCACCATAACCTGAATCATCAATTTCAAGTAATAGCTTTGGGTTTATTGGAAAGAACATGCTCATGGCAGATGATTCATGTGAATTTGTTCTTAAATCAGGAGAGGAATCAAACTCATTCAAAGAAAAAGAAGATCTCATTGATGGAGAAGCAGTTAATTTTGCTTTTGCATCACTATTACTGCTTGTGCTGCCAAGCCATGATGTTAAAGCAAGAACGGGAGATGCACTAGGTGTTACTGTAGATTTCGTGTTTGATTTATCAGACAGGACAGGAGAATAAGGCATATTCAAATAGGCAGAACTATGTGAATCAGTTGGTTGATTGAGAATCTGAGTCCCACTGGAATCAATATGCTTTAAATCAGGATCATAAGAAGTAACAGAGTCGTGTGTGAAATTTTGCTCATCAGGACTCCGGAGAGTTTGGTCAACTTCTCCAGTGAGAGAGTTCTGAGGATTTAAATTTGTTTCATCGTCTCCTTTTACTTCAGCATAAGCTGAAGGATAACAGGGTGACCCTTGCATATCTCCAGAGCTAGTACTCTTTTGTTCTCGAGGAAAGCTTACAGTGCTCATGGAAGTTTTCACAGCTTGCTCATTCTCTGGAGGCAAGCTAGAGAATGTATTTTCAGAATCCTCATCATCAATATCATTCTTCTCCTCTGGTGCAGCAGTAGTGAGATCTTTGGCCATCTTTAATGCGCAATCAGCCCTGGATAACAGCACTTAAGTCATTAGGCAAGAAAAAGGAGATCTTTAATAGAGATCTATAGTACAGAAAACAATAGATAAGTGTCAACATTTCTGATGAAATTAAATCCAGATGCTAATAAAAATAAATAAAGAAGGGTAGAGCAGCTGGCACCGAACCTTACACATGAAAAATATAGATCAACACAACTTTCAAGAAAATCTGTTCGTCTGCACAAAGCAGAGAATGGTGGACATGTTTTTGCCAGATCAACCATGAACCGCAATATAGATGTAGCTGCAACAGGTGCCCCTGCGTCCCCACCCATTAACCGTGCTGCATAAGTCTTGTGCAATAAAGCTTCACCTTGAAGGTCTCCAGCCATATCTGACGTTGCTTCTACAAGCTCTGCAACTAAGCTACCATTGAGAAGTGACAGTTTACCATCTTGATGAGCAAGCATCAACTGCATACTCAATCTATCAAATGTGGCTTTCGCCATGGCAATCACTGTTTCTAACAGGTCCACAAATTTTAATTCACCATAATTTCCATCATTCGGCAAAAGGGCAAGGAAGTCAAGCATGCGGACCTCAGGCACCCTTGGATAGACAGCTTTACCAAATATCAAACAGAAGACAATATAGTATATTTCAGGAGAATCATGAAAGCTTGGAAGAACACGTGACAACCCTTGGTAGCCACCACTGCTCCGGAACTTGAAAGCAAATGTAGGAGAAGAAGAAAGACAAACTCCTAGAAGAGTCATGATCCATCTCATACTGGTTGGATGTACAGCTTCATCAAGAAAAAAGGCAATCAACTTAGATGAGACAATCTTATGCCACTGCTCGAGCAACTCTTCAGCATTAATAGTAACTTGTAAATCAATAAGCATCTCCAGTAACATGTTCCTAACGATAACATGCTTTCCCATAGTCTCTCGAACGATCCGATTCCCTGGAGTCAGTTCAGGTGGATCAAATGTCATTATAACAAATCTGACCACTAGTTCTAACTCAGAAGCTAAAAAACCATCCTCCAAAATGACACCAAGTAGTACTACCAGCTTTTCTAAAACAAGAACTTCCACATCACCACGTTGCAGAGTCACTAACAAATGCTGAACCAGGTTGATCTGACGTAAGATTGTCAAGTTATGATTTCTGTACCAGTGCATGGATACCATATGTTCAAGAAATCCAAGGACTGCAATTTGAATTGAAACAGGAGCAGTAACCCATAATGTCCAGTCTAAGAGAACATGCTCGACCATGTCAGCATTTGAAAGAACAACACAGTTTGAGTTTGCCTCAGACATATCCGTATTTTCAAGTTCTGAAAGATGACTGAAGGAGTCCTTTTGTGCAGAGAAATCATCAAGATCTCCATGTGATCCAACTGAAGAGATTTCATCAGAAAATTTTGGCAAAGAAAGATCCTCAATACTGGCTTCTGGGGAAGTTCTGACAGGGAAACTCAAAGCCCTGTTTGCTCGAAACTTCTGCGGTTCAGAAAAGGAGGCTTCACATGCTGCAATACGAAAGAATATGTCAAGTGAAAGCACGTCAAACAGTGACATCCTGCGGTGCAGAAAAAGTGCAAGTAAATGGTATCCTTTCAAGGTTTGCATGTCCTTGACATTCTGTGGACTCTGATGAAGTGAACATGCAAGTAACTCCAGAGCCATATGTAACATATCCTTGGTTTCAGCAGCCTCAACAAGAGCAAGAACAACAGGGATTCCACCAACAGCATGTATACTATCACTGATCATGAAGTGATTGCAGACGTAAATATCTCCAGAAAGACGACCATAGCGTGGTATGCCTGTAAATCAAAGAAATACAATTACTTATCACATTACATGAGAACACAAAAGGTTTGTCGACTGTAGTCTACATACCACCAATAGGCGAAGCAGCAGCTGATGTTGGATCAACAAGATTGAGCAAAGACAACGTTCCAGAAGTCCGAAACGCTTCTGAGGATGTTCCATCAAAAGCAAAGATGAGTTTCTTGCCAGAAAGCTGTAAAGAAAGATTTGTCAATCTTTCCAAGTCCCAAACAATTCCACTGCAATCAGACTTAATTTCTCCCAGCTTGCCAGAACTATCAAGTCGTTGTGAATTGGAAGCCATGGGCGACTCAGCTTCCAAAGAATCTAGTATGGCCATGCTGTCCCCACCACAAGCCTGGTTTGGGACAAATCTCAGAAGATCTGTATCCTGGAATAGCCCTCTGTATCCTCGACCAAGAATATACATGAAGAAAATGCTACCTGATGTGAGCACCTCCTCAAATAGGTAACAGCAACGAAGCCTCCATGATAAATCACTCACTTTTGCATGAGAAACTGGTGTCCCAAGAGTAACCTGTAATGATTTACCAACAGGAGATAGTGAGTAGCCAAGCTTTCCGGTGTGAATCAGCTTTCCATTAACATACAGATATGCTACACTGGCTTGGAATAATCCTGCTAATGCATTAGGTTTGCTATGAACAACTGCAAGGTGATGCCACCTTCCTTCTTCCATTTCTATTCCTGGAAATGCCAGTGAGCATGAATTGCTTGTGGATAGAGTTAAGACACCATTATCTTGGAGGCAAATTTCTGCATATAATGTGTTCCCATCAGTCATTGCACCAACAGAAAAGATACGTAACATCTGTCCGCTAGAAGCATTTCGTTTGCCAGATCCAGTTCTGGATGCTTGCTCTGATTCTTTAACTTGACTTTTCAGTAAATTATGGTACTGAAACCAACAAACGAAAGAATAACCGGCTGCTGGAGGCCATGTTCTTTCTCCTAAAGACACCTGGATGGATGAATGACCCACTTTGCTCATGTCCATCTCAACATATGGTGCTAGGGAAACACTATCTGATCTGATGTCTTCCATTTGAACTAATTTCTCCATCATGTCAACAAGAAGTTGACCTGAATTTTTCAACTTTAATAGAAGAATATACCTTAGAAGAACTCGAAGCTCAGAGGAAGACAGCCTATTACCACAAAAGTTATATGTTACTCCAAGAAAAAAAAAATGAACATTTAGTAGTTAGACAGCAATGAATTTTTAATTACTGAACTAACATGAACGCTCCTAGAACTTCCACAATCCGCAAAGCGTGTGTAAGTAGAGGAGATGTGCCTTCGAGGAATGGGCTAATTGTTTCCAGCAGAAGTGCAATGCATCCTAAATAATCAAGCGACCAAAAATACCATGAATTACACTATATACTGCATAGGAGAAAATTAACAAAAGCTTTATGTTTTTTTTTTTGCCTTACCAACAGAAGTCAAGTTTTCCTGATTGAATGGACCAGCACGAGCAAGTTTCTCAATAAACTTCAGAATATCCAATTGCACTTTCGGAGTAAAGAGCAACAACGAACGTATCAGCACACCCACTGCACTAGCATTGTATATCCGCTCACTGTCAAACCTAGATATACCAAGAGAGACAGTCAAGAAAGAATTTGGCTCGTCCTCTGACATATCTAAAGAAGGTTTTTCCCCCTGATGAACAGCAGATGGTGGAAGAACTATCTCTAGTGCGAGCTCAAACAACAACTGGATAACATGTTTCTCACATTCCACACAAAGCAAACCAGACTCACAGAGAAGATCATAAAACGTCTGGGATGACATAATTGCATGAAGTCTCAATCGGTTCAGAGCATTATTGGAGACCCCAGCGGTGATGGCTCGCATTAGAAAACAGAAAATATTCATGGAAGATTGAATATCTGGAAGCTCAATGCTCTGAAAACTATGTAGGGTGGTTAACAGTAAAGAAAAGCCTGTGGCATCTCCAAAAACTCTTTGTGCTGAATTATTTGCCCCAAGAATACGCCATAATGCGCCTAATATGTCACATGTTGCTTCATTTTGAAGTTTGTATTGAGATCCAGAAATACTTGTGACCATCCCACTCTTGAGGGATCTCAATGAGTGCACCTAATTCTTCTGGATGGGCCTGGTAGAAATAAGAAGATAAAAATGAAAGACTATTTTTTATCTAATAGCATATCAACCCTTTAGAAAGATAAAAAAGCACTTTTGTGGTTGTAGAATAACAGTCTTTTGGGGAAAAAATGCAGCACATATAAGTTCCAGGTGAAAATATTCATCTATATCAATCGCAATCATAGACTATTGCATACCTGAAGAGCATCTTCAATAATCAAACAAGATAACAGCCGCATAACACCAGAACGATGGCAATCCGATATCAAAAAGGGAAGAATGATGCTGACCCCATTGGATGATCGGAATGATTGTTGGTTAGCTTCAGCTCTCCTTAACAGAGAGAAAAGACAATCCCATGCTATAGCTATGGTACCCTCATCTTCAAATACAGGAAATTTTCCTGAACCAGAACCTACTAAATTGGGTGAAGAAAGAATGGCATCTTTGTTGTCAATGTGTTTTTTGAAGCTGCTAGAACCTGACTTTGTCTCTAAACTACTATAAATCCTGTTTTGCTGCTCTACACCAGAAAAATACTTGTGTTGTTTCAGATCATCTAGTAAAACCTCCAGAACACCAACCTCCCTCAGGACTTTCTTGAACTTCTGGTCAAAGGACAGGAGCTTAACAAAGAAAGCAAGTATAGTATGCTTCAGACTGGCAGTAATAGGCTGCTGTAGAAGGCAACAAAGTGAAAGCAATTCTTGTTCAGGAATACAGTTCACAACAGTCACAGCATATTCTAATATTTTTAGAACAATCTCCTGTAACGAATCAGGAAAGCCTGCCATATTAAGTATGAAGAGGGGCAAGGTTCGCAGTTGTTGACACAACATGTAATTGTCAAGATGACATGAAAATATTTTGAACAATCTATTCAACACCTCTGCCTGCAGTTCGACATTGTCAGCCTTCAGAAAAATATCTTGAAGCGTCTGTATGGCTTCAAGATCTTTAACCTTAGCATTACCTTTCTCCTCGTCATTAAGTCTATCGAAAGCTGTAAGACTTCTATGGCTTGTACCCTTATTTTGAGTATATTTTGAAGCTTTTCCACCAGCAGATTCTGCAGGTCCTGTTTGTGCTAAATTGACAAGAGCATCAAGTAACCTAATCAATGCTGGAGAAAGGTGGGATGGCAAAGCAACATTTTGGCTTTCCGGCTGAACCAAACTATTAGCTGCATTCTGACCATCAAATTGAGAGGACTCTTCATGTGACAATTGTGAACCGACTGATTGAATAGTCTGACTCTTTTGCAAGCTGGATAGCGTCAAGGCAAACTGAACAAGAAAATGATAGCCATGTGCATTGTGTATATCTTCCCTGAGCCTAATGGAGCCAGCCTCTACAGATAAAGTAAAAAAACGTATAGCATTCAAACAAATTATCAGCCTAACAAGTTATGGAAGATAACCAATTACTTTCAGCTGAAAATAGCTTCAATTTAGCCACAGATAATATTTTGTTGATGGATCTGAACGAAACATAGAGCAAATGAAGCAAAACTATGTGAATTGAGATTACCAGGTCTATGTGATAATTCAACACATTCAAGTAGCAAATCTACTATCCCCATCGTGTAAGCAGCATCACCCTTCTCAGGACTGAAATCTTTGACAGCCATCAAAAGAACTCTAATCTAAACACAAGAACAACATAAAGCGCCTGATAAGATGACATGAAATCCAACACATCTTTTGCGAAGACTAACAAATTTATCAGTTGTTGAAAGTGATAAAATTTTGGAAAAGATAAACAAAAGGGGTATCAAGAAAATATCCGATAAACTGCAGCACCTCCATACAAAAGAACTGACAAAAGCATGACTGCATCAGCAGCAGTAAAGGATAATCCAGATGTGACAAACAAAACCACGATAAACTATGCCAAGTTTCTCCCACTTTTCACTTTCACAAAATGATCTATATTGACTACAATTTTTATAGATCTGTTCTCACTCTTTGTCAACTAAAATGCTAATTTTAAACCATCTGCATCGGATGCGTAGATACTTACATGAAAATGAACTATTTAATGTTGCTGTATGATACTTACATAAAATGAACTTTTTTAAACCATCTGTATATGATAGTTGGGACTTATGGCTTTGGCTTTGTGGTTGTTGTTTGTATATGATATTGCAGAATTGGACACAGCATCTGAAATGCTAATACATGCTCCACTGACACAAAATTACCAAGTTCTGACACCTCTTACAGCCTACTTTTCTCATTCGCCAAGTTCTTTTTCGCTAATATCAAACTCATTGAAATAGGACAATATCTCAGAGATATTAACCTTCAGATCAGCAAACCACCTAACGACAATCTTTATCATGTCTTAAATATGTAGAGTCAGATGTGTTACACTAAGCTTATACAAAGTAACACTGAAACTAAAAAATTATCCACAAATCCAATATATAGTTTTTATTTGCATCATATAAACATACAACTGTCTTTCAGTGAGATTAATGTAAACTATGTGATATTTTGCATAAAAAGTGCCAATTTAGTACCACTAGGTGAATAAAGCAAAAGTCATACCAAGTGATGCTTGTGTATATATTTTGCTGTGCTGCCATTGTCATTGACAAGAAGAAGACCAAGTATCTGTACCATAAAGAGGTACAAGAACAAATTAATCATATAAAGATGCATATGCAGAATTGCATCTCAAGTTATATCCATAAAACTTCCTAATTCCTGTCCTGCATGAAAGGAACAAAACCTGCATGGCATGTCGATGAAGTTGAATTGTATGCAGAGGAACAAGACCATCTCTAAATTGGGAAAATACATTCAATGAACCATTTGCAACCATATGAAAGAGGAGCTGAAGTGAATCATCTTCAATCAAACTTTGCGCAGCTGAAGGATGGCTTGCTAATGCCTTCATGATATGCACTATACTTCCTTCTATCTGAATGAAAACCAATCATAACAAACCTATTAGACCATCGCATAAACACACCAGAAGTAGGAAGAACTGTGCAAGGATGCAGTCCTACATGATTTTCTTATTATTAACTATCCCTATGTGTCTCTTTCATGATAGTTTCTCCATTTATAGTGCTCCTTGTAAACTTATTCTCACAATCTAAGCATGCACGCCAGTTGTAAGGATATAGTACATAATAGTACTCCATAAAAATGCAAGCCAGAAAAGCATGAGAGCTCAAGGAGATGGGCCAAAGTTAGTTCACATACCAGCTTAAAACTTAGATCTTTAGGATGAGAAACATAAAACTCGAGAAATCTCATATCCTAGTTTTCACAGGGGTAACATGTTTGGCCTGCGATAAACTACTTTTGAATGCACCAACATATACAATCTGAACAGATGGTGATCAGTAAACCACCCAAACCCTAAAGTGCAGATGCTTTAATTTGTGTAAGGATTTTAAGAATTCAAATCTCAATCCAGATTCAGCAACTGGTCAAAAGATGCTCGATAACTCAAATGTGCAAATTTTACCTAATTACCATATTGAATTCTGGAATATTGTGAAGATATATATTTGCTGATAATGGTATACATGGATATTACAACAGCAACATCAACAACAGCAAGCCATGATGTCCCAATAGTTTGGGATCGCCTACATAGATCTCAACCATTGTGCTTTATACAAGGTATGGTTTGCAATTTTGCCTGGACTTGTCTGTATCAATCAGTATTGACTGTACCAGTCTGTAATGACCGGTATTAAAAGGGCCATACTGAACAATATTTTGGGCAGCCTGGTCCAATCCAGTTAAAAAATTGTTTTTACTCTTTAACACACCCCCCACCCCCCCAAAAAAAATAATAATAAATAAATAAAATTGTTGGCTCTTTTCACCATCTCGTCGTGTGGAACATTGTGCTGACTACCACTGCCCAATGTTGCCGATCCACCCACCATGCACCACATGCCACCAACCTCTTTTTGAGTACTCCTCCATCGCTTCCATCTTCAGTCTTCTTCCTCTTCCCTCCTCACTCAGCATTTGATATCATGATCCATCTCGATGCATTGTGTGTCAACATATCATGAGTCGGTACAGTCATGGACAAGATGGGTCCAAGACTGAAATTGTATTCTTTAACGAGGTATTTTTTTTAGTTAAATCAAGAACATTGAAATCTCTTTTTGTTGTTGTTGTTGTAAAGTGTTTTTAAGTCTCTCTCCTATGTATCCTTGTACCATAAATATTAATTAATCCAGATTATCTAATCATAACATCTATATATCCCCTTTCAACATGTTTATATCATGGAGGACAATCTTTCTCATTTATCCTCTATTAGAGCTACACCTATTGTTCATGAATGAAGACTTCTTTTTTATTGTTCCTAATAATCCACATATCCACTTCAACATTCTCATCTTAGTTATATAATTTTTTGTGCATGTTTCTTGTGCCCATGGTATACATGAATATTAAGAACTTAATATGTAGTTTCATCAAATTGTTTCATTGGAAGATAAGTAACTTCAAGATCCTAAGGCTCAAGTACTACTACATTAGTATTCACAAACATGATGGATTGTTACAACCCTAAGAGGATTTTTTATGTTAGTTTATAAATTTCATTGCAATAAAGAACCATGCTTTTGATAATAACTTCTAACCTTTCAAGTTATTTCTATTATTGTATATACATGATGGACTCTTACAACCCTAAGGGAGAATGCTTTGATGGTTCTTTCCAAAATTTCATTGAACCCTGAATTTGAAACTTGCAATAGAAAACCCTGCTTTACAAAGTTTTAACTTCTAACTATTAAGATATGTCTTTCAATGCAGGTCTCAATATGTTGATCATCTATAATTACTATGGAGCTGCACAACTTACCTAATTGTTATTGTGATATCTCACGTTGTTACAAGTTTCATGGATACCATTCCTTCAGCATGAGAATATTCCCATGACTGACATTTAGAATTGGCCTGAAAGCATCACAAGACTTTTGGGTTCACGAGTCGACATCTCATCTGGCTTAATAGATGCTACCAGTATGGGCTGCATGGTCCCCTCATGACTATGGATACAGGCAGTAGTTTTCACTCCAAAGCTATGATATTTCCCACCAATCATGGGGTTTGCAAGAGTTTTGGTTTGAACCTAACAAATTTAGTTAAACCATCTCCTTAATATTGCAGATCATAATTGGTTTTTCTCCATCATCACATCCATTAAATTTTCAATTAATTCTTTATACTACCTTTCATGAATCAATGCTCCATTTTTCAGTTATCCATAGTCATTACTAGCAATGTGGCCTGGTAGGCTTGTCCCAGCAACTTGAATTAAGAATTAGATTTAAAAGGAAGAAGAAAACGTATGACAGAAAAGTGCCAATGTTCTGCTAAGTATGGAATGCCGACTTCTTAAATGGAGTGCTACCCATGAAAGAACCATGTGGAGACCCTAATAGATATGGAGTGCTACCCTTGTAAATTCATGTGACATGCATGTTGAACCAAAACCATACACAATAGATAAAAAAGACATTACTTCAGTCAATTATTTTGTATGCATATGTAATAAACCTACTACAGGCCATTTTTTAAAGAAAATAACAAAATTCAACCCACTTAAGCCCATAACTAAGACAGGCTGAGCTTATATTGACATGATGTTTATGGCATTTATGAGCTGAAATTCTCCAGTTAGTTATGACTGCAGCTCAAGTGCTTGCTTTCTCCAGAAGTATTTGTGCTTAGACCTAAAGGCAAACTAAAAGTATCTCATCAGGACTGTAGTTCCTCTCTTGTTATTCTCAGACAGTACACAAGCACTCTTGTCTGTGTCATACTTCTGGAAAAATCTATTGTAAAGCACAATTAGGACATGATAGATCTTAGAACAAAGACAATAGATGTCAAGACTCAGATATAGGCATTCACTAAGTTGACAAGTTTAAGCCAAGAAAGAGAATGCCACTGCCAAGTCTTGAACATACAAGGACCAAAAGTCAGAGAAAAAAAGTACTGTATATAGATTTCAATTATACAGGCATACTATTTAAAATAACACACACACACACACACACCAGATACTTTAGCAGCAGTAAAGATATGAAAACTTTGCCTGAAACAGCATACATTCAAAGGAGTGCCATGCTCATCATGTACATGTTTGAATGGACGCTCATAATAGACCTGAAGGGTCCAAATGAAGTATATATTGCTGTGTAAGCAATAAGGACAAGTTAATAAATTATTATATATTGCCATTAAGAGAGAAACATGTTTTCGCTAGGCAGAGCATATAGCAACAAATCATAACAACCTGTTCAATTGTCATAACTTCAATTAGTAATTATCAACAAATGGCACTTCTGGACTCTCAGGATACATTTTGTTCATACATCCAAACAAAGTCAACAAATAATATATTAGATTATATTTAATCATATTTCATGTTGCAATGACCTAAACATTACACAAAATTCTCATATTAGAATCAGCTAGTAAGGGATTTTGTAATAAGCACATTTTTTTTCTTCTAATAATTGGAGGAAAAAGAAATTAGCTGGAAAGCATCTTATTTTAAAAACTAAGCACAGCTAGATTGCCAACTTCTAAACAGGTTTTGTACCTCACAACAATAGAATTAATGAAAAAAGGATGCAAAAGCCCTAATAATGATAAGTCATAAGCAGTATTCCTAAATTCACAAGGTTTAGGTCACCTCAAGCCGTCGCACTCGAAGTGTATCTTTCCCATCCATCATTTTTCCACTTTTAGCTGATTCTTCTAAGATGTCTACTTGTCCTCCTTTGGCCTCATTGGGATTCAAAAGTGCATTGAGAATATGAATAAGACAGCATAGAATACCAGAATCCAACAGGGATTGCTTATCAATTGCCTGTTAATAAATAAAAATCACAATAAGATTGTACTCATTTTCATGTTATGCAAAAATATTTACAAATGTGCTTATCGGTGAAATGTTCAAAGTTAATTACCAACAGTAAAGTAGCTCCTGATACAGCTGTGTCTGCTTAACTATGTTTGACACCATACAAAGTTATAAGTTTGCTGGTTTCCTTTATTGAAGGGATTGGAAGTTATAGCATTATTTGCTCAAAACCAAGGTTAAACTTTTCATACAATATTCTTCCCTTGGGACTCTAAGAATTGGCAGCATTTAACAAAGTTAAAACAAGAAAAATTAGAATTAAAATGTTAAGTGAACTTTATACTCCAGCATTTGGGTTTCAACAGAACATTCAGCATTGAATTAGGCTATTTATCTTATGAACTTCTAACACAATCAAGGATAATTTATCACACCCATGAGCAGAGTAAATGGATTAACTTGATCAGGTTTCTAGATCAATAATCACAATAAGATAATTTTTGGACTTTTATGGTAAACTAAAAAGAACTAAATGTCAGAAATATTGTTTTATGTAAGACAAAATGTTGAAATGGCATTACGACATTGACAAGGATCTATTGATAATCTATCTATGTAACTGTACTTAGATTTGCAACGTGTAAAGTACTATCAACATGATGATATCCAATACTGCCAACATCTACTGTTTTTCACCAGCATTAAGATAGACAGGAATACACGTTAAATCAGATGGCGTATCCAAAACAAACACTCAACTTCGCGTAAATGCAGTCACATATCATCCAGAATGTCACCTTTCTGTTACTAAAGTACAAGATTGCCAGCACAGAAATGAGAACAATTAATTTATCCCAAAAATTACAACTCATCTTTCAAGCCAATTTAACAAGGATGAATTGTAAAAATTATGTAATTAATTATTCCCGTCCCATCATCTTCAATATTTCTTTTTCTTTTCTCCAATAAATTCCTGGTCAGACCAATTTTGGCCAGAACAGAACCATTTTCCCTTATATTCTTACAGCACCCTTTGTTGAGAAATTTGATAAATAGAAAGTTTGTATGAGATAAATCAATGTGTTAGAGAAGAAAACAAGATTAAATGCCTTTGAATAATTTAGTTACTACAAGAACATGGACATACCCCGGTTACAAGAACTTCTACTGCATATAACAAATTAGAACCACGGCTGATCCCGTCCTGCTCAATAAATAGTTACTTATGAGACAGGCACATTTTGGAATTAAAAATTCTGAAATAATCAGAAGTACAATACCACACCTTAACTTCAGAAAAGAAACTTATTATGTTTGCAACATTCAAAAAATTTCCCTTGCTATAGATTCTCAACTTTTCAACATCTGTCACGAAGGCTCTTCCAACAACAAAAGAAAATATGTGTACTTCTACAAACCTGTAATAAGAATTTACAATAAAAATTAGTTCAAATTAAATTCTGTCCAACAATGCTTCACTACTCAAAGACGAACAAAAAATATAACTGTCCAAATATCCAAGCAAATGTGATCAAAGCTATGCTACAGTTTGTTAAATATGTAACCAACTTCTAGTTGCAACTTTATATTGAATGAACATCCAAATATATTAAAGACGAGATCCTAAACTGCATGCTATTTGCTAATGTCATCCTTAAAATTCAATTTACATAGAACAAAAGAGAAAAGATAACTATTAGAAATAATCTCTTAAAATTTAGTTATATCAGTCAACTTTATATTGGCCAACTTCTGAAGAAAAAAGGCAGTCCATTCTTCCAAAAGCAGACCACAGATAATTGCAGTTCAGCTCCAACAAAAATGAAGATCAAGAGTTGACACTAGATAGTTTATCAAAATAATTGCAAGTTATTATTAGCAGCAAACCAGCAGAAGTTGTTCGAGCTAGCCAACAGCTAGTAATGAAATGAGCCCAGCTCAAACTTGCATTTAACAGAGTAAATCTCAGAACTAGCTTATCTGAGTTTGACACAAATTTGTGCTCTTCAAAAGTAGTTTTGAACTGAAAATAACATGCCTTTTTAGTTTCCAACTTCGATGAAGAAAAACTACACCAAACATGAGCAACCTACTCAAGTTTTAAATTTAATTCATTTGCCAAAGAGGAAAAAAAATGAAAAAGTCATTATTAAGCTAAACATCAAGGCAAACACATGACCTCAAATAGTTCAAACATTTGACAGCTCTAACAGAAAACAAGCTCTGCGCTGAGTAAAGAGAGCAAGGAATGAAAAACTACAATCTAAGATGCACAGTTGTCTAGGAACAATATAGAAGACATGACCTTGAACTTCGTGGTCAAATATAGAGCAACTGACCCAAGAAAATGAAGATATCATAGATATACTTCTACACAGATCATATTCTACATGTAACGGTCAAAGCACTCAAAACCATCAAGACCAAATAAGAAATAGACTCATCTAATGTCACATTTCTAAATCAAGAATTCAAACATTTTGTGCCATGATGATTATGAGACAAGATTGAAGATGACAAAAATTTCTACAAAATAAAATGATGAAACAAAGAAGATCAACAAAGTGAAGAAGTGTAAAAGAAAAGGCTCAGTTTTAATAGTGATGCCCACAAATTGATAAAAGGGATAAGTAATTCTGGAAAAGAGTTCCTTTTTGTGTGGGGTTTGCTGATGATGGTGATCTGGGGCATTAAGAACTTGCAAGACACTATTTTCTAAGCATTGATGTAAAAACATACCCTAAGAGAACACAGTAGCTACTAACAACTAGCAAGTACAAGAATATTTTTCCTTGTAGAAAAATTCCACTGTGCCAAAAACACACAGCAGCTTCATAGTTTACAAATACTAGAAAGAACTCAGCCTTACCATAGTTATCATTGGAGCCGCTTGTCTAAAAATGAATTTCAAGAAGAATAGAAACAAAAATTATAAGCATCTTAATTACTTGCAAAGAACACATATAGTGGATATAAGAAATGTGAATCTTTTTAATTGTTCAATCAGAATAAGGTGAGAAGACCTCGTACTTGTTAATTAACTGAGCTACATCGGATTGCTGTTTAATCAATCTACAGAATGTATCTACAGCCATATTTAGTGCTGTTTCTTTCTCCTGCATGGGCAAAAATTCAACATAAGCAGCTAGACTGAGACAAAATGCAATTACACAAAGTAAGAGCTAAAGTCTTGGAACAACCTTTTCAGAACTGGAAGAACGAAAATCTTCCCAGAACTTCTTAAAGTCCAACTCCTGTTCATGTTTGCCTCTACATTTCGTAGTACAAGAAATAAAAAGAATGAGCAAACTACAGAAAATAAATTCGATTATTTTTAATAATTTACAAATCCAACTGCCTCCACATAGAACTTTAAAGGTCAATCCATTTTAACAAGTACGTAACTTGTTCTTAGCAAAACAAGAAAATGAACAGAATAAAATGCAAAAAAAATCAGAAGAAGATACAGAAAGCATTTCCTTTAAAACAATATAAGCATGAGAATCATGTAGATCTGTTAGCCCAAAACAGTAAATGAATGCAATTCATAAATGAATGAAAAAAGTTACAGTGACTTGAGAGTATAAAATTTTTATTTCCAAGATCCTGCAAAGTGCAACCCCTAACAATACACAAACCTAGTACAGACAGTGACTTGAGACCTTCACCGCAGATCATGCAATTCAAGGTCATGCAAAAATGTAAGTGATAAAACACAGTTTAGATTTTAAACGGGGTACCTAGAGTGGAGGAACCAAAATTTTCTCATATAGTACAGACAGGAAATGGACTAGAGTGTAAACAAATTATGATGCACACAAGCAGTCAAATCTGCAGCACCGATGGCTTTTCATATAAATTACAGATTTTAGCAATCTTAGTTACACTGAAGGTAACAGAGAGGCGGCGGCTAGGCTTCTTGTTGGCCGCATTCTTCGCCGAAGGCCGGAGATGCCTACAGCCTTCGTCATGTTCTTCACCGAAGGCCGGAGACATTTGCAGCCTTCGACGGCTTCACCGAACGCCGTAGATGAGGAGAAGAACGTTTGTTCTTCTCATCTGACGCGACGAAGACAAGGAGGCAACTTCACTAAGGCAATGTACGCCTCTTTTTATATATATTTTTTATATAGATATATATGTGTGTGTGTACCAAGCGGTACACCTGTACCGTATCGTACCGAGCAAAGCTCGAAGCATCGGTACGATACAAAATTACGAACCTTGTATCTCATAACCCTAGATCAAATTCTTGCATTTAAGGGTACAAAATTTGATGATAACCTTGTTTGAATCTAGGTAGATAATACCGAATAATATCGCCCGGTACGGGCAGTACATACCGGTCCGACGGTATACCGGTACGCGGACCGCCCGCTACCAAACAGAACGAATAATAATAAATATATATATATATTTACATATAAATATTTTAGAAAAAGGCTCGGCGACATCGCCGAGGCACCTATTTCGTATGATATATATATAAATAAACGAGGCGACGTCGCCCCGCGTGGGGAAGGAAAAGGCGACGTCGCCTTTTAAATAAATATATATATATAATCTTTTTTATACATTAATTTATATATATATACCGCCTGCGAGTTATATATAATATATACCAAACGGTATACCGCTCGGTATACCGTTCCATACCGTACCGAGCAAACGTCGAAATGCCGGTACGGTACGGTACGATATTTCGAACCTTGGTTTGAATTATTTATTTCATTTAAAAAAACTTGAACCTGAGTCAAGATAGAATTATCATGTATAGTTAGGATATTTTATTAGTTTTAGTGCACCTTTAAGTCATTCACTTTTATTATATTGAGTTGAACCATGTAAAACAAGTAATAAATTCATCAAACTAGCCAAGCATCCTATGATCACTACAAAAAATACATATTAGAAATTGTGTAACAATCTATAAATAGGGAGTTGAGATGAAGGCCTGTCTCATCTCTGCAGCCTTGATGTCATCTTGTTTGGCATTGGTTGGCATTAGAGCAACTATTCCTACATTTACTTCATTGCAAGTGGATACTAAGAAACTAAGGAAAACAGATAATGACACTCAACTTCAACAAAATAGATATAGGATTGGAGGTGGATGGACACATTGCTGAGAAGATAGAAAGATGGATCAATTAATCGTCATGATTGTATATGTCAGAAACAATACCAATCTTCTGTTAAGACTTAAGAGTGCATGTCTTTTAGTCAATCACCCCATAGAAGACTTCATATTAGTCAATGTTTTTTTAAGTTATACAGAACAATGTCTTTCAAAGATGAAGAAAATCATGCTTTCCATTATCATACTTACTCTTCTGATTTTGTCGACATTTACAACCAGCAGAGTGAAACAACTAACTATTGTGTCCACCAAAGAATCTGTGAGTGCTGGCCTTTGTTATCTTTGTAGTCAGCTTTTACTACTTCAGATATTTTTACAGATTACAAGCATAAAAAGAATTCCTCCTCTCTTCAGATAGAAATAATTGCAAGAGTTCCTACTTCTCTTCTAAATGCCGATGCTTCTTGCTTTTAATGCCAAGACATACATGTTGCTCATCTATTTGCCAAAATTGGCATGGATATCCATTTTACCTTTGTTAAGTAACGCAGAAAAATCACAAATGTGATTTGTCAAGTTACGGTTGAATTAATAAATAGATACCCATCTAACATGCTGCTTATATCGGAGGTGTATACCAATCAATTATTTTTGCAGTTTGCCCATGACCGTAAATATATAAATATATTGTTCTCATGACACTATATGCGGAAAGAGTAGACAAGTTTACTGCATAGTTTTCTCCATGATCTATCAAAAGACACTTTGCAGCATAATTACAAACACCATAAACCGCAGATGCCTAACAAGATAAATTTGAGATTATTATAAAATCATCTTCAACACCAATTGTGATCCTTTAGATCGGATAAGTCCAACATTTCTACAAGATCGCACAGCTTAATTTCATTACCACACACCAGAACAAGAACTTTAAAGTTGGAGCAGAAACAAAGAACCCATACCTCGCAGGGGAAGATTCGGGAGAACCGTATACCGACGCCGGGGCCGACTGGGGTGCGCCAGCTCCACCATGTTCGGCAGCGGGCGAGAACGAGGGGGATGGGCAGGCTGAAGACTGTGTTTGCGGCTGCGACCCTGAGAGCCCGACCTTCTCTCTGAGATCCTTAAGCAATGACGACCATTTCATCGTTTTCCGTGATGACTGGAACATGGGTGGTCTTCATCCGAAGCACCCGCGGCCCCCGTCCCTCCTCCCGATCAAACCCTAGATCCGAATCCCAGCTCGAAGCAAACCCTCCCTCTTTTCCTCTCCGTCGCCTCCCGCCTACGGTGGCTACGGATCCCAGAACTGGGAGAAAAGACAACGAACGGATGGAACAACGAGACCAAGGCGTCAGCTGGGGCGGGCGGGAGCCGCCGGATCTCGCCGCTCTTCTCCGTGAAATCGATCGGGATCGGGTCAAGAACGGGACCTTTGGGCGGATAAGGATTGGGTGGGAGATCTGCCTCAGGAGAACGACGGCATTTGACGCAGAGATTGTAGGGGAAGCGCGATGTCCGCTGGGGGAAACGGAGACCCGAGTGCTTTTGTCGTCCTCTCGCTCGCTCGATCGATCGATCGATCGATTTCGTCTCCGCGCAGGAGAGACTCCAGAGAGAGATTTCGGCCGAACGCGTTCTCCCTCTGTCTTTATTTCTTCCTCCTCTCCAACCTCCCTTAAGAACCCTACTAAATCGCCTTCCAACCCGGTGCCACGTAGGAAGGCTACGCCGCCATGTGGCAACGCGGAGGAGCCAAACTCGCTCGTGCTGCGATTAGAGTCACGAATGAGGACAAGACAGCCGGTGTTGGGCGTCACCCGGTTGGGTGGTTCGCCGCGTCGGATCGTCGTTCCTACGTCGCTCCAAAAGTCGTGTCCAGAACAGCGCTTTCACAGGAAACGACGTGCGGGCCTCCCTCCCCCGGTCCGTGGGCCCCGCGGCCCCCTCACCTCGCACCGTCGGAGGTACTCCCCGACCGCCTGCTGGAGAACTTGCAATTCCATCGATCCCATCCCACGTCGGGCTTTACGTTTCGTCCGTCAGGTTCGGTTGGCCCCGACAATGGACCGGATCCCCGGGGATCTCGGCTTAGCGTAAAGACAAGGATTAGTTTAGCGTGAGGACAGAGCGTTAGTGGCGGAAGGGCTCGGTCTTTTTCGTATCTGATTGCGAAGGGGTGACGGAGGGTGCAGTTACTCGCGGTGAGCGTAAACCCCTTGACCTAAATTAAAGACTGGTTCAAATCAGGCACGATCGCGCAGTACGATGCGAATGGAGTGATTACGTGTTGAGGAGCAGCACGCAAAAGACTTGGTCTCCGGCAGCAGCCAATGCGTCTGTATCTTTCCTCTCTTCCGCGACGGAAGGGTGCTCGAAGCTTAGCTCCCCGTGCCGTAGCTGTGAGGTCAAAACATGGAGGAGGAGAAATAGGAAGAGATCACGTCGATTTAATAGGAGGACAGGAAGAAGTTTCAACCATGGTTTTCATTGTGAACGTATCTTATTATTGCGTTCGGTCACGTCATGCTTTGCATGCCGAGGCCAGTATTTGATGGAATCAATCAAAGGACAACTTAGAACGAGAAGCGACATGTTGGAAGAGAGAGAGAGAGAGAGAGAGAGAGAGAGAGAGAGAGAGTTGTAGGTCCGAGCATGTTGTAGAGCAAATGGATGTAATCATGCATACCTGCTCCGTGTTGACTTCGGCCGATTCCTCGTGGCTAAGACATGTTAGGAGTTGAGTAAGGGAAAGAAAATAATTTATTTTATTTCTTTTTCTCAGTGGTTCTTCTTTTCATTTTTTTTTAATATTAATACTTTGTATGTTTTATTTGATTGTTTGAGTCAAACTCTTTCATATAAATAAATAAGATATGTAAATATAAAATAATGATAGATCGAGTTTAGACTTGCATTATCTTGATTTGTTCGAATAATGCATTATAGGAATGATCGATGTGCAAGAAGAAAACTAGATTTCTTAATCTTTATGTAATCCATATGAGTTTGTCTAAACGAGAGAGGCTCTCTTATCAACATCTTCTCGTATAGAATTCTAACACGAGTAAAATCATTTTCGGCCGATGACTAATCAAAATATAGTTAAAAGATAAATTACATATTAGATATCTTTCTTTTTGTCTCTATCACTCATTACTCCGTTCATCAATGTTATAGGGAGAGACTAATTTTCTTGATTAGGCTATTTTTCATGTTATCCGATTTGATTTGATCGAGATATTCTATCATGGCATAAAAAATATGCAAATCTAATAGGATTTTCTCATTGAATTGTTCTTTTTATTTTCCTACTAGAACTGAAATAACTCCTATCATATATTCCATGCCCATGCACACAAGAAACAGTTCATTAGGATGAGGTTTATCTTAATGTCCAATGTTGTTGATGAACTTACGTGTCGGGGGTACACCTATTGATCGGTTAGAAGAAAAATGTTGAGGTCGAGTTGGATTAGGAGTCAGGAAGACAGCACCGTCACGTGTTACTCGATCGTTTGGAAAGAGTGCCTGGGCTAAGCTGGATCGGGGGTCGAGGCTCCTGCCTCCAGGGGTGACCAAGTTCCTACACATAGGCCCTGGTCAGGGGGTTCCCGACTTGGGCCACTCGAAGGTTAAGTCATTGGTCCCTCCCTCTCTCATTTATTTCCTCCCATAACCAGGTGTCGGTCATGGGTTTTTATACTACTGCCCGAGGATTAATCGTATGCATATTTGGTATGACGACCAATCCCCCGAGTGATGAGATGGTACCTTCGTGCGATCGTCACCTGGTTATGCACGGAACGATGCCATGCAGTGTCGTCACGAGCTTTCCAGGATGGGACTTGACGAGGGGGCGGCTCCTTGTACGGGCTCTGGCTGAGCATGAGAAAGCTGCTCTCTTGATTTGGCATGGATGTGATGTGGCATGGACCACGATCACGAGGCGGAGATCCATAATATATCTTATCAAATGTGATTTTAGGTTTTACTTAAAGATTAAATTAAAGTTTTGTATGATTTGATGATACATGACTTTTCAAGGTTTTACAAACACCATTTTATTTACTAAAAAAAATTAGGAAAAGAAAAAAAACTCGTATGCAATCATCACATACTTCTCGCAAGTCTATGTGGTGTGTGCATATAATTTCATAAACAGCCAAAAGAGCATTTGAGTCGAGTGATGTTAATGCAGATCGGTCATTGGCAAGCTTCGACATTTTCCCTTGCATACTTAAATCACTCCCTATTTCTCATTTATTAGGATCGCAAGCAAAACCTGCCTCAACAAGATTACATGATATTTAGATATTTTATGGTTGATGTGATGTTATTAGTCAAAGATTAGAAGTGTTTGAGCCCCCACTGTCGAAGAATTTGAGATAAAGTGGTGATGGCCACAAAGTCGTTCTATAATGCTAAAGCCAGACAAATTGTGGCGGAGGATGCGCAGCAATTCATGGGAAGGAGCTTTCGAGTTCCCATCACTTCTTGAATAATACTTTATTATTGCATTGAATAATAATAAGGATTTTTTATTATAAATAGATGATTAAGTTGTATAACTTAATCATCGACGATTATATTCATATTAGTATCGACACGATAATCACACAAGTCTCATGTGTAACAAATATGATGTTGAATAGTTCGATAAATTTTTTTATGATCGAGTAATGACCAACGATTTAACATAATCGTAATCGAAGAGTAACTACTAATCTTCTTGAACATAAGATCCAAACAAAAGGGTCTTAGCTTCCTATGCATATTCTGGCTTTCATAAATACTTAAAGTATATAATATTTTTTTTATTTTTGAACCTCATAATTAGTTTGCTAATTTAGGTATTAAAGGCGTGTTTGTCTTATACATATCGACACAATTTTTCATAACAACTCATTAAGGTTATGTTTAGAAATATATTTATATTTTTAATATATATTTAGAGAAAGATATTTTAGTGAATATGTAGTTATGGAATGTTTTGCGTATTTGATAAATAATAGATAAAAAATTATATTTTAAATGTGCATTGATTATTTTTTAAAAATATATCTCAAAAGTTCATTGAATACTATATTACAAATGTATCCTTTTTATATTTAATATTTATTAAAAATTATTTTTTATGATATTAATAAGTAAAATAAATAAATAAATTTGTATAATCTTATAAAAAAATTCATATAGTGCAAATATATAATTATATATATATAATATAATATAATATTTAAATGTAAATTAACATTTATCTTATAAGACAAATCATGTTGATTTTCATTGATAATCTTATAATTTTATAAATAAACAAATCATATTAACATTCCGTAAATGCTGAGATGCTAATGCTATGCCAAATATGATTTGAAAAAAAAATGGCAAAAGGGTTATATTCATATTAGTATTAGTAATAATGCTAATGCTACGCCAGATCATGTTGCATTGAATAATAATAAGGATTTTTTATAAATAAATAATTAAGTCGTATGACTTAATCATCAAGGATTATATTCATAATAGTATCAAACTCCATATCATCCTTGATCACATAAGTCTTATGTGTAACAATCATGATGTTGAACAGTTCGATAAATATCTTTATGATTGAGTAACGACCAACGATTCAACATAATCGTCATCTAAGAGTAACTACTATTCTTCTTCAATGTAAGATTCGAACAAAAAGGTCTTAGCCTCGTATGTGTATATCAACAATCATAAATAATTTAAGTATACAATATTTTCTTTTGTTGAACCTCATAATTAGTTTAGGCATGTTTGTCTTGTACATCTCGACACAATTTTGCATAACATCTCATTAAGGTTATGTTCGAAAATATATTTATATTTTAATATATATTTAGAGAAAGATGTTTTAGTGAATATGTAGTTATGGAATATTTTGAGTATTTGATAAATAATAGACAGAAAATTTATATTTTAGATGTGCGTTGATTATTTATTAAAATTACATCTCAAAAGTTCATTCAATATTATATTGCAAATTTATCATTTTTATATTTAATATTTATTTAAAAATTATTTTTTTATGAAATTAATAAGTAAATTAAATAAATAAATTTATATAATCTTTATAAAAAATTCATACAGTGCAAATATATAATTATATATAATATAATATAATATTTAAATGTAAAAAAACATTCATCTTATAAGACAAATCATGTTGGTTTTTCATTGATAATCTTATAATTTTAGAAATTAAAAAATTATATTAACATTCCGTAAATGCTGAGATGCTAATGCTATGCCAAATATGATTTGGAAAAAAAAATGGCAAAAGCGTTATATTCATATTAGTATTAGTAATAATACTAAGTTAATATAAGGGTTATATTCACATTAGTATTAGTAATAATGCTAATGTTATGCCAAATCATATTGCATTGAATAATAATAAGGAATTTTTATAAATAGATAATTAAGTCGTATGACTTAATCATCCAGGATTATATTCATATTAGTATCGACTCCATATCATCCTTTATCACACAAGTCTCATGTGTAACAATCATGATGTTGAACAGTTCGATAAATATCTTTATGATTAAGTAATGACCAACGATTCAACATAATTGTCATCCAAGAGTAACTACTATTCTTCTTCAACGTAGATCCGAACAAAAAGGTCTTAGCCTCGTATGTGTATTCTGACTATCATAAATAATTTAAGTATACAATATTTTCTTTTGTTGAACCTCATAATTAGTTAGGCATGTTTGTCTTGTACATCTCGACACAATTTTGCATAACATCTCATTAAGGTTATGTTTGAAAATATATTTATATTTTTAATATATATTTAGAGAAAGATGTTTTAGTGAATATGTAGTTATGGAATATTTTGAGTATTTGATAAATAATAGATAGAAAATTTATATTTTAGATTTGCATTGATTATTTATTAAAATACTTCTCAAAAGTTCATTAAATATTATATTACAATTTATCCTTTTATATTTAATATTTATTAAAAATTAATTTTTTTAAATGAAATTAATAAGTAAAATAAATAAATAAATTTATATAATCTTATAGTGCAAATATATTATATATATATAATATAATATAATATTTAAATGTAAATTAACATTTATCTTATAAGACAAATCATGTTGATTTTCATTGATAATCTTATAATTTTATAAATAAACAAATCATATTAACATTCCGTAAATGCTGAGATGCTAATGCTATGCCAAATATGATTTGAAAAAAAATGGCAAAAGGGTTATATTCATATTAGTATTAGTAATAATGCTAATGCTACGCCAGATCATGTTGCATTGAATAATAATAAGGATTTTTTATAAATAAATAATTAAGTCGTATGACTTAATCATCAAGGATTATATTCATAATAGTATCAAACTCCATATCATCCTTGATCACATAAGTCTTATGTGTAACAATCATGATGTTGAACAGTTCGATAAATATCTTTATGATTGAGTAACGACCAACGATTCAACATAATCGTCATCTAAGAGTAACTACTATTCTTCTTCAATGTAAGATTCGAACAAAAAGGTCTTAGCCTCGTATGTGTATATCAACAATCATAAATAATTTAAGTATACAATATTTTCTTTTGTTGAACCTCATAATTAGTTTAGGCATGTTTGTCTTGTACATCTCGACACAATTTTGCATAACATCTCATTAAGGTTATGTTCGAAAATATATTTATATTTTTAATATATATTTAGAGAAAGATGTTTTAGTGAATATGTAGTTATGGAATATTTTGAGTATTTGATAAATAATAGACAGAAAATTTATATTTTAGATGTGCGTTGATTATTTATTAAAATTACATCTCAAAAGTTCATTCAATATTATATTGCAAATTTATCATTTTTATATTTAATATTTATTTAAAAATTATTTTTTTATGAAATTAATAAGTAAATTAAATAAATAAATTTATATAATCTTTATAAAAAATTCATACAGTGCAAATATATAATTATATATAATATAATATAATATTTAAATGTAAAAAAACATTCATCTTATAAGACAAATCATGTTGGTTTTTCATTGATAATCTTATAATTTTAGAAATTAAAAAATTATATTAACATTCCGTAAATGCTGAGATGCTAATGCTATGCCAAATATGATTTGGAAAAAAAATGGCAAAAGCGTTATATTCATATTAGTATTAGTAATAATACTAAGTTAATATAAGGGTTATATTCACATTAGTATTAGTAATAATGCTAATGTTATGCCAAATCATATTGCATTGAATAATAATAAGGAATTTTTTATAAATAGATAATTAAGTCGTATGACTTAATCATCCAGGATTATATTCATATTAGTATCGACTCCATATCATCCTTTATCACACAAGTCTCATGTGTAACAATCATGATGTTGAACAGTTCGATAAATATCTTTATGATTAAGTAATGACCAACGATTCAACATAATTGTCATCCAAGAGTAACTACTATTCTTCTTCAACGTAAGATCCGAACAAAAAGGTCTTAGCCTCGTATGTGTATTCTGACTATCATAAATAATTTAAGTATACAATATTTTCTTTTGTTGAACCTCATAATTAGTTTAGGCATGTTTGTCTTGTACATCTCGACACAATTTTGCATAACATCTCATTAAGGTTATGTTTGAAAATATATTTATATTTTTAATATATATTTAGAGAAAGATGTTTTAGTGAATATGTAGTTATGGAATATTTTGAGTATTTGATAAATAATAGATAGAAAATTTATATTTTAGATTTGCATTGATTATTTATTAAAAATACTTCTCAAAAGTTCATTAAATATTATATTACAATTTATCCTTTTATATTTAATATTTATTAAAAATTAATTTTTTTAAATGAAATTAATAAGTAAAATAAATAAATAAATTTATATAATCTTATAGTGCAAATATATAATTATATATAATATAATATAATATTTAAAAGTAAAATAAACATTCATCTTATAAGACAAATCATGTTGGTTTTTCATTGATAATCTTATAATTTTAGAAATTAAAAAATTATATTAACATTCCGTAAATACTGAGATGCTAATGTTACACCAAATACGATTTGAAAAACAAAATCAAGCATCAATTCATATTTGAAATATGTATTAAATCACGGATGCATATGTCAACTATATTGTTAAACAATCTCATAGAAACTCTCAACATATCTAACAATCAAAATCTAACATAACAAACAACCGTAGCAACAAAACTAACAATTAAAGCAAACCATCACAATGAAACCAACAAACCAAAGCTTGACGGGCAGCTCCACGTTAGCAACTGCGTTGAACCAACCGCGAGTAAAACATTTTATTTGCCGAGAATTCGAGTTCGGGCTCGTGCTTGACTCTGGTCCGATCCATTTTGACTTCATTTGAGCGTCCCCGTTGTCGAGCTGTTGGCAAGCATATCATATGTTTGCGGAAACGCCTAGCGGCGTACCAGTCTATGATGTCCGTCGTTTGATTGACTTGGGAATGCTTCCGCATGCACCTGTTTTGAGCATGAAACGCTCGATTGGCATTTTGTCGAACACGAAACGCTCGTTTCGATCTGCCCCCTCCCCGGCTCCTCTTTTGGAGACCATGAGGCGACGCGGAGAAGATATCGGTGATGATGGTAGCGGTGAGAAGATCCTTGGGATGAAGGTGCGCTTCTGAGGTTGCCGATCGACCGTCCGATTTGAGGGCGGAGCAGCGATGGAACAAGAGCAGGTTGGGATTTATATGTTCTCCTTCGATCTCCTTTCTTTCTGGTGGAGTGCGGTGAAATATAAATTGCATGCGTCTTTCTTCCGGCAAAGCACGTGACTCGTATTCTGCAGTGCAGTTCCAGCGGTGGGCCTGAATTCTTCTACTGGCACCCACGCCATCCCTTTCATCCTCGCCCTTCGCGGGGGAATGTGGAAGCCGTTATGAATCGGACCGCTGCCATTATTCTGCAGTCTCTTAATCACTACAGAGAGGTTGATAAGTCTTTGAATGATTTTAGATTTCCATGCAAATTAGCCAGGCAAGTTGATATAGCATATCTTGACATTCACCCCACGCGACACATAGCTACTATAGTAGACTCGACGTGACATCCTTAAACCGACATATTGCGCTTAGCCAACTCAGCACCATGAGCCTGAGGTCAATTAATTGCCTAACACTATCCCTCTGCACCCACTCCGCTCGAGATTGTACGGGGTGACACTACCATATACCAGGCCACATAAGAGGCGAGAAGCAATATCAAATGAGACCGAATCGAGCAGATTAGACAATGCCACATGTAGCATCAGCAAGCATTAAACACTTGCGTACGATGACAATCGAAGATAATTAAAGTTGCTATGTACAATCGCATGCAAGAACAAGTATAAAAGTTACCCCTAAGAACAATGCTAAGTCAATGCTCATACACACACACGTACTCCAACTCTCCCATCTTCAACTCCTGCTAACTTAAGCATAGGAAGGGTTAAGTTGAGAATCTCCCTCTTGACTTGGACTTAACCTCCATCCACGGGAACCCAGGTCGCATCCCTTCAATCCGACTCCAAGCCACTACACTCCAATTCAAAGATCGCATTGGTAATCTTGCACATTGGGACAGACCAAGCCATGCTGACAGGTCGACCATGGCATAAAAGTGCAAACTTCAAATAATTCCCTCTTTTTCACTTGGTTTCCAAGTAGGAATTGCCTAATTTAATTGTTATGTTTAGGTTCACAAAGAACTTTGGAAATGGAGAATGATGCCTCTTTGGTGTTGGCTTTCTTCTTCTTACTCGGGACTTGTGTGTCCTTGTGTGTCGGAATTATTCAGTTCTTTGATAACACTGCCTAGTCAACCAGAAGTACTTGTGGGTCATTCATCGTCCTAGCACTAGCTTTTGATGGAAAAGGAGGAAGAGAGAGAGACCTAAATGAGCCTGGAGATGGGGCTGATCCAAAGTATGAGGAGAAGAACACCAAAGCAGCTAATTATTAGGGCATGGAAGGTGGAGAGATTCCTGAGTTAGAAGCCCAAGACCATGAGAGAGAGAGAGAGAGAGAGAGAGAGAGAGAGAAAAAAAAAGAAAAGAAAAGGGGTAAAGAAAGAAAAGAAAAGAAAAGGGTGAGCAGAACAGTCTTTTTCAGGAGGCATAATGGCATGGATTGTGTTCTTAACCCTGCAACTCAAATGCATTTACACACTTCCCCATGAAACTTTTTGAAAGCTGGTTAGAGATATCTCATGCAGGTCAGAGAACCAAACCTCCTCCTTCTTCTCCAATTTGCAAGTCTTCCTTCAGTAAAAGTAAAAGAGTCAGATTCACCTCAAGTCAACCACCATGTCCTGCCCTACTTTCGGGGTAGATTTATAGACGAAACTAATCAGAGGATGCCACATTAGGATGTTCTTTTGGATCCTGGAACCATGGCCAGGGTTGAAGGCCATGTCTTGTCAAGAGCTTCTTGATGACAGCTCACTAACAATGTGAAGTGGCTGCTCTGAGTGCTGCTTTTGGCTTATGTAGCTCCCACTCCTAATCACAGGGAAGAAAGATGCCATGCTTGTGATGTGCAATGGTGTCTCGCGTCTCTGTTCAAGTTTTAGCCGTTAGCATAAACCATGCATTCGACTTTCATGTCTTCTTCGTTTCTAATGTGTATTGAGTGCACATGCAGTCATCCCTGTTTATGATCATGTACACGAATTATAATCATGTAGGGGGCGCGTTCTTTCATCAAACAGCTGTGTTGGTCTCCTCCAATCCCAATAAAAGCCCGGAAATCAAGAAAGAAGGGCGATCAAAAGGCACCGGAGGACGCAGTTGGCTAAGGTGAGCATCCGTTAGTACATCTTTTACCTCATTCGCTGACATTTTTGTCCTCTTTTCCTGCTTGTACTCTGTCATCCTTTCTCTGTTGCAATTGCCATCAACCTACTGATGGCACAAATCTGGTGGTCACTGCCAACCTTAACCCACTGACTAAAGCTTAGAAAGTTAACCTTGATTTGGAGGCAGCAGCACTTAGCTTCGTGCCCCCATGTTGACCATGTTTTAGGATTTCTTTGTCGTTTGTAATTATTTTGTTCTTCCTGCTTTTTTCCTCAAGTTTTATTTGCTAGAAATTAAAGGCTAAGAAGATGAGTTGGATTCCAAATTGGCCATTCATGGAGAACAAGGTTTCAGAGAGCAGAAGAACTTATTAGGATTACTACTTGATAGCTTTCAGAAACATATTCTACTTGCGTACTGAGTGACCTCAGAAAAGTGTCTTTCATCTCTGATCGCACAGTCAAGTCGAGCATGCATTAACCTTTGCTTCCTTGTATCGATCAGTACGAGGAATTAAGCATGATAAAGTTCTATGGCACCTACGGGAGCACATGGAGAGGCAGTCACCGTATCCAGGAGTAGGTCATCATCCCCGGTGTCGGCGGTCGGTCGGGCGATCGCCCTTCTACCACATTGGCAGGTCTTGGACATCGACTCCCGAGCTGACGACTCCGCCGGACACTGCGCCATCGTAACCTAGGCTGCTGGCGGTGTTGATGAAGCTTATAGGGCCCATGATCGAGGCCCTTTGGAGGAGTGCGGTAGCTGAGAGGTGAGGTGAGGTGGTGGTGCGAAGGTGGACGTGGTGGAGGGAAGAGAGCTTATCCTCGGGCTTGACTTGCAAAGCTCCAAGGTCACCGTCAGAGCTAGGGTTTAGGGTCAAGTCAGGGTTAGGACAGATGAGTGGGTTCCAGGAGGAGGAGGAAGAAGGGTGGAAGAGAGGTTGGTGGATCGGAGGGAATGTGGTGGCGGTGGCACCCACGAGTCTTGCGCTTTCTTCTGCCAAGGCATCACAGAAGGCCCTGTGGGTGATGAAGGTGTCCTTCCTGCAGTCACGCAAGAAATGAGACAATAACCATTTACCTGTTATTCTAAATGGATAGAAGGACCTATAGAGCCACACTTTCTAACAATTTTCAATACAAAAAAATAGAGAAATAATAATAATAATAATAATAATAATAAAAACTCACCTTTTCCTAGAATATCATCATCACATAAAAAAACAGAAGATAAAGAAGAAAATATTCACAAGAGTACTACTAATCTAAAAATTGCTTGTTCTTTTGTTTTATGAATTCCCATAT
Organism: Musa balbisiana; assembly: GCA_004837865.1. Lineage (NCBI taxonomy): Eukaryota > Viridiplantae > Streptophyta > Magnoliopsida > Zingiberales > Musaceae > Musa > Musa balbisiana. Next base: position 4,714,525 of record CM017188.1, on the reverse strand, counting down.
TTCCTTTGATAGTAGGCATTGATACATGCATGATAGTAAGGTGAAATTGATGATGTTTGTTGGATGTAGCTATGGTCTGTCCGATATTGTAGATTGATCAGGACATCCTTGTTTTCCTGTACAATCTCTGACCAAAAGTAAAAGGAAAACAAGTATAGAAGACCCCCAAAACCCTAAAGTGTTTATCACCCTTGTTATACTAAGAACAAGTATAGTTATAGTAGCAATGGGTTTCCACACAGTGAGAGCTCTATCTAATAGAGAGTTATTAGGACTTTGTTTAGCCTTTTGATCTTACACTACTAGGTGAAGAAACGGGCACGAAAACCTACACCATTCTTGAACCTTTCCTGTCATTTGAGGTTCCACCACAAAAGGCAGGATAAGAGAGAGAGAGAGAGAGAGAGATGAGCAAGGAAGAAGGGGGATCAGAAGTAAAGGATCACAAACCTGGAGAAGAGGGTGCCACAATCACATCTATACTCTCTTGCTCCACAGGTTTTCACATGGGCTTTCCAGTCGGAGTTCACGGCATATCTTTTAGAGCACCTGTCACACTTCCACTTCTTCTCTCCATGCTTTCGGGAGAAGTGCTTCTTGATCCCTGTCAGGTCTCCAAGAGCCCTGGAAGGATGGTGGTGCACACAAGATGGCTCCGGGCACACGTACACCCTCTTCCTTGCTACTTCCTTGCTGCCTCTCTGCCTCAGCTTCCATGGCAGGTTGTGGCCCCTCCTGTGGAGCTGCAGGTTCTGTTCCCTCTTGAAACCCTTGTTGCATATCTCGCAGATGAACCTGTTGGTGGCCATTAGTGTCGTCGGTGACAAGGCTACGACTTCAGCTTCTGGGTCTTTAGCGACAAAACGAAGAAGAACTTGAGTGAAAAGAACACAGCTCAGGTGGTGGAAGGAGCAACAAGAGATTTCTGCGTCCTACCTGGATTCCCCGGTTGGCTTCTCTTCTTCTTGGCCTTAGGTTGCGGCTGCGGTCGGTGGTGGTGGGGAGATACGGATGTGAGCATAGAGCTCAAGCTGAAGTGGCCATGAGCTCTTGTCTCAGAGGAAACACTGGCTTCATCAGAGATGGAGGTGGAATTGGACATTGTTGCTACTGAGAACAACATGGAAAAGATGTTGTTGTATTGTTTTCTTTCACCGGCAACAGAAATGAAGAGGGACCAGATAGTGGCATCTGGTCTCCATTATCCTCTTATCTCAAGACCCAAAGCTTCCATAGGCGAAGAAGACAAAGGAGAAGCAGAGGGTGAAGAGAGCCGGACAGAATAAAACCCACCCATGCTTTATTAGAATTCTTCGTAGAGTGGGCACAGGTGGCCGTAGGTCACAGTACCAGCAAAAAAGGCACCACTGTATGGCTTGTAATATGAGTAGCCTCATGAAGAGAGGTTTTGAGTTACCTGCATCTCTGCAGTCTAAATGAGCACACATCTGATTCGGTGCTCCTCGATCACATATTGGTTCGAAATCAAGCTGTGGAACGAACAGTTTCTCATAATTCCACTTTCTCTCTCTCTCTCTCGTGTCAGAAAAGAGACACAACAGAGCAAATTTAGGAACTGAGCTTTCAAGCGTTCAGTCTTCTTTTTCTAATCCGAGGGTGGAGCTACAATTGCTGTTGAAGACTGACGAGAAAACAGTAGGCAAATTAGAGGCAGACCCAGAAAGCCAAGGCAACAGAGCAATTTTGACCCCACAAGGCACATGGAATCCTTCTCTTTGATTCAGTGTTTTGCTTTTCTTTCTTTTTCTTTGGGTCAATGGGGGGCACTGTTCATCCTAGTAGATTATTATTTATGTCTTTGTCACAGAGTACCCAAATACCTAAATAATGAAAGCATGCAGTTTGTTTTCTTTGACACACTGGGAAGAACAGGCTTAAAAAGCTTGGGAATTGGTCTTAAAAGCTGGCTCAGACTTGCCTTTACTGCCTTTCCTGTAGCCCACACCAAGCATTATTGCTCAATTGATTGTCCTCATCAGTCCCTCCTGACTCAAATATATCATTGTAGTGGGCATTGCTTGACATATTACTACTCTCTCTTCAGAGTCAGGATTTGGTTTTGGTGTTTTGCTTGTCCTTTGTCCTTTTGCTTCCTTCGATCATAACTTAAATCTGATTTGCTCATCTTTTTTCTTGGTGGTTGCAAACAAAGTGTATGCACAGTAGTCTCAAACACAAACACACAGCATAGGATCAGTACTCTGTGTTTAAGATAATATTATTTATTTAGTTTTTTACAAATGATAAATAACGAAGACGAAATTTAAATATATAATAATTGATAGAATCTCATAGAAATTCTTGATCGGAGATCAATCCTTTAAATGCTATAGGGGTTTCATCCTCCTAAAAGTCGATCATATGACTAATTGTAGATGGATATTGTTCTCAAAGAGACGGAGACTATATGCTTATATAGGGCTTCAAACCTTAGTCATAGAGGCTGCTTCCCAAGTGAGTTATCTTTTTTTGTCATCGGCCATAATCAATCGGGCCAATAAAAAGAGAAGAAAGAAGAGGTGGAACGGTTAGAAAGCCCAAAGGCTCAAATATAAATCATTACTACTCTTCTTTATAAGATAAAGACGACTAAATGAGGTTTATTATAATCTAATTTTTATTAATTGTTTCTTAGTTTAGTAGAACCCAATCCTAGTAGGGTCCTATCAATAATCTATCAATAAGCACCTTCCAAACAAACATATTATCACTATGTTATGAAAGAAATTACTTTATATATAATTTAATAAAAATAAAAAAAGGATTCATCTAATTGATCTCAAATAATTATTCTAGTATCTATTCCATTATGTAAACAATATGGATAATAATAAATGGGCCACATGAATAGCCCACTAAATTTAATCCTGCAGCCCAGAAAACAAAATCAATTGAACATGACAAACATGTAATAAAAACAACAAAATGAATTGAATTCTTTCCTAATAACAGTAACTTTTCTGCAGCACATACCGTTCAATAAGTTGGGACTCAAGTCGGGCTATATATATAACTAAGCTTAATGCAAGCAGACCACTTCACTCTATGCATACGAATACCAAAATCTACACGTAGGCTTTAAGAATAATCCCAAACCAACGTTGATAATAATACTCCACAATGTGAATAAAGCACTTCAATTTATTCTAAATCGATGCAGTTCACAACGAAGAACACGATTTGTGCGTCCCCGAAACGACGCAGACGATCTCGCCGCCATGACATTGCGCTGCTGCTGCAGCATTTAGCTTCGTGAGATGGTGGAGGGGGCGAACATTACAACGGGCACGTACTTCATGATGGCGTCGTCCTGACAGATGCTGTCTGCCACCTCCTCCGGCAGCGTCACCACCACCTGCCTCGCTGCCCCCTCCTCCGCCGCTGTCATCACCAGGACCAGCCCCGCCCCCTCCACACCGCGCACCCTGCACGTCATGTGCGCCGGCCGGCCACCGTCCTTCTCGAACGCCGCCCCATACGCGAACGGCTGGTGGTCCATCTGCATGCACGTCAGCTCCGGTCCGTACATCGGGAACGGCGGATCCCCCTCTCGGCGGCCCGGCCGCCGCTCGTGAACCCACTCCACCGCCTCCCAGAAATCCTCCTCTCGGATCGCCGCCGCGTGGCGCCGCAGCTCCGCGGCCACGTGCTCGAGTCCAGAGCCGAGATCAGCGCGGGCGGGGTAGAAGTGGTAGGCGTTGCCGTAAAACCCGTGGGGGAGGGGCGCGTGCATGCGCTTGCGGAAGTCGATGCAGAGGGTGAGGTCGGCGAGGCCGAGAGGGGCGTCCGGCTCCGGGGCGGAGGCGCGGGCTATGCGGGTCCAGAAGAGGGCGGAGAGGGCGTCAAACGGGGAGGAGTCGAGCGGAAGGCCGGCGTCGGCGAGGCAGGACTTGACGGCGGCGTCGGAGAAGACGAAGGTAGCGGAGGACATCCTCCCCTTCTTGTGAGTGGCGGGTGTGGAGGAGGACTTGAAGGAGAGGAGGGGAGAGGAGGGATTGGGTTGGGGGCGGGGAAAGAAGGCCGGGGCGTGGAGGAAGGGCGGGTAGACGACGCAGTCCCGGCGGTGGGCGTCGGACCACGCGCGGACGAGGAGGATGGCGCACGTGGGGTCGGCATGCATGTGGGGGCAGCTCAATCCGATGGCGATCGCCTTGTCCTCGAACTCCGTGATCTACAAATTAGGTCATCGTCATCAGATCACATGTATGTATATATGTACACCACAGAAAGTATATTTAGCATATATTTCTGACTATATGTATCTGCTACATTAGGGTTTGTGTGGGCATATAATAACTATGAGTGAGAGAGAGAGAGAGTGGTGGTGCACCTGCACGTAGAAAGGGGACCAGATGAAGGGATCGGCGTCCATGGGCTCCCAGTACGCCAACTCCATCTCCTCCTCGTCGTCGGCCGACCGGAGCCACTCGTCGAGCGTGACACGCGCCCGAGCCTCCGCCAGCCGCACCCCGGCGTCGTTGCACTTGACCACCCACCCGCCTCGGCCGCCGCCCTCCTCCTCCTCCCGCGCGAGCCGCCCCGTCACGGCCGGATACTGCGACAGCACCTCCGAGAGAGACTCCTTGAGCTTGAACTTGTCCATGGTGGGCCCGGGGCGGTAGTAGAAGACCAGGCGCAGTGTGTGCCGCCCCATCGCGTGGTCCAGCGCCGACAGCGGGTACGTCTTCCCCTGCCGTACCGGTGTCATCGACACCACCGTAGTCTTCGCGCACACCGTCACCCTCCGCCCGCCGGCCGTCATCCTCGACACCAACTCTGACCTAAGGGAGCGGGCAAGTGGAAGGTGTGGCTATGCACGAGGAATGAAGAGAACAAAACAGGGAAGAGCTTTAAAGAGGAGCGGAAGGGAGACGGCCTGCGCAGGGGGGGGGGGGGGTGGTGGGGGCGGAGGGGCATTTAGTTGGGAGGATGGGAGTTGGGTGTGGTGAGGTCGAGCACATTAAGTGCGACTATTAAAGAGTGACGCGTACGGGGAACAGGCATCGCGTCGTTCGATGCGGACACATTGCGGAAAGGACGGTCGGCATTGGCTGATGCACATTCAATTGTAGTTCAAGCGAGAGAGCAGCAAATAGTGCCCAATAATTATAGTATATTTTGATTAAAGTTTTTTGGGCGATTTCCCCTTTAAAAAAATCTCCTTTTATTTATTTATTTATTTTCTTCCCAAAAGGTGTTCCCTTTTTTTTTTTTTCTTATGTGCCAAATAATATCCAAAATATTTCTCACCAATCCAATGATATTTATTCTATTACCGTTTCTCAATCATCATAATAAAAATATTTTAAAATATTATAAATGATACAAATGGACTCGTAATTTCAATAATTTTAAACTTAAAATTTTGACATAATAATAATTGATGAATAATGAGAACCAAAAAAATATAATATAATATTATTTTTTGATAATGTTATTAAAATACTATGTAAATAAGTCAAATGAAAATATTATTTTATTTTAAAATTGATAAAAAAATTGATGAAAAATATACTATTGGGATTGGTGAAGAATATTGTATCTATTATTTGAATTAGAGGAAAAAAAGAATGTTATTCTGAGAAAAAAAGAGTAAAATTTATAATTTTTTTAATATTTATTTTGATAATTTTATCAATAAAAACACTATAAAATTGAATATTATTTTTAATTTAAATTGATTTAAAATATACCATTGGGTTTGGTGAGGAATATTTTGTGTATTATTTGAATTAGAGGAATAAAAAATAATTTTTTTTATAAAGGAAATCTTTCGAGTTTTTAAAGATTAATAGCTATAAATTATTGTTATATTCATAATCGACAACATTCTTCAAAATACATAAAGGAATCACAAATATAATGTCTCTGAAGTGAGTACACTGATGACCACTTCAAATTTATTGAAGGTTCATACTGTCTGTCTCCTTCTCTAATCCACTTACTTGGTTGCCCAACTCGAGAGACGTAGCAATCGAAAGCTCAACCGGTGAAATCTGTGGATCATCCACGATGGCCGTCAGGAACTGTGTGTCGCCCTCCAAATAAGACTTCATGAATGCAACCATCGCCCCACCTACAAATGCCCTCATCGGTTTCCTCGACGTCCCCTTCTTACACAGGCAGTAAGTAGCCTTCCCCCTCACTCCCCTGGTCTCGTCATCCAACATGTCCTGGTGACCATACTCCTTGGCCACAAAATGGTAGGCTGGAGGACGGCATTCATCGAAGAAATCCTGGTGGTTCACTCCTTTGGGAGCACAAGCAGGAAACAGAGGGCACTTCTTCAGCTCTCCCAGTCCTGACCCGATCACCAGAGCTGCCATCTTAAGGTCGAAGGAACGGGGGATGTAAGTGAGGATGGGAGGACCAGTCTGTTTCCCTTTGTCCATTCCATCGATTGGGTCTACTCCTATGAGTGCTGAAAACTCGAGTGTCGTCTTCGCATGGCCAAGAGCAAGAGCAAATGCTACTTTGCCTCCTCGACTGTGACCTCCGATGGCCAGCTTGCTTAGATCTGATTTCACATGTTCCGGGAGCACATGAATCAATCCATCAGCCAGCCACTCTACTACGGCTGCTGCAGATTGGATTTCAGCTCCGCAATCTGACCCTGCCACTAAATATAACTGCATGGGAGCAATACAAATACTTATCCGAATTGTCTATCGATCAATAGAAGAACTTCTAATTCGTAATTGCAAGATTTAATATTTAAGTTGTGTTATTTCTTTCTACAACGCATTATGATTTCTACAGATTCTCTAAGAGATTCAACAGACATAGATAATAGACGATTTAATGTTTTACAGGAGAGGAAGCAGCTGTCTATCTCCACACCTGCAATGTTACTTATCGAAGGGTACAAGAAACAGAAACAATCTCTTGTGCCATAACCAGTAATTACTATTAGCCTACTCAAACACGGAATCACGAGTACTTGATATGCAAACGCAGATTCATCGAACCTGAGGAGCGACGATGATGAACCCATGGGAAGCAACATGGTGGAGGAGCTGAGAATAGAACGAGTTGTAGAGAAGGTAACCATGGAGGAACACAAGCGTGGGGTACTCTCCTTCCTCGGTTGGAGAGGCGACAAGAAGAGGCTTTGGGGGAGGCGAAGGCGAGCTCCCTGTGGCCGCCTTCGGCTCCAGGCTCAGCAGCCTCACGTTGTGCTCGCCGTGCTCGAAGACCTGCCTTGCGTCCGACATGGCCGGTGCCCTCACACTGTTCCACTGGGAGGGAAGAAGAGACTACACAGCAGACACGCCGCGGCAGCCGTTCTTACCTTATCTTGCTAGGAGATGAGCCTTTTGGTCCACTTCTTGGTCGGGGCGAATAACCCGTTATAACCGTCAGGGGTGATGTCACTTCTCACGGGGCCGACGCGCGGGACCGGCCACGTCAACCATGACCAATTTTCAGCGGCGATGCGTCGACGTTAACGTCATTCCTTGCGAGACAAGGGGGCCCCAACTGGGTCCCACGCGCATTGGCTTTTCGTGCCTCGTTTCCTCGCCAGTCTACTTCGTTCATCGGATGCTTGCTAGCTTGGAAATGCACGAGTCTCATATGTAAGAATGAATCTGTATCCTCCATCAAACAATGTGAATTGGATGCATCAGTGAATCGATTTTGGTGCAAAATCATATTGTATAATTTTATTGATATTATTGACCAAAAAAACATATGGATATGCCCAAAAAAAGTGATATTTAGCTTCCATTCGGTGGTGAAAAATGCTGACACGACAAACGGAACGATCCAAGTTACAAGACATGGCTTAATTAATCGCTGGATGGTTCGTGTTGGGTTGCTGTCGTGCCGACTGCGTCCAAGTTCGACCCGGCTCGACCTAATTTACTCGACCCGACAACGGCTCACCGCGTCCTGCGCGACATGCCTTGTTAGGGCAAACGGGCTCAGTCGAAAGCGGTTGCCGCCGGGGCCGCGCGCTAATGTTTCGGGCTCCGTCCTTCTCGTTCTCTCTCTTCGCCCTTTTTGGACCGGGCGGCGGAAGCGGGGGAGCTAACGCGGGCGAGAAGTTCGACAGCCGATGGAAGAGTCGGAGGAGATCGTCTCCGATGGCGGCCACGAAGCTGCTGCTGCGGCGGCGATCATGGTTTGCGTTCTTTTAATGTTGATCCTCATCCTGCTCCTCCTCTTCGATCTTGTTGTTTGTCTCGTTTTATGTTCTGCCTTTACGCTAAATAAGATCTCATGTAATGTTGTCTGTAGCCACCGGTGCAATTGAGATCATAGACTGCATAATTCCATGCAAGATCACGAAAGATGATATCTTCTTTTATTCATCCTTTTATTGGCGAATAGAAGTGATATCTTCGTCTTCTTCACTACTTGTACTTCATCCCGTCGCGTAATGACGTCCAATAAAGTTTCAAGATTCTAATTGCTTCGTAAAAACTACTAGACAAATCATTTCTTCAAGCTAATAGAATCCCTACAATGACTACTCCGATACTCCACACCTTCAGGGAAAGTTGTGTGTGCAAACCGGCAATTGTGGAATTACAGATTTACGTGATGACTTCTCTCAACATGTTCTGCCTGCTAAAGGAAAATAAAAGATGGCGCATGTCGTTATTTAGTTTCTGAAATGTCTCTCGTTAAACTAAACATTTTTTGTTGTTGTGTATAAATCCTAGATCTCTTATTTCACTTTCGTTTGGGAATAGGACACCGAGAGTCGGTTGGTTGAAGGAGAGAAAAATATGGACGTCAAAGTCGCTCCAGCACTGATCTCCGTTCATCCTTTTGAGAAATCAGTTGTTGTTGCAGTGGGTTCTGAACTCCGGCTCTTCAATTTAGAGTAAGCTTTGTAAATTTTGAAATATCTCCATGGAAAAATGATTACTCTCATAGTTATGTCATACTTGACAATTGAATTTGACATAAATCATAAGAATTGAGTGGTAGGTCTCTTTTAGGTTCAATATTGATATCTTTTTCTTTGAACCAGAATACAGTTCTTTCTTGATTAATTGTCAGTTGCTTTGTGGCCACTACTGCATGGTTATAAAATATAATATTAATATGTTAATGCTTCGAATTTTAACAGATATGGAAAGCATTCGATAATGTGATAGCAAGAGGCAAACGTAGCTTGGGGCCTTAGGCCATTTATTTTGAATCATTTATGAGCCCTTTTAGATAGATAGCCGGACAATATCTATTTTTCTTCTTGATGTTATTTTGTTTGTCTTTGATTTATTCCCAACAGAGGTGACTGCTCGGTCTCACTGAAAGATGATTCTGGCGGGCTTCTTCATTCAGATGCTATTAGAGCAATTACTTTCGGTGCAAATGGAAGACTTTTTGTGTCTGCTGGAGATGACAAGCTTGTCAAGATATGGGCAACAAGTTCCTGGCATTGCGTTTGCTCTGTGTAAGTTTTGAGTTTTGAATTTTTCGTGGTAGATAAGCTTGTTCTATTTTATTATTTTGGGGGTGGAGCGGGTGGAATCTTTGCATGTGTGCATGTAAATTCAAAATATGTAATTGGTAAGTAATATGGGATATGAGTGTTCTTCTAAAGGTTGTAATTATGTAAAGTTCTCTTAGTTTCATATAGTGAAGAAAATTCAGATTCCTTGCCTGTTAATATTGTGAATTATTTTCTTTGGATTTTATTCCTTTAGCATCTATTATTGACCTATATGATGAAGACCATTATTGGCCTTTAAGATTCTGAGTGGTAAGACATTTTTGCCAGTATATTTAACAGATAAAATCCTAAATCCTTAGAGGCTCTGTCATTCAATGGCTCTTACCTTAGTTATAAATCAACTTTACTTAAATTAGCAGCTTTCTCCACAATATCTAGGTTTTATACTTTTAGTTAAATTCATGGTTTGGAAGGACCAGTTGTCCTAAATATAATCCGTGCCTTATTTTAAGCTGCCATACGAATGTCCATGTATAGATTATAATGTGTTTTAGCTTATAGATTTCTTAGCACATTAGCACATTCGAGTTTGTTTTGATGCATAAATAAGAAGCCTTGAACATAGCTGAGTTTTATGTTGCAACAGATGGTATGGTGCAAAAAATTCAAGTGCACAAGGATCTATTCTTCTATAGATGTTTGATGCAAATTCTACTGGTAGAATTGAATTTAATCATGATATAATAATAAAAGTAAATCTGATGTATCTGCCAATTGAGTATGTTCATTATGTATGGTTACTCTAATCAGGTGTTTTCATTATTCCATATTTTACTGCTATCAAGTACCTCTTGTGTGGGAAAATGACAAATTTGCACTGCTGTGAATGGCTAATGTGCAGATCTGCCGACAAACGAGTTAGTGCAGTTGCTATTAGCCACAATGGAAAATATGTTGCTTTTGCTGATAAGTTCGGAGTTATCTGGTTAATCACACTGGATGAAGATGATGCTAATCGGTCAAAAGTTGATAACAAGGCAGTGCCAATTATAGGTCATTACTGTAGCATTGTTACTAGGCTGGTATGAGTTTTTATTGTCCAAAATTTTGAATATTCTTGATGATTTTGTATTATTTTTCTTCTTGTCCTTTATTTTCCTTTGCTCTCTATCCAAATGAATTCCTCTTTGTTCAACTTCACTGAATCTGCTTTGCTCTGCTGTAAATGAATTAGATGGCATTTTAAATTGTTGCTGTCATGGAAGCTGTAAATTATTACCTTTTCCCTGTGTAGCGTTGGTCAGTGATAATGTTCTGCTTGGACTATATGGCATTTAATATTGCCGATGTCTGATTTGAGTTTTATTAGTATTTAATTGGTTTGTAAAATCAAATAATGTTTGTGGTTGAATCCTTAATCTTGGGATCCAGGAAACTTGCCACTACTGATATGGGAGGGAATTTATATATATTTATGTTTTTTGTGTCATTGATGTCAACAGAGTTTTGGTTTTGGTAAAAGAAGAAAAAAAGGATTCAAGGTTCTTCGAAATTGTTTTAACTTGTAATTATCTATGAGCTCTAGTAGAACATATTTTTCCAGTGAAAGCTAATGTATGATTTTTACCATTTCACAAGCATGAGTTTTAAGGTCTGTTACAATGAAATATGTTCCTTGCTCAGTGACTACTGAAGCATATATTTATTGCCCTTCCAGCAAATCATAGAAGGCTGTAAATAAAATATGGTGGTGAACTAACTACCCTATGGAAGAAGGAAGTTTAGTGAATAAACTTTTATTTTATTAGTGATTATGACTTGATTTTAGATAAAAAATGATCATGTATTTACATTGTGTTATGTTGCTTCCCTTGTGGGGGTCTAATTGTGCTTAATCATACAGTTTTGGTTGTTTTTCTGCTGTTAAATATGCAGGAATTCTCACCAGATGACAGGTTCATTGCAAGTTCTGATCGTGACTTCAAAATTCGTGTACGTATAAGCTTTTTAGACTACTTAGTTATATGTGGAACTCTCCCTGTTGTCTCAGAACATCTTTCATATATCCACTTGCAGATTACTGCATTCCTAAACAACCCCTAAAAGGTGCACTTGAAATACAAAGTTTCTGCCTTGGTCATAAAGAGTGAGATATGCATTAATTCTTTCTTACATGCCCATTATATTGTTTATTTACTTCACTCTCTAATTTACTTGTGCTGATGGATTAAGTTTTTTTTTCACTATGTAAAGCAACTGGATATTTAACAAACATTAGCTTGCTCGTAGCAGAGTTATGGCTCTTGAGTATATAGGAATGGGTAATTTAATGTTGTTTTAAGACATTATATTGAACTGATGTAGTTTGGAGTAAGCATGCTGGCTATGCTGGTGCAGAACCAGTTATGTGTTGAGCACTTGATTTTGTCATCCTTACATTTGTCGTCGTTACATCACATCTTGAATTCTTGCCCTCCATGTATTAATGTAAGATCTTACTTAAGTTGCTGTTAGATAACATATTATTGTTTTTTTTTTCTTTGCAGCTATGTTTCTTGTCTTTCCTTCGCATGCCCTTCAGGTTATGACCATGGCTTTCTTTTCTCTGGAGGGGGTGATTCAACTATGAGTGCACTGAACTGACTAGGAATATGAAAAACATTGTTGCTGGCATGTATGTATACTGTGGCTTTTGCTTTATGTAGGTTCGCTTGTGGGATTTCTTTTCTGGCCTTCTGCTTGCTACCTGTGAAGTCGGAGCAAAGGTACACAGATTGAGCTTATTTTATTGTGTATGGAAAGTTAATAGTTGTGTAGAACTTGGTTTCTAATCATAACAGTTCCTGAACTATAGATTCTTATGATGCCTCATCATCTAGAATCATTTAGGGTTCATGTTTTTCTAATGGTACTTGCAAATTTTATGAATTATGGATGCTGCCAGAAAGGTAGGTGCTGACGCAATTTACCATTCGTATTCGCAAGAAAAGACTCCCTTTGGTTTAGAGCTGACACGACCCAGGAGCCTTATTAGTTCATATAGGGATGACAGTAGATAGGTTAGCAGGTAATGGAAAGTTGGAAATGTTAAAAATTTTCTCGGGGTCCGCGGAGCTATTTTGCTTCGTGTGACAGTATTTTGGTTGGATATGTTGATCTGAACTGATTACATTAGTATACAACTTTAATGAGTCTTTTAATTTAGATCTTTTGAAGTATTTATAATGCTCCATTGAGATTCAAATGCCCTTCTCTCGATTTATTGTTTGGCTTTATGTAGACCGTTTCGTGTTTTGCATGTGATGATGTCTTAATTGTTGATTACCTAGATGATTTATTCCAGTCTTCATGGGCTTCAATTTATCTAAGAGGATACACGTGATATCATCTTATGTACGTGCTGATGATGCATCTGCCCACATTCTTGAATTGGTTGTTCTTCAGTCTTCTTTATTTTTTACTATTCATCATGACGGAGTCAACTAGTTATTATTCTTTTTCAGTCAGCTAATATGTCATCTTTTATCTGAAAGCTTTCTGGTTTCCTTTTTAAGGCAGAATTGTTACAATCCACTAGAACAAAGGATAGTTATCCACCAGTAACTGATCTATTTTCCTCTTCCGATGGTATGATAATTGCTGTTGCCATTCAGAGGTAAGTTCGGTGACTTTCCTTTACAGTTCTCTTCAACATTTCTGGACATGACAAACTTGTCATTGTCTGAAAGGTGGTGATATGCGGTATTGCAGTTTGCATGGAATAGTGCTTCTGAATTGTGATTTTTCCGATAGGACTCTTTCTGTTGCCAAGGTAATAATCTGACCCAGAGATGTAATTAGCTAATAGACCTTGCACGCACATCTGGCTATTCTAAATGCATACTGAATGAAGCCAAAGAGGGAAAATGATGGAGCTAAAAAACATGAAACCCTCTTATTGGATTATAAACCTATGTGTGTAATGTCCATTTCAGATTTGGGCTTTCAAGTCTGGTTTTACCTTGATTTATAGGCCTTTCAAGTTTGATTTTACCTTGATTTGCTTCTACATTACTTTCTGCTTCGCTCTGTGTTAACCCTGTTATTTACCTGCCTTCACAACAGCATGTAAAACATTTGCGAAGCTTCTGAGATTACTAGATGGATTCTTAGTGACCTATTTGCCATTTTTTCTGGTAGTAGTTCCTTTAGTGCAGCATGTGTTCTAATTATATTTCCACCATACCTTCTCGAACTGGGCAACTGAGATTACATGAAACATATTTGTTTAGTAATGAATGGTTTGAAAGATTGTTTTTTCACTTTTCTTTTCTTCTTTCCATTAGGTTGTTACCTTGGAAGAGAATTATTTCCCAACCAGCTTAGCATTGAGTACCTTCACACAACGCATGTGGACAATTATGGGTGCATCTAATGATCTTGCCCCATCCACGACCCAGTTACCAACCCGCATTAGGGTCATCTCTGGCTTTTGCAAAGACCGATCCAATGACAATGGCCATGATCCTATTGTTTTGGAAGACAATGAAGTACCCGGCGGCCAGAAACTCCTTTCGCATCTGCAGGGGAGTCCAGACGTTACCAAGGAAGACACAGCCTTAGCGGCAGCAGCCGAGGCAGTTAAAGTATCGATGCGAAACATGCTGATAAAAAAAGAATACACATTGGATAAAAGAGAGTTGAGAAAAAGGAACAGAAACGATAGAAAGATAAGATAGAACCTCTTGTAGTAGTAGTAGTAGTAGTTCCGTTTTTGGAGTTAAAGGTGTTCTTAGTGATAATTTATGAACATTTCTATTCACTCAGGTGTCTTTGCTCTACTTCTTGTTTCTGTAGTAGTAATTTAGGGCAACAGTATCGTGTCTCTTGATCATAATAACTGCAATAGATCATGATGGATTTCGATATGAACGGATGCCTTTGTTCTACTCCTCTACTAAGTGTTGTCTCCTTTTCCCAGGACATGCCAACCGTGGCATTTGGCCACGAGAGATTGCTTTCGGATCTACTGCAGTTTTCTGCCAGCAATGTGAATCTTCTGATGAGGCCTCAGAACATTCATTGTTGGCAATAGCATTCGGCTCCCCATTCAGCTGCTTGCCGTCTTTGTTGCCGTCATCTTCTCAGTGCCACACTCAAAGGCCAAAGGAAGCTTATTTTTACCTGCAAAGCTATCAAAGATTGATTCCACAGAACGTGCAACTCTCTCTAGCATTCCACTGAACGACACTGGTCCTACAGCGTGTAAGATTTGGGACCTCCAATGATACCGATGACACAGTAAGATGCTGAACACAGTTGACCGTGCGAAAGAGAACTCACTGTGTCACCACTGTGCATGAGGGGGCCAGCCATTATACTCTCCAGCTCAAGTGCAGCCTGGTCTTCTTCCACATCTCCTTGTTCTTTTGAGGCTTTGACCAACGCGAAGAGGTAGAGAGGAAGGCATGCTCTACTTGCATTCGCACATCGTAAAGCTTATCATCCTAGATTATAGGACTCATTGGTGTCTTCATTGCACCGCCATAATGCTCTCTTCAGGAGCTGACTTCAGAACATTGTCCATTGAGTGGATGCGAGGCAAGCCTTGCGTTGACCACTGCCGAGCTCACGTTTCAAAGAGAAAGGGGGGAGTCCGACCAACCACGATTCGCGTAATTGGAAGCCGCACTCGAGACAGTTCTGCACGTAGACTGTGAAGGATTCCAAAGTCATACAACTTTCTCATCAATCCTGTGGATATCAACAGAGCCGAAGACACTCACACCTCCTCAATCACCTTCTCCACCCAGAACATTTAAATCAATAATACATTTTGGATTACCATGCATTAAACGGATATCTTGAACTCTGTCTATTATCTCTTGAACATTGAAGCAGCAGAGAGATGGATGCATGTGGAGACCACACTCCTTTGGCTATTATATTACTCTGAGAAGCAGCAGTTTTCAAGACAATCCGCTTTGTGACCAGCCAATACTGTAATCGCCGAAAGCTGCAGAGTCTCGAAAATTGATCCATATCTCGAGGGGCTGTTGAAAGAACACGCTGCTTCTTGTCAAACCGTGACTAAGCTCGAAGAAGTTCGACTGCAAAGCAACAAGAGTCAGCTTGACTTAGGTAATCGGCATACCATTGTATCATTTAGAATCAAGACTTTCATGCCTTCACTGTGTACTTTATCATCACACACAGCTTTCTTCAAATCTGGCTGTCGCAATTTGTCAAAAGGCTAGAGATAATATGATATCATTCCCTTGACATGACAAGGATGTGATGACTTTGCAAGGCTCGATGAACAATAACAATTCACGTAAAGCTGTGTCGTCGATCTTCCAGCCATCATAAGACTTTCCAAATGCTCGAAGGTTGGCGTGTACATGATCAGTTCAATTCCTTGCACTGAAAATTAGCCGAGGAGAAGAACAGGGGTCAAAGGTCAAAGGAATTAGGCCACCAATACCCCCATAAATAAACCTTTAAGATTCTACCTCTATGATATCAGCATGGACTTCAAAGTCAATGTTGTATCAATAAACTACAAGTAATAGAAATTGCTGGATTGGTTTAGGAACCAACTTACCATGTATTGATTAATTAAGATGCTCATCTTATTGGAAATGGGGGATCACTCCATTTTTCTTCAAGGCATCAAAAACCAAAAATATGAAAAACTATCATGAATATATTTTTTAGCTGTTATAAGTCAATTGCCACTTGAATCTTTAATTTACACAAAAGTCTTTTATCATTTCTCTCTTTTTATATGTTTTTAAGAGTAAGCGATGAAGGCAAGATTTGATCGCAAGATCGTTCCGTCAATAGTTAAAGCATTTATCAATTAATCTAGATGATATTTTTAAAAGTATATTATTTAAGTAAAAAAATTATTAAATAAAATATATATTGCATGATTTATATGATTTGGCCAGAAATAAAAATAGAAATACTCAACATTTTTTCACATGTTAAAATATATAGATAGTATACCCCTTGGTTTCTGACCATCCGATCCAAATTTCAAGATGATGTAAGTATGAATCTAATATCCATACCATTTGTATATTACCATATCTGTATCGTACGTTTAGACGTAGAGCAAAAAGAGAGAGAAAGAGAAAGTTCGGCAGTGATCTACTTCAAGATTCGTAATCTAGACATGGGACAGGGGCAACCGTCCCACTTTGATTTCCCAGTGGACTCGTCAGTCAACTGATTGGACCAGCTCGCGGCGGTCACATCAGACGGTCAGATGCCGATCATCGCCAACACGCGGCGCCACTCGAATCGACTTGCAGTGTCGGGCCTCCCGTTGAGACCAAACATCGACGCTGAGCCACAAATCCCATATTATTCCTAAGCTTTCCCTCGGCTACTAATTCCGCTCCACGTCGCCATCAGCTTTCATGCCACGCCTTCCTTCGGACCCACCCGCACTTTCCTCCAGAGGGATTTCGTTAGGGGATCAGAATCCTCCGCCGGCGCACCACAACCTCTTCTCCATATATACGCAACCCCTTCCCCTCCCCTCCCTCCCTCGTCAGGGGATCAGCTGCAGTCTTCCTCGCTCCTCTCTCTCTCTCTCTCTCTCTCTCTCTCTGTCATCGACTCTCTGACCTCGCATCTTCCACAATGGTGACAGTGGAGAATTCCGACGCCGTGTTCCCGTCGGGGACCGTGGACGGGGTGGAGCAGACCGGACACGTCCCGATCCCGCCGTCGAGAACGTTTCTTGCTACGTTTAGAGACAACCTCAAGGAGACATTCTTCCCTGACGACCCCCTACGGCAATTCAAGAACGAACGTGGGTCGAGAAGGTTTCTGATGGGATTGAAGTACTTCTTCCCGGTCCTCGAATGGCTTCCCAGCTATGGCCGAAGCACCTTCAAGTCTGACCTCGTCGCTGGGATCACAATCGCTAGCCTTGCCATACCCCAGGGGATCAGCTACGCCAAGCTCGCGAACCTGCCACCGATTCTGGGCCTATGTAAGTGCATGCTCGGAAATCAATGGTGGTGTCGGCACGATTTCAGCTCTCACTATATTACATACGTGTGCAGATTCGAGCTTCGTGCCGCCGCTGGTATACGCTATGATGGGAAGCTCCAAGGATCTTGCTGTGGGTACTGTGGCTGTGGCGTCGCTGCTGATCGCGTCTATGCTTGGAAAGGAGGTGCCACCGTCACAGAACCCAACACTATACCTTCACTTAGCCTTCTCTGCAACGTTCTTTGCTGGTGTCTTTCAAACTTCCTTGGGACTCTTAAGGTACAATAATGGATGATTTCTTCTTTCTCAACACACATACATACATACATATATATATATATATATATATATATATATATATATAGAGAGAGAGAGAGAGAGAGAGAGAGAGAGAGAGAGAGAGAGTAAATACATGAACGTATCTGCATGAGATTGGATGGTAGAATTGTCTATTGTTATGGAATATGCCTCAGGAAAAACAAGAATAGGGAAGATAAAGACACGAAAGAAACAGATCTATATGATTTGGCGAGAAATAAAGTAGTGAATGAAGAGAATAATTTGATTTGGAGGAGTCACAGTCTTATTGGTTGTGTATAGTATCACAGTTCTCCCTATTTATGCCCCCTAGTAATTACACATGTGAGAGAAGGCGACAACTGGGAAAGCATCAGGACTTTTACTTTTCCTCTCGAGAAAGAAATCAGATAAAGCAAATTATTCTCTCACTCCTTCTGTCAGAAAAACAAAAGTATATTATCTTTATTTATGTTTCTCCTTTGATGCTTTCAGACTTGGGTTCATAGTGGACTTCTTGTCCCATGCAACCATCGTGGGCTTCATGGCGGGGGCTGCCACAGTCGTCTGCCTCCAGCAGCTAAAGGGAATGTTGGGTCTCCAGCACTTCACCACGGCCACCGATCTCGTCTCTGTCATGGAATCTGTTTTCACTCAAACTCACCAGGTTCTTTCTTACCTGTTGCCTTCCATGTCTTCTCCTAAAGATGTCTCCTTTTTCTCATGTCAGAAAGTACTGGATACCATATGACCGTTATGATCATGACAAGAGTTAGATGATCTATTTTGTCTGGTTCAGTAACTTCTCTTAAAGGTTCAGTCAGTGTTAGATATTCGCTCACATCTTATGTTATTGGATATCTGAAATGATTGGTGGTGGTGGCGGTGGTGGTGGTTGTGGTTTCTTTTCTTGCAGTGGAGGTGGGAAAGTGCGGTTCTCGGTGTTTCCTTCCTGTTCTTCCTTCTCCTCACGCGCTTTCTAGTGAGTCGTCCCTCTCTCATCACTGTTGATTTGGACGAAGCTAACAATAATGTCACATCCATCTTCAAGAAACAAAAATGGGTCAACCAATCTAAGACAGTATCTATTCAGTAAGATCTGAAAATTACCACGATGATGATTGCTTACTTGAAGACACGGAGATCATGATGTTCTTCTTGAACTGACAGAGCAAAAAAGGGCCCAAGTTCTTCTGGGTCTCCGCAGCAGCTCCCTTGACATCGGTGATTCTGGGAAGTCTTCTGGTGTACTTCACCCATGCCGAGAACCACGGCGTTCAAGTGGTGAGTTCTCACAATCTTCTCGCTGCAACAGTTCAAATCAATCCTGAAAGCAGTGCGATCACCGTGCAGATTGGGTACCTGAAGAAGGGTCTAAATCCACCATCGCTGACCACACTGGTGTTCTCGCCACCACATATGGCTGTCGCACTGAAGACTGGCATCATCACTGCGATCATCGCCCTTGCGGTATGTTTTCTCTGAAGAGAAATTGGCTACAGCGCCTAAAGTGTCTTCTTGTCTCTGTGCTAAAAGACTTGATCTAAATCAGCGTTTGTTTGGTGTGTAATCACAGGAAGGAATCGCTGTGGGAAGGAGTTTTGCCATGTTCAAGAACTACCACATCGACGGTAACAAAGAGATGATCGCTTTTGGGATGATGAACATCGCCGGATCCTTCACGTCATGTTATTTGACCACCGGTGCGTTCCTTGGCATGCAATGTTCTCGTTAGGTTCGGAGTCGTACCAGCTCAAAATCGATGCTAATGATCTGCGTACCAGGGCCGTTCTCACGGTCGGCGGTGAACTACAACGCCGGCTGCAAGACGGCGATGTCGAACGTAGTGATGGCGGTGGCGGTGGCGATCACTCTGCTGTTCTTGACGCCTCTGTTCCACTACACTCCTCTGGTCGTCCTCTCTGCCATCATCGTCGCTGCGATGCTGGGCCTCATCAACTACGAGGCGGCGATGCACCTGTGGCAGGTCGACAAGATCGACTTCTGCGTGTGCATGGGTGCATACTTGGGGGTCGTCTTCGGTAGCGTCGAGATCGGACTAGTGATTGCAGTACGTTCTCTTCCATCCCCACCCACACTGCACTCAAGATCGGACCTCTCACGAGCGTCCTGCTACTGCAGGTGGCCATCTCCATACTAAGGGTTTTGCTGTTCGTCGCGAGGCCGAGGACGACTGTTCTCGGAAACATTCCCAACTCCTCGATCTATCGGCGGATGGACCAGTACTCGGAGGCGCAGAGTATCCCCGGCGTGCTCATTCTCCGAGTCGACGCCCCAATCTACTTCGCCAACGCAAGCTACTTGAGAGAGAGGTAAGCATGCAAGAAGCTGTACGGTGTGATGGATTACTTTTCATGGTAGAATTTGCTCATGGATGTGATTCACCGATTAGGATATCGAGGTGGATGGACGAAGAGGAGGAGAAGCTACAATCCAAGGGAGAGATCGGCATACAGTACGTGATCTTAGACTTGGGTGGTAAGTGGTTTCTTCCTCTCCTTTTTCACTCTCCTTCTTCTTCTTCTTCTTCTCATGGCATTCAATTTGTGGCAGCTGTGGGTAGCATTGATTCCAGTGGGATTGACATGCTGAAAGAAATCAACAAGAGCATGGACAGAAAAGGAGTCCAGGTAGGGAGCTTTCGAGACAACCCAATCTTGCTTGTCTGTGTCATTGACATCCCAGTGGTTTCTTCATGATCAGCTTGTGCTAGCAAACCCTGGCAGCGAGGTGATGAAGAAGCTAGACAAGTCCAAGGCGCTCGAAACCATCAGACAACAGTGGATATTCCTCACTGTGGCTGAGGCTGTTGCTGCATGTAATAGTTTTTCTCAGCACCCATGCAAGTCTGACCTCGCAAACCATGAAACAGACTGTGATAGCGTAGTCTAAGAACAATAAATGTGATCAGCTTATCAAATAATCACAACCAGGAGAAGGATTTGGACTCATTCCATCTCTGTCTTCTCTGTTCTCCGTCTTTATTGCTTTCACAAGCAATCTCTGCTATTTCATTTCAAAGGCAGCTCTCTTATTCATTCATAGTTACCGGGTCGATGCACAGACTCGATTACACTACTACCACATAAGAGACTCGATTCTACTACCGAAAGCAAAGTGTCAGAGCGTCTAACTCTGATAGAAACCTGCAGAGCCACCGTTCGTCACGGAGTGTCCAGTGATGCGGAGCTCTCTACTTCACCTCTAGCACCAGGTCGATCCCTCGACGTCCCTTCTGCTGCTCCTGGTAACGTTCCTCGCATTGCTTCGAGCACTCCTGTTGCTGGCGCGGGTCGCGGTGCTGCTGTCGGCACCGTTCTCGGCACCATCGTAGCTCCTCCTCGGGCTGCTCCGGGTTTCCGCCGGAGCCCCTCCTTTGTTCTGTTTCCTCTCTGTACTGCTCTTCGCATCGCCTGTGGCACTCTTGCCGTTGTCGTGGATCCCGGTACTGCTCTTGGCATCGTCGCTGGCACTGCTGGTACTCTTGGACCGGTTCTCTGTTGTCTTCATCGCTCTGCCCGCCGCCATGTCGCCGCTCTTCTTGTTGTCGCTCCTGTCTGTACTCCTCCTCGCATCGGCTTTGGCATTCTTGCATCCGCCGTGGGTCGCGGTACTGCTGTTGGCACTGTTGCTGGCATTGCCGGAGCCGTTCCTGAGGATCTCTGTTGTCGCCGTTCCTCTCCGACCCCTGACCTTGCTCTTCTCTGTAGCGCTGTTCGCACTGCGTCTGGCATTGCTGCAACTGGCGTGGGTCGCGGTGCTGCTGCTGCTGACAACGTTGCCGGCACTCCCGGAGCTGCTCCTCGGGGTCTCGGTTCATCTCCAGGACATCCTCTCTCCAGCTCCCGCCTTGCTTCTCTTTCTCGTACCGCCGCTCGCACCGTTGCTCGCACTCTCTCAACCTCTGCGGATCACGCTGCTGGCTCCGGCACTGCTGACGGCACTGCCGGAGCTCCTCTTCGGGGTCGCGGTTGGCCCACCCATCCCTCCCGCCCTTTTCTGCTGCTCACGGTACTGTTCCTCGCACTGGTGCTCGCACCAGCGTCGTTGCTGCTCGCCTTGTCGAGGTCTGGCTTGCATCCGCCGTGGGTCGCGGTACTGCTGTTGGCACTGTTGCTGGCATTGCCGGAGCCGTTCCTGAGGATCTCTGTTGTCGCCGTTCCTCTCCGACCCCTGACCTTGCTCTTCTCTGTAGCGCTGTTCGCACTGCGTCTGGCATTGCTGCAACTGGCGTGGGTCGCGGTGCTGCTGCTGCTGACAACGTTGCCGGCACTCCCGGAGCTGCTCCTCGGGGTCTCGGTTCATCTCCAGGACATCCTCTCTCCAGCTCCCGCCTTGCTTCTCTTTCTCGTACCGCCGCTCGCACCGTTGCTCGCACTCTCTCAACCTCTGCGGATCACGCTGCTGGCTCCGGCACTGCTGACGGCACTGCCGGAGCTCCTCTTCGGGGTCGCGGTTGGCCCACCCATCCCTCCCGCCCTTTTTCTGCTGCTCACGGTACTGTTCCTCGCACTGGTGCTCGCACCAGCGTCGTTGCTGCTCGCCTTGTCGAGTCTGGCGGCACTCCTGCTTGCACTGCTCGAGACGCCGCCGGGGGTCGATGTTGTCGTAGGACACGACGGTCGCGGCCGAGAGGAGGGAGATGGAGAGGAAAAGAAGGGCGGAGAGGAGGGCTTTTGCCTTGGCGATGGCCATACTTGGAAGCACAGAAGAGGCTGAGAGGGGATGCGGAGGTCGGAGAGTACATATAGGCGAGAGTAAAGTTGGCGAGTTTGGACGCTTGTAGACACGCGGTCGGCCGCCGTTCTCATGCACATTGACGAGTGTTCCTCATCGAAGCTGGTGTAATTTACAGATGGCAGGAACCTCGACAGGACCAAATTGTATGCCGTGGAGGACGAGGGATGTGAGCACTTGGACGTGGACAAAGTCTCTATGGCTTGGGATGCTTTGCTGCCGGCGCGCTTCGGTTCATATTCTGGCCAATTCGAGGTGAGAGGAGACACCGGGTTGGACCACCGAGACTTCACGGGAGAAGAGCACGAAGGCAGGAGCGAGACACGGGTACGTCGACGGGTAGGACGCGGCGAATGGCTTTTGTCGGGTCGCCGAGTCTGCCCGCCACGTCGCCTATCCTTCGTGTGCTCTGCGCATTTAAGATGGATGTATCCGACGGCCACCGAGCGGGTCAGTACCCCGTCACACACCCATCCGACGTGGCAGCAAGCAAAAGGACCGCCTGGCACAAACAAAACTATATTACCAACGACATACGGAGGACATATTTTGGGGTCATTTTCCTTCAATTTTTTTAAATATTTTTATTGAATAATATTTATTATTTTTTTAATCTCATAAGTGTTCTCTCATTTTCCTCCATCCCTTTTGCTAAGCAATATCATATATTCTTAATGATATGAGCAATAATGACGATGTGACCTGGGCTAACGTCGGTTGCCCCACATGACGTCTCACGCCTCGGTCAACCCGGGAGCACCTGGTCAGAACGGATTGGAGCGCCGACCAAGACGCATTTACCCCCTGCTCAGGCCCAACCCCTCACGCCACGCCAACACTACTGTCAGACGTTACCGGGAGTACGGTCCTGGTCCCTGCAAGCAGTCACACCAGACAACGGTAACCTTTCACTATAAAACCCCTTGCCTACCAGAAAAGGAGGGGGGCGGGAACCCGGTAACCTTTCACTGACTTGATCATCGGAGGGGTCGGGTCGAGCACCCCGACCCGACCTGTGTGCAGGAACGAAGACGAGATGCCCCTCACCGAACGCTCATGCGAGGAGCCCCTTTCCAGAGGAAACGACGACCCGCCTCCACGGCCGAGCCAACCCAACCCGGCGACCTCTACAATCCCGAGAAACCACACCGGGAGATCCCCTGTCATCTGGACCCGAACCAAGCCGCGTTGGCCCCGAGGCCACGGCTTAAAGTTGTTGACACTAACACTTAATATGTTATGTACATTAAGATATATTTATTGTCGAGCAAATAGATTTTTCTTTTTTTATCACGATCATTGGGTGATTAAAATGACAAGATAAAAGTGACGACTTGAAAAAGGAGGTGATAAAAATGAAAAATATTTAAGATATTAGAGAAAAAAGAATCGTAAATAATAATATATATATATATATAATGAAAAATAATAAAAAAGGGTTATAAATAATAAGAAAGATGCTCTAAATGATAGATTGCTACGTTACAAAAGTAGTCCATAGAAAAGTGAACTTAAATCTCAACCGCTCATATTTTCTGAATGAAAATATATTATTTAAAATTGATCCTATTAAAACAGACGGACGGTTACGATTTAACTGAAAAGTGAAACGGACGGTTGTGGATGGTCGCCTTTTTCGCTTTGTACGACGCGCTTCAGGTGAGATACTTCTTTCTCTGCTGCCTGTCTCACTCTCTTTACCACTCTCGAGGCCTTCTCGCTCTCTCTCCTCCAATCATCAAGGAGGCAACGCTTTCGGGATCACTGCGATCTCCGGATCAATCACACTCTGTATGTTAAAGAGGCGTTCCGTTGGGCTCGATCGGTTGTTTTTTCTGGCATTTTCTTCGGGTTTTGATTCGAATTGGCGAGTGAGTTTAGGTTAGGTCTCATCTGAATGCCCTCATTCATCTCCAGCATTGATTTGTAATGAGAACTCTCGACGGATGTCGAGTAATATTTGATCTTCCGGTACATATTTTGCTTGAGATTTTCTGGATCTCAGGGTTATTTCTTGCAACAATTGTCCTATGATTTTAGGTTCATGAGGTTGTCGTTGTCGAGTTCCTGATCATGGAGTTTTGCTTGGTTTCGGAGTAGTGTGCACCGAAAATGTTGTTCTTAATATTATTATTCTTTCATCATTCATGTTTCAGATATGATCTATGACTATCTGTTGATTTTATTTGGGGGTTTGTCTGATGCTCTTTATTACTATGGTTATCATTTCTAAATATTAGATGTAATGATCTGAATTAGTATCTGAAAATTGTGCTTTTTCTTGAACTTGATTCAATATTTTTCAATTGTATTTCCTGGCTATACTTGCTGCCTAGATTAAATGAAGGAATAAATCTGATGGTACATGTCCATTGGGTTGGACCAGAACCTTGGTGACTGAAGGCTAATGTATAATGGGCACCATTGGTGAAAAAGATTGGGATGATGAGTACTCGGAGATCAGTGAAAAGCCGGAGGTTGAGTTCTTGGATTACGAGGATGACAAATCTCTTCACAGTTTTGATCCGCTTGAAGGTCCTGTTCAAATCACAAGTCCTTTTCCCTTTGTTAATGGGAAACCACAGTCTGCCTTTATTGGAGAAACATCAGCAGATTCAATCAGTATCAAGAACACAACCAGTGACCCTATAGAACTATGGAGTATTAGGATTTTCTCATCTAATCCAGAGGACAGCTACATCCTGTCAATGATGAAGCCTCCAGCAGATAATGCCGATATGGACGCAAGGCGTAGCTTTGTTGGGTCAACGTATTTGGAGGATAGGGTGCTTCAGCCGGAACAAACTCTCACGATTTGGCTGTCTTGCAAGCCAACAGATATTGGGCTGCATACTTCTGTTTTGCATTTTGACCTGGAATATGAGAAAGTTGAACGAGTGGTCTTTCTACTAGCAGAAGACAAGGTCTCACAGGCTTTGTTCTCTGACAAGCCTTATAGAGCATCCTCGCGGAGGAAAATGTTT
Organism: Musa balbisiana; assembly: GCA_004837865.1. Lineage (NCBI taxonomy): Eukaryota > Viridiplantae > Streptophyta > Magnoliopsida > Zingiberales > Musaceae > Musa > Musa balbisiana. The sequence goes on along the minus strand of CM017188.1, from coordinate 4,689,067 downwards.
GATAATGATCGGTATGTGGCAGGATCTCGTCCGCCTCGGGCACATACGCAGGGGATTCGTAGATACAGGCTTCCTCCGTTTGATATACCCCAAGATTTACGTGAAATTATTGAAAATAAACAGGTTCCTGACGTGATTACGGAAGGCTTAAATAGGAAGAACTATGCAAAGTTTTTCAGCACCCTCCTTGTCATGGAAGAAATTAATTTGGAGGTAATTCAGATTAAGCCTGAATAAGTAGCAATGAATATTTTATCCCTTGAAAAATTAGTGATGGATTCATTTTTCTTCTTAACTGCTGATTGACTTTTGCAGGAGGAGATGAGAGCATATGACATGGAGCGTGTGGCCATGAAGAGAAGGGGCAACTATTTGTTGTCCCTTGAGGTGCCTGGATTGGCTGAGAGAAGACCCTCACTAGTTTATGGTGACTATATATTGGCGCAGCTATCATCTGACAGTGCAGATGATGATAGACTCCCTTACCAGGTTTATCCTCATCTTAAACTCGACACCTAGTTGCACTTCAAATTAACATCACTATATGGGTTAAAAAAATCGTTCTTATATGATATCGAGTATTCTTTTCAGGGTTACATTCACAGGGTTGAGGCAGATGAAATATATCTGAGATTTGACAGGAGCTTTCACCACAAGCACGGGGAGGACGATGTTTACAATGTCAGCTTCACATACAATAGAGTGAACATGAGAAGGCTGTACCAAGCAGTTCATGCTGCTGAAAATTTAGGGATAGACCTTCTCTTTCCGTCAGAGTCATATCGCAGAAGGGTCATCAAAACATCCTCTTTCAAACCATTCAATCCATATATAAATAGGGAGCAAGCCCGTGCAGTTGAAATGATACTTGGCTGCAGAGGATCTCATCCTTATGTCATATATGGACCGCCAGGGACTGGTAAGACGATGACACTTGTGGAAGCCATATTGCAGCTCTACACAACCAGGAGAAATGCACGGATTCTTGTATGTGCTTCATCAAACAGCGCGGCCGACCATGTTCTGGAGAAACTGCTTGATAAAGATGGACTTGGGGTTCAGGAAAGTGAAGTGTTTAGGCTAAATGCAACCAGCCGTGCATATGAGGATGTTAAGCCTGATTTTATTCGTTTTTGCTTCTTTGATCATATGGTCTTCAAATGCCCTCCTCTGAAGGCCTTGCTGCGGTACAAGATCATAATCTCAACCTACATGAGTGTGTCACTTTTATATGCTGAAGGCATTCATAAAGGCCATTTCTTCCATATTTTATTGGATGAGGCGGGTCAAGCCTCTGAACCTGAAACCATGATCCCGATATCAAACTTGTGTTCAAGAGACACTGTGATTGTGCTGGCAGGAGACCCTATGCAATTAGGACCTGTTATTTATTCAAGAAAAGCAGAGAATTATGGTTTAGGAAAATCCTACTTAGACAGACTTTTTGAGTGTGATTACTATGGAAGCAGTGATGAGAACTATGTTACAAAGCTGGTGAGGAACTACCGCTGTCACCCTGCAATCTTGGATCTGCCGTCAAAGCTTTTCTACAAGGGTGAATTGATTGCTTGTAAAGAAGACACTGTATCATCTATTTATGAATATGTAGACCTTCCCAATAAGGCATTTCCTGTTCTTTTTGTTGGAATTCAAGGTTGTGATGAGAGGGAAGGCAACAATCCATCGTGGTTTAACAGAATTGAAGCCAGCAAAGTGGTAGAGATCATCAGGAAATTAAGGAGGAATACTGATCTAAATGAGGATGATATTGGAGTTATCACTCCATACCGTCAACAAGTTCTCAAATTAAAGAAAGCCCTTGAGTCACTTGAGATGCCGGAACTGAAAGTTGGCAGTGTTGAGCAATTTCAGGGTCAAGAGAGGGAAATTATAATAATATCTACTGTTAGATCAACGGTGAAGCATAATGACTTTGACCGAGCACACAACTTGGGATTCCTTAGCAACCCTAGAAGGTTTAATGTTGCTATTACCCGTGCTAAATCCTTGCTAATCATAGTGGGAAATCCACACATCATCTGTAAGGTAAAATTTCTCTTTGCCAAGTAGTCATATGTGTTGATCATAGTTCTTCCCGTTTCCTAAAGGTTCTAATGATTTCCATTTTCAGAATCAAATAGTATGCTTTAAATCTTCTTGAAATTGCTTATGTCATCGTGTTGTTGCATGTTTTTTTTCATCTTTTACTTATTGCATGTTGCTATAAGTAACATGCATGTTACTAATTGTTTACTTGATCAAAGTTGTCGACAGTTATTAGTGCATATTCATGTTGCAGTTATGCAATATGCATCATGGTATATACATGACAAATGAGAGTTCAAACTTCAATTAAATTATCATGTATCTACTGCAGCATCACCCGTCAGCATCATGTGGGGCTGCCACATCTAGCCAACCCACCATGGAGCCATGTCAGATCAATATTTTGGATAGAAATGATTGGGACCATATGAATTTTTGTATAGTGAGTCATTTAAATGCTCAACAAATAGTCTTTTCATAAAATTCATCTTGACACATCAATAGAATTTACGCAGACATATAGGATATTTGCAAGAAATACTCCCCTTGCCAAGGGTATGCAAGAAATTTCCAGTAAAATAATTTTAAGAAACTCTCTCATTATGAAATTTTCTTGCATAATCAATCATCTACCTCATCAATCTTCTGATTCATGTGCATGCTTCTGTGTTGGTTAGGCTCCATTGCTATTAAGGCAACATGTGTTGTTGTCAGTTTTGAGTTATTCCATGGAATATATACATGGACTCATGCCTTTCATTTGGTTCTCTTTTCGCTTCTTTTTTCTTTTCCAATTTCTACCATTGTATCCTCGATACAATTGGTGAAGTATTTACCTAATAAAGTTAGACCTTCGACTTACATAGAATCACTCTATAAAAAGTATAAAAGGATATAATTTGAAGGAAAATATCATTAAATTGAATGAAAAGATACACTTGGAGATAGGAATTCCTTCATAATGGGTCAATGAAGTAATCCTATTAGTCGAAGATGGACATTGGATCAATTTAACATAACTCGATCTTTTATTATGGTCATAAACATATGCTGATTGCTTATCAAACTCTACTTTTACGAAGTCCTTGTGCATGGAGAGGTGTAAGACTTTCTCTTGCAGTACGTATACAAGTCTGTGATATCTTGATACCCACCATCATCTGTAACTCTGCAGGATCACCATTGGAATAAGCTTCTCAGGCACTGTGCAGATAATGGTTCTAACATAGGATGTCCTCTTCCTTCACCTGAAAGGGATGACTATACTAATGATGAGTCTACCGAATACAATTACGAACAAAATGTTCAACATGAAGATGGTCGGAGTGATATGCCCAGTGAGTACCAGAACAATGTTGGGTGGAATGACAGTGGCTTAGAAACAAGCACAGATGTGGTTAAATGGGGTGATATCATCATAGAGGCGACCGGGTGGGAAGATGATGATGCTTCAGAACCCTACTCTAAAAGTGAAAGCAACCAAAACGTGCACTCAAGCAACTTTGGTTGGGGTGATGAGCCTGAAGAAAACAGTAATTCATTAGCCTCAGGAAGTCATGGATGGAGTGCCGAGGCGTACAAACCTGGACTTGCAGAGAAAGAAAATGAATGGTCTGATGGGTGGAACTAAAAAGTTGGGCAAGTCCACAAGTCTCTCTCTCTCTTCTTTCTTGTCAAACTTAACATTGTAGAGAAAATTTCAAAATTGAAAATTATTATGAGCAATTTCCATAATAAGTGAAACTATGTGCATCATAACTTCTCTTGGTTTGGTTCCATATGTTAAGAAAATAGATCAGCAGATCTTTATATCATCTAAAGGCTCAAAAGCTTTTAGATGGAATGGTAGTTGTGAGAAATTTAGTCTGGTATGAGTGCAACGATTACAGCTTCAGCTTGCCTGAAGCTGTTCTTGATTTCCTTTTTTCTGTGCCCATGTATTGTTCTTCTGTAGGCCATATGCACGTCATTTGTACAACTGTTTCTATGGTTGAGCAGATCCAACGAACTTGCCGTGCAATACTTCCTAACATGGACTATGCTTACTGTGATGTGGCAAAACCAGCTCTTGGTTCTAATCCCCCATCATATAGAAATGTTCAAATGGACGTGAATGATCCCTATCACTGATATTTATCGATCCGATTAATGCTCCTTATCGAACCATTAAATTTGATCCAAAGCTCGACTGACCGTCATAATATATATATATATATATATATGTATATATGTATATATGTATATATGTATATATGTATATATGTATATATGTATATATGTATATATGTATATATGTATATATGTATATATGTATATGTATATATGTATATATGTATATGTATATATGTATATGTATATATGTATATGTATATATGTATATGTATATATGTATATATGTATATGTATATATGTATATATGTATATGTATATATGTATATGTATATATGTATATGTATATATGTATATGTATATATGTATATGTATATATGTATATATGTATATGTATATATGTATATGTATATATGTATATGTATATATGTATATATGTATATGTATATATGTATATATGTATATATGTATATATGTATATGTATATATGTATATATGTATATATGTATATGTATATATGTATATGTATATATGTATATATGTATATGTATATATGTATATATGTATATATGTATATATGTATATATGTATATATGTATATATGTATATATGTATATATGTATATATGTATATGTATATATGTATATATGTATATGTATATATGTATATGTATATATGTATATGTATATATGTATATATGTATATGTATATATGTATATGTATATATGTATATGTATATATGTATATGTATATATGTATATGTATATATGTATATGTATATATGTATATATGTATATGTATATATGTATATGTATATATGTATATATGTATATATGTATATATGTATATGTATATATGTATATGTATATATGTATATGTATATATGTATATATGTATATGTATATATGTATATATGTATATGTATATATGTATATGTATATATGTATATGTATATATGTATATGTATATATGTATATGTATATATGTATATGTATATATGTATATATGTATATGTATATATGTATATATGTATATATGTATATGTATATATGTATATATGTATATGTATATATGTATATATGTATATGTATATATGTATATATGTATATGTATATATGTATATGTATATATGTATATGTATATATGTATATGTATATATGTATATGTATATATGTATATATGTATATATGTATATGTCTAACAAGGTAGAGAAGGATCGACTATAAAAATAAATACATAATGACTTTTGAAGAGGTCACTAATTCTTTTTCATTTTCTCACTTGGCATTTTAAACCTGTTTTGGAGCCTAACTTGACAATTTTTGGTGCAGGAAAGATACTTCGGCCTTATCACCACATCGGCACGGCACCATATCAAGCATACACGGATCAAACTTGAACCAAATTGGGTGGTCAACCCACTTAGATCAGGTTATCCATTTTTTTTTTTTATGATATGGGATGATGATACAGATCATACCAGTATGACTGATTGCCAGTAATATAAGCTTGCACCGAACAACGTCAAATAACATCGATGAGACAACAGCCAGAGGAAAAGTGCAACAGCAGTCTCAGAAATCAACTCTACAAAAATACTTACCTCACCTGCTTCCTCTAAAAAGGGAAAAAAGAGAAAGAGAAAGCGACTACTAACAGTAAATACATAATCATATGTTCCTAAGCCACTTGCAGTCAATCCATTAACCGTTCTGTCTGCTTAATGGATTTCTTTCAGCACTTCTCCTTTCCCTCATCGAGCAGCATCTCGTGGTGGCGACATTCATGGCTACAGAATGCTTTATCTCCTCTGAAAGGGAAAAGAGAATAAATCTTACAACTTTCACAAGCACACAAGAAAATTACGCCATGTGTTGCTTTTAACATGGTATACTAACAGGTGACTAGGAATCAGCTCTTTTTACATGAGAAGGAACTGCAATTTAGTCGAAATCATATCATAGATACGAATAGAAAGATGAGCAATTCAACATACAAATCAAGGACGAAACGAAGGGTGATGAAACACATGTTATTGGCTCGGGTCCGACGAGCTTTGGGCATTACCTATGCAGTTTTGTTCTCTAAGATGTGTTCCAAAGGGTGCTTTGAGGATATAAAAAACTTATAGGACAGACAATTCAGTGAAGATTAATGTGACATCAAAGAATTACAAGTAGAAACAACATAGAACTTGATGATGGCACATTCAGTGAAAATTATAGGACAATTCACAGTCACAGAGGCCTAAAGAAACATAATCTTTGATTGGTGCGCAATGTCTCCTCAAGAACTCGGAACTCTAAAATGATTCCATGGGATAAGGATCATTAGGGGAAAACCTCCTAATAGAAGTCAGGCGACAAAAAGGAACAGTATTTTCTATCATGCATGCGAGGAGCTGCAAGTGCACAACCTCTACAATAAGAATCTAAATTACATGTTAAGGGATTTAAAGCGTAACCACAGAATTGATCAAAGTAAATGCAACAATTCATATGGAACTATAGGGAACATGAAGCAGAATGAGTGCATGAAGCAGAACCAGACAGTTATGTGGTAAAACTTGCTTGACTAGAGATTCAAAGATAGTTCGAAGACTGCAAACTATAATTAGCAGTAGCGTGCAAAGGACCATACGAATCAAGATGAGCTCACCTGTACATGTAAATATCCTCCCCTGAGCCAAATTTCTTCTTGCAACCATAGCAAAAGCTCAAGAAATCATCCACAGCATATCCTGGACGATCACTAGAAGACCTGCGCTCACTCATCGGAGTGGCAAATCCATTAGTGCAGCTCTCGATGATGCAGTTATCGAAGATATGAGTCGTCCTCGGATTTGGCCCATGCAAGATCACGCGAGTGTAGTCCTCGGACAGCTCCATCTCCAGCGGTGGAAGTCGCCCGGTGAAGAACCGAGGAGGAGAACTGAGCATACCAGGGAGCAAAGCCAACTGCGAGTTCCTAGTTTTGATGCCGAACTCTGTAGGTGAGTGGAGGGACTCGCCGGAGGAACGCATAGGCGAAATTGAGCTGGACTGAGAAGTAGGAGGAGGAGGTATTTGAATCTTAAGCTGAGACCCAAACACCACCATCCTCTTCTCTGGCCTGGAAGTACTGTTAAAAGAGTCGTCATTGGTGAGAGCATCAAGAAGACCAAGTCCAGTGGCTCCCGACTCCACATCCTCCTGAGGAAGGTGTTTGTTTCCATTAGAGAAGAAGGGGTTCCTAATGACAGAGAAGGGCTTGGTTTCCAGTATGGAAGTTGGGCTCACAGCTGCTTCGGGGTCTGCTATGTTTTTTGGGGAGGAGAGCCTGGGAGAGGTGAAGAGAGAGGCAGCAACGGGAGATGGGAGGGAGGGGATGTCAGACATAATGCCTTGCTTGCTGCCGACTGCTCTCGACCTCTTCCTCAGCATAATATCCTGAATCTTTGTTCTCAGAAACATAGAACTGCAACTGCGATGGGACGACAAGTGATGAGCTACATTACCAACACACCTCCACACACGAACGAACAAAAAAGAAAACTAGATTGCTACACACAAAAAAGCACACCTTCTATGCTCAAAAGATGAATCGAAACTAGTACATTAAAAATCAAGAAACAATAGAACCATGAACTTACCGATCCAGTCCGGTGTCATCAGAGGGAACAGCAACCGAGCAGCGAAGAAGAGGTATGAGGGTGCCTCAAAAGACTCCTTTTTTGAGCTGTTATGATAGGTATCCTTGGACGAATCAAATACTAAACTTCAGATCAGAAACCAGTATCCAATCTGTCCGCCAAAACAACTCCGAAGGCTGCTGGAAATAAACTTGCAGAAAACCTGATTCTCCAAGACAAAAATATATGTAACCATTGAAGCAAAGACAGATTCTTTTTGTTTCTTCGTTAAAAAAGGGTCGAACACCAGCCTAAAGTTCTCATCTTTCATGCCCAAACACACCAGATTCTTCTCCAAGAACCCACAACCACTCTCTAGTTGTATGGAAAGATGACGACAGATCTAATAAACTACAAAAGACGCTTCAAAATCTACCAAGATGGCTCCTTTTCTCCTTCCTTCCTCCCGAATTCAACTGCGCTCGCAGGGGATGGACGAGCAAGCGCAGCTGATTTAAAGGGCAAACCAGTGAGCAGGGGAGGGAGGGAGGGACAGCGGCCTCCTTTTTGGTTGTTTCCTTCAAAGTGGCCTTTCCTTTCGATACGGCCGGTTATAAAAGAGAAGCTGCATGATTACCAGCATCCAATCACGCCATGCCATGGTGAAGTTAACCCATCAGTACGACACAGCTCTTTACCATTGCAGATACAAAGATCTTTTTTTATTTTGTTATGAATTTTCTTTTGTCAAGTAATTGTCATATTAACTGCTTTCACAAAAAAAACAAAAACACATAATAAATGACCGATATATAAAAAAAAATACATTTTTAATTGGAAAAAAAGAAGGATAACTCTCCACTTCCAACTACGAATGGGCAGTGGTTCCGTGACGGGTGGAAAGACGAGCGACGACACGCAACGATTTATTCCCGGAGCAGTTCGGAACTCGGATGGGTGACGGGCCACCGAGTCGAGGGAAACTGGAGCTCGGCTCGGCTCGGCTCGGAAGCCGGATGATGAGTGGATGCTCGAACTAGAACTAGTGTTCTGACCTAAGACAGGAATCGTGGACGTGACACGTGCACGTCTTCGGCGCCAAATCGGGGTCGTCAATCCGTGTATGGACGTATGTGAGGGTAAAGGAGCCGCAACAGTCAACATCCGGCTCGGCTCGGCTCGGCTAGGGGGCAGAGTCACGTCCCGTGAACTTTCACGGACTCCGTCGTAGATGCGTACGAACCCCGCCGCGGGCTTCTAGTTTTTCCTCGGACAGATCTACCTTCTCATATTTTCACCCATGTCTGAGTGGGCCCACCGGTACTATAAATTCCCTTCGGGTGCTCTTATGATCCCAAATGGCGGGTCCCACCCGTGCTATCCTCTCAGCTTTTACCCTCCCGAGGCGCTCTTCGTCGTTTAGCGGACAAGTTTACGCTCTTACCCCTCCCAACCCGACTTGGGCACACGTGTCACTCCAATCCCTGGAGCTAAAGAGAAAAAAAAAAGCTTAAAATAAATCCTAAAAAAATAATTCTACGATACAAACGCCGAGCATGAAATCAATCAATTACGCATGATGAATTAAAAATAATTTTTAAAAATTATATTAAACTACGCACCAAATATTCGATGAGAATTTTCTAGTACCGATTATTTTTCCGCCATAGAAAGCTAAAAAGGATGATTCCTAATTAGGGTCAAATCAAGCCGAGGGAGGGGCACACCAGACATGATGGTACATATGATGGGCATGTGCATGTCCATGTAGGCCAATTAAAACAAGCAGTCTATAACCTTGGTTCAAGAGAAAGGGCTGGTCTATGATGCTTGTGATGGAAGGCAGGCCGAGATCATTGTCCATTTCTCATGACATCTATAGCTGAGCCACCAAGAGGTTCATGAAGGTCTAGCTTTGAACGTGTATCACTTATATTGGCATACACTTCCCATATTGGTGTCATCTTTGACTCCGTTGTGTCTTTGAGTCAAATGCTTAGTCTACGTAACCTCACTGTCTCTATGGCTTCATGGAGGTCTAGTGACATCTATAGACATGGACTGCTTGGACTTTTATGCTTGTTTAGGGGGGGGGGGATCCTAATAAACATGAAAATGCAGCAGCTGTAAAGAAAGAAACTTCAATTAAACATCCTTCAACTTTTTTTTTGTTTTTTGTGTTTTGAAGAGCAACATCTACACTCAGAATCTCATGCGAAACTCCAAGCAATTACTAACCACACAAGACTTTGAAAACAAAAAGGAAAGGGAAAGGAGAATTAGATGTGCAATGACAGTAAAACAGGTGCTTTGTAATAAAGATTCTAAATTATCTAATAATACCAGTTCTCATGGATTTACCTGATTTATTTAAGCCGTGCAACACCAAACAACGCCTGCTCATAAAAAAGAGGAACGAACCTGCAACGAGAAAACGGACAAACCATCATAATTGTTCCACCGAAATGTAAAGATCAAAATCACACAAAATAACACTTGTATTGATAATAAAAATGAACATTTGGCAACCTATGTAACCATTGTCGCGTGGGCATGAATCCCTGTTCATGTGAAAGGTCTCACGGTTAAACTTCCACCCGTTGCTGCCTCTTACCTTTTGTTCGCTTCTTGCAATTAGGTTATACAAAGTAGAAGTTGGTGGCTCGATAAAACCAAGCATTATAATAATAATGAGAGACTCAGAACATACAAAACACGCCGCCGATGGTCAGTGTATATGCATCACATTCTATTACTACCTCCTGATGGAAATTACCACCAGGAGGATTCACTAAAAGCAAGGTGATCATTTCCTTGGAACAGAGACAATTCCTGCATGTCCTTTATCGTTAGTTGGGTGGATTCAACCATGCTCTCTTTTTCCTTAGTGATGACTTTAATTCCCTTCTCAAAAAGTCAATAGTGACAACCCCTCCAGATACAAATCAACTTCATCAGAATCCTTCCCTTCGCTCTATTTCTGTCATGTCCGAACTACTCCAGAGACTCTTTTAACTTTATCCTACACGGCCACACAGCAGCTCTCATCGCCATTTAGACCATGATGGATGATGTGAGGACGCTCATTGGCCCAGTTCCTTCAATTATTCCATGTCTTGTCCTAACTGGTCCAGAGGACCTTCGACACTGCCAAAATGAATGTCTCTTTCAGAATTGCACATAGGGACCTAGGAATCACTCATGCCCATCTCTGAATCATGATCCATCATTGGCTATAGTCTTGACAAACCTTTAGGCTTCAACTAGATTCCATGCTTGCTGTAGAAAATAGAAGACTCCAAGGCACTCACCATCTCCTAATTTTGTGAAGTGATGCCACTAGTGACAATGGTGGAACCTCAGAGCTGATTCATGACACCACCAAAGTCCTTTCCTATCAATATGTTCCATTATCAACAATAAAGCTAACTCTATGTTGATAAGATTTTATGTATATGCAAGGTCCAGCAAATGGATGAAACGAAAGGAAAAATACATAGGCTGCACATTTTAGGAAGTTGTGTTCATCGAAAGCACGTAGCAATTTTTATACACAATCCTCGACAGCATTTGACACATTAAAGAACATGAGATGTCTGAGTACTGCTGGCCTCAGCAAGGAGAACTCTAAAATCTAAATATGTGGCATTTCATGTTGCATAAGCCTTTACTATCAGTCACCAGTTTAAGCTAGGATAACAGGAACATATTTGAGCTATATGCCATACTTAGTCATGAAAATTCAGGTCAACTTATAAATCATTTCAGTCTTAAATGGCTCAGAGAATGGCCAAAACTTTATATGCATCAAAATTCCTAGGGCCAAACTGTAGCTCAGAAAGAAGAATATTGGGAGGATACAATTCAAGCCTGCTCAGGTATTGTTTTTCCCAGTATTCTAAGAGTAAAGATGCGATCAATTAGCCCATCAAGATATGTACTTCATTTTGAGGCAAAGTGAATCTGAGACAAGGTGTTAAACCAATTCAAAAGCTTTAGGTTACTCTCCGGAAAAAAATAAACAGTTCGTCACTCAAAGCTACCTGAAATGATTAACCAAGTTCAGATCCAACTCGCATGTTAAGATTACTACGCGCCTAAAGTCATCAAAATTTTATTAATGTGGAACCACAAGACTACTCCAGAGTCAACAATTACAACATCTAATATCATCCTGCACCCAAGATTGCAGCACTTTTCGATATCACTTTTCTGATGCTCAAGCTTAATAATTGTTAATTTTTAGTTTCATGTAATATTATGCGTACAATGGGATCAAACAATGATTTAAGTTCTGCCTATGGGCTCGATTATGCATGGAAGGAAATGGAAGGTGGAATCAGTAATGGCCCCACAATTGCGATAGCCATCACCAAAGCAGAATATCGCCAGCTATGGTGACATAGTACAAATGGCCAAAATGCAATCATTAGATTAAGAACTAAAGTCAGAAGGTTGTTCTGTAATACAATGAACACACTTTTCTAATCCTAGAATCAACTTTAGGGTTGGGTTGATGCGAATCCCTTTTATCTTGTTGTTGACAACCAACAGATAGAAGGTGATCATTGCAACATTGCATGAGGGAGACAGGCATTTCAACTCAGCAAAAAGCCATTAGACTTGTCACTATCCACTTGCCTCAATCAATTTACATTAAAATTAGAAATCCATTGGCCTGTAACGCATAAAAGATCATCCTTTAGGGCTCAAAAGGTACAAAAAATGAGTGGCCAACTGCATTCCACCAATATGAGGACTTCAAGACCCTCAAGAAAACTCTCTGCTTTAGTTTCTACTGCCCCGAACTAACTGAACCTAATGAAACAAACAAGAGTTCCCCCGCTACCAAATCCATTCGTCTTCCGGCGTACACTAATGCATTGTTCTACAAAATCCTCCCTTCAGCATGATGATGCCACAAATGCACATCACTTTCCGGTCCACAACATCACATTAAACCCTAGAAGACTCGAGAAGTCGTCAAGTTTTCATCTCGAAATCAGAAATTAGAAATACCCTAAAATTTGCCACGGCAAAATTAGAAATACCCATTCTCGGAGATGTAACATCTCATGGACATCAAGGAACCGCTCACAGAACCAATCTAGGAAAGACGAAAGAAATAGTAAACATTTGGAGGATCATCGAAAGGGGAAAGGAAACTTACGAGTTGAGAGACCACTTTGCTTCTCCCCTTCGTCCTCAAATTACTACAATCATCGATGGCGTGAGATGGTCGAAAGATGGTTTTAGAGTTCTTGAAGCGGGCGAATCAATTAGTAGTGGAGGGCTTTTAAACCTCTTCTGTACATTAGATCCAATTCCAATCCCAATTCATGTCCGCCATAAAAAATGCTCGATTTTCTAAATATCTTTTAATGTTATAAATTTGCTAAACAATTACGTTAATATTAAAAATCCAGAAAAGAAAACTACTTTTACAAACAAAAAAATTTGAAGAAAACAAATTAGACTATTAATTTCTGCCGAGGAAAATGTTGACCATTATGCAGTTAATTGATGGAGGGTTACAATATAATTATCATGTACATATAAAAGAATGCAGTCCAGCAAGATATGCACATTTTCTGTGATGGATTAACAGGAGAATCCAATGAACATTTCTGCTACAAGATGTCAACTCACGAGTACTCTTGAGGCTGGTATTACTTTCAAAGCTTAAATTCATGTCATATTTTTTCTCCTAATTATCCTAACTATAGACATCAAAGTACATATATCATTTACTTTTATGCTAGAAATTCTTTACCGAAGAGAAGGGGGCAGATCAAGATTTGTATTTAATTCTCGAACAAACAAACAATCAAAGTTACCTCTAATGACTTGAAAAATCTTAAAACTGTATATCGTTTCAGAAGGAAATCTGCTCAATGATGGAAAGGTTTCAGAAAACTGACATGGAGGAATCACACATTTGGAACATCTTCATGACTTTATGATCTCATCAACTCAGAGAAACCACATTTGAATCAGCAAGAAAACATCCAATAACGTATCTGTGAATCAGAGAGAGAGAGAGAGAGAGAGAGAAACAATCGAATCCATGAACAATCAATACTTTGACGACCTTCAAATATATCTCTGTCAATAATTACCTTGCCATGGGCACCATGTAATAGAAGAGAATTTTAAGTGCAGCTAGTAAAATACGAAATACTACATTCAACAAGTACTCAAAAGTCAAACCTATCGATCCAGAGGCCAAAGTCTTAGTTGGAGAAAGTTGGTCCTCAACAACACAACATTACAACTAGATATAATATGGACTAGCTCAACAATATAATACAAGGAATCATGTAAATTGAAAACCAGCAACAACAGCTGATATGCTTGCTTAACCATTTCTGATCCTGCTGAAGAAACAGGCCTATTCAAGCTTCTACTCTTCAGTCACCTATAAAGGAAGATTCAAGAAGACAATAACAGCATGCCACAAGTTACTAAGGACAGGCAAGTTAAAGAAGATGATATACAGGATAGTACCTTAGCGTGGTTGCAATTCCAGTCTTCCTTAGCACAGCATTGAGGCACTCCCGTTGATGTCATGCTTCACAAACCAAAGCTAACAAACAACCGACATGGATGACAATCTATCATCAAAGCTAAACAACACTACCTAAGACACTTCTACCACGAGTCCGAAGAGACAAGCTATAACGTAATTTAGACAAACAAATAACTTGGAAAATGACAACCATCATCTATGACATATAGACTAGAGACAGCATAAGGGTAGAGATCGCAGTCCCAGCCTGTCCAGCCTCTTCATCCAAAAAACCAGAAGAAGTGGCAAGGGGAACTTCGATAACATTGCATCAGAAGTTAGGCCGAGAGTGATGGTCAAGAAGGAGGTGCAAGATAAACAAGAAAACCTAGATTAACAGAGAAGTTGGCCATGATTACAGAAAGTCAGTTTTGCTAGAACAGAAATGAGAGATGCAGATAGCCTAAAGACACACCTAGAAACAATTACTGAACCTATAAGATGTACATAACACCTAAACGGAGGACCAGACAGAATAGAAAAAGAACTTTGCTACTGACATCCGACTCCGAACAACAGATCAACTACCTAAATTTCAGAGACAACGAAGATGATGGCAGGTACCACCATATTCAGTTAACATGCAAAGCCATAAGCTACCCATAAGTTAATTGCTACCACCTATACAGGTTAAAACAGCAGATATGTATATACAAAACTCTAAGTCCTCCGTTTCCTTTAGTCATCAATGATATCCAAGTGGAGAATTCGTCTCAAATTCTCAGTAGCAGTGGCATTGTTAAGAAGAAAGTCGTTGACAGGAGAAGTGGACTCTCTGGTGGGAGAAGAGGGGGCTGATTTTGACATAGGTTGGAGAGCAATATCAGATTTTGGAACTGGGATGTCAAGAGACACACTGCGCTTTTGACGCAGGGAAAATTTTGGAATTGGCAAAGAACTGGGAGGGGGTGAATTTGAGTAGGCTGGTCCTGCCCAAAGCTCACAGTAAGAGAGATCAACGGTAAAGGTGGCACCTTTTGGCGTAGTTGGGGGGTTTATGGGGATGGGTTTGCTTTTCCTACTTCTTTTGGGCGGTTCAGAGTAAGAGCCCGAAGATTTGCGTTCCAGATGACTATTAAATGAGAAAACTTCAGAGGGAGGCGACTGCAAAAGAGCCCCACCGGACTGAAACGTCCGGCAACTGATCACTCTGAAGCCTTTTGAGGGCGAGGAGCCAAAATGATCGGTTATCCGGGACTTGTTCCTGCTGCAATATTGGTTCCGATGATGCGGAACCGCAACTAGTGTCTCCATACCCAGACGATGATGCTTTGGCAACCAGAACTGGTCACTTCAAAATGAATTTTTCGCAAAAACCTAACAATAAGTGAAGAGCAGGTAAAAATCAAAGGTAAAACAGCTCCAATCCACATGAAAATAAAGTACATATCGTTCCAAAACATCATCAAACCCTAATAATACGATTACTATACCGTGTAAGCTCGAGATTCGGAAAGCCTCAGTAAATCCCAGATTCTCGCCCGTCGAAACACGGAGGACCTTAAACCAAAATAAACGCCCAACCCAGCCACCAGAACACAATCAAAATCCTTCCTTTCTTTTTTTTCTTCACCCTCGCAGGTAGATCCGAACAAAACGAACCCTGGAACCAGAGATTCAACAACAAAAACTTCAGATCACTAGAAAAACGCAAGTAAATCGACAAACCGCAGAATCCATCGCACCTTTTCATCGACAGAACAGGAATCTGCTTGATGTCCTTGGGTTTGACCCGTCACGAACGAAGACTCGTATTTATCCAGCGGAGAAGGCCACCGGAGGCACCAAGATCTCCAGAAAAACTACGAGGACGATCGGAACCGTGAGGGGTAACGATCAAGGGGAGATGAAAGGGATCTAGTACAGAAATCCGGGGAAATGAAGCAGAAGTTTGCAGCTTGATTTCTTCTTCCCTAGGCAAGGAGCTTTGGACCGACCGAGAACCAACCCCGGATGTCAAATGAAACTCCAATTTGGATTTAAGAGCGCACCGACCCATCTCAGGGAAGCCAGACGTGTGCATATGTTCGCATATGAAAATTATATGCAAATAATTGATCTACCGTCCAGTTTGCATAATGGAGCATCGTGAACCACACATCACGAATAATGATTGATGAACGGTAAGACCGCATATGAACTCGCGTGCACATTGACAAAATCGGCTATTGGAGCAGGTTAACATAAATGTCCAAGAAAGTTCACTGTTTTAATTTACATTCTGCCACTTCCACAATTCCGTGCTCAACGCAAAAGGGGAATTGATTTCTCATACGCCGACTCCTTACCCTACCTTCCTTCGACCAGACGGCAAGGCACAGAAGGCGAGATGCTGAAACAACACAGTCTCTTTGCGGGACCCGCCAAGGTAACTTATACACGAAGCGGGTAGAAAGCTTTTTCTGATTGGAAAACTCACGCTAGGTCGAGATATTTCTACGCTCACGCGGTGGGGCCACTTCTACTATTTTGATTGGCTGCAGCTGCATGATAGTGTGGTCCCACAGGGTGAGTAAGTGGGCCGTACAGTCCGAATGCGTTGAAGCTAAATGGACTGTCGTGGATTAGGCCTTTATTGGCCCGCATCGAACCTACATGGTCGACTCACCATCCGGTGGGAATAAGCGAACCCTAATGCGAACTAAAACCACCTTTCTTCTACTTCTTCTTCTTCTTCTTCTTCTTCGTGGTGTGGGTTGGATTCATCGCACATATAAAGTAAGGAAAGAGGAAACCGGCGGTTGCGAGGGTTGGAGGCGAGAAGCGATGAGAACCGTGCTGGTCGAGCTGGAGGAAGTCCTGCGGTCCAAATCCGAGATGGTGAGCGTGTTCTCTTTCTAAAGCTAGGCATCCAATCCTTCGGATGTTCTTGATCGATCAGTATGTCCTCTCTCTAAAGTTAGGGTATTACTTGATGTTCTTGATCTGTGGATTGATCATTCCTTCCCAAATATTATACCTACTGATGTTCTTGATCGATGGATTGATCATTCCTTTCCAAATATCCTTCCTAAAACTAGTGTTTCAATCTCCTGGGGTGTTCTTGATCGATCCATCGATCGATCGATGTGCCTTCTCGCTAAAGTTAGGGTATCAATCTTACATAGGTCTTGATCGACGGATTGATCATTCCTTCCCAAAACTAGGGTTCGACTATCAGGGAATGTCCTTGATAGATTTGTCGATCATTCCCTCCCAAATGTCCGCCACCTCCGGCTAAAACTGGGGTTCCTATTCTACGGGATGTCCTTGATCGATCGATCGCTCCTTGCGGTGTCTCGATTTGGATGGATCGTTGAGCGCCTAATACCTAGAAGTTTACGATTGATTTCATTTAGTGATTCGGTTAGTGCAGGAGAAGATAACGCCGTCAGAGGAGCTGGTCCTCCAGACCTGCAAATCGAAGTCAATCCGCGATTTCACCATCGGGTTCTTCGTTTCATCAGCCGCTGTATGGACTGGTACGGCGTCATTTGCTTGAGCCCCTTTTATTCTGTTTCTTATGCTTTTCCGTAACGTTGTTGGCTGCATTACAAGCATTGGTATGTAATTCTTTTGTTCGAGTTATCCGGCCACTTTTCTATCTGTGGAAATGACGCCATTAGGGTGAATTTATATAGTGAAAATTGTCGTCTAGATTATGTGCTTCTTGTGCTGTTGACTCACGCAGGGTTTCCTCCGGAGAATGGAGATTCTGTGCCTATTGTGCTTTTGAGTTGCATCATTTTCTTTTATGAAGAAGGTATTAAATGCGATTGAACTAATATTTGTATTTACCGGTTTGACGAAGAACTAAACCACCGTGAACTACTGATCGGTTTTTTACCAGTCCGATTCAGAATTGATGCCCCATATTGCTTAGTACTGGTAAATATTCATTAAAACTTTTTTTTGGTAATATTGTTGTAGATTGACATTAAACGAGATTTTAAATCTTGCTTTAGAAACTCAGTCGGATTTTAAATCTTGCTTCAAGGATAGTTGGAGGAATGTTATAGCAAGGTTCGTCTTATCGGTCTGAACCAATGTACTGGTAAGTGCTACAGTACATACCATTCCGTACCGATGTATCATATGCAAGTATGATGGTGCATACCGACATAAAGAAATATCGAAAATAGCTCCAAAGTTTTTTTAAAATAAAAAAAATAGATTAGGGTTTTTAAGTTGAAAAATATAAATTTAGTATAAATTTAAGAAAAATAATCTTTTTTGGGTTTTGAGAAGAGTTTTGTGGTACGTTTCGGATCATCCTTCTATTGATATTGAATTATCTACAAAAAAATTATTTGAATTATTAAATTATTTGTTAAATAATTTAAACTTTAAGATTCAAATGAATCAAGTAATCAATCGATGGATGTACTTGGTTATACCACCAAAAAGAATGATGGGACTCCATGAGCGATGGATCAGGGTCCTCGATCCTATGTATCTATATACTAATTTGATATGTTTGTCTGACCCAATCTTGAAATTGATCCAACGCTATATTATATCGATACATCGTATGTCATTGGTGCATCAATGTGCTGATGTTCATAGTTTGATCATCATGAACCACAATGGTCGAGACGGCTTACGAGACAAGTAGGATTGTGGCATGTATTAGTGCGGAGCATGGAGAATGTTAGAACTTTTACTTTTGCTATTGATTTGTTGCTCTATATCATAGGACCAATCATTGTACTATTGCTTGAAGAAGAATGACCAACTATCACCGCTGTTTAGAGAAGAATAACCATTACGTCGAGCTCCATGATCTGAATCTTGGGTGGCATGCGTAAAATACTACTTCTCGATCCATACACCATCCTCAAACTTTGTAGACGGGACCACCGACTCCCAAGCATCGTCGCCATCATTGGTCGAGGCACTGCTGTCAACATTGCTGTCATGTCTCCGAATCGAGCGAGTTGCTGAATGCGATTGAGAAGTTATCTATATCATCAATTAGAGAGTTCTTCATCTAACTTAGGTGTTAATCCTCCCTAATTAGCCTCCGGAGTTTGATCCAATTTACAAATCACAAACTTTGTAAGGTTTAAAAAGAGTCCAAATGTGAGAATGAGAGAAGGAAGTGGGTGAGAAAGAGATTGCAAGAGTATAAAAGTTTAAGAAAGTGAAATAAGATGAAAGAGAAGGAGAAAAGGGTTTAAAAGCCCTTTCAAATGGAACTGACAATTGGAAAGTATCAGATTTGAGCCAACCATTACCAATTGGTACCAGTCATAACGGTCGGATGTACCAATCGGTAATGGTTAGATTTCAATCTTTATCGAGCGGTACAGGCTTGTATCGAAAGATATAGCACCTTTTAGTATATACCACCTGTTACAGGGTGGTCCGTATATCGGTCCCCTATCAAATCGGTATGTACCACTTGTACTGGGCGCTATATCGTGATATGGCAAACCCTGTGTTATAATGTTAGCTATAACACAAGTTCGACTTTGTGAGACCTGATGATTGTACACATAGGTGTTATTCAAGTTTTTTCCCAAGATGATGTTGCTGGAGGTAGTGCACTTTTTGCTTATGGGATGATCATTCTTGGTCAAGCATTTCAGTAGACTAATGCAGGATTTAAAATAAAAGAAAGTGGAAGTGAACTAGAGATAGTTTGATTATTTGATATAGTTGTGAACTCAAAAATCAAAGGCTAGCCAACAGATAAATTCAGGCTGCATTACTTATCCTATCAAGATGAAGCAAGAATTGAGTGTTGACCAAAAAACGTTGAACTAAGTACAAGCTGCTTAAGATACAGTAGAAATGCATAATCAACCTTGAAGTTTCTGGTGCTAGATGTAGTTCTAATCTCTTGTGATAAATTATTCTATGTGGACATCAAATTTGTACTTAAGATACAGTAGAAATGCATAATCAACTTTGAAGTTTCTGGTGCTAGATGTAGTTCTAATCTCTTGTGATAAATTATTCTATGTGGACATCAAATGTCAAATCAGAGGATGAAAATTTGGAAATATCACATAAATACTTTCTGTAGTTAATGTTGCTTTTGGTCCACTATTAATTGATAAAGGCCAAGTAGTGAGAGTTTGAGCCACAGGAAACAAAAAAGAAGTGCTGGTCTAGTTGGTTGCTCACTTGTAGACATTAAAGGCGTCAGATCTCTAAGCAGCAGACTAGGGACATATTCCACATATAGTTTGACATGTTAAATATTTGCAAAAACCTAACTTATGACTGATAGATAGATGACAGCCCTATCTTCAGCCCAAGAAAACTGCATTACATTGTCTGTTTTCTGACCAGAAGGAAGTAGGAAGCAAGCAGTCTTCAATCCATGTCTGAAGTAAACAGTCTCCCACCACCCTAATTAACTTAGTCCATTCTTCTTCCTCTTTTCCTTCAGGTATAACATTATTCCTCTTGCTTTCTCTTCCTCCGTTCGTGTCTATATTTTACTGTTGTAACTATCTCTTGAAATGTGCATATGTATTTTCATCATCTTCCTTTTCATTCATCTTTGTTTTTTTCTTAATCCAAATCCCCTATCTTCTGTTTATTGTTTAATTTCTTTTTCTGTAGGAAAAAACATGAAGTATGTTGCAAGATTGTATAGAAGGTGGAGAGAGATTTGTCGAGTTGGTTTTCCTCCCATATAGAGGGTGGCCCTTGAATATTTTAAACTGCATTTGGATGTCTAGAATTATGCTCAAGTGGATGATAATGTTTCATTGGTGTTAATGTATTTAGTTACCATGTTCTTTTCCTAATAGAATTAACTGTGATAATGGACAATTTGGAGAATATCATAAAACTTCGATATAAGTTAGTAAATAGTTTGTTATATGAATATGAGATCACATGAAAAAAAGGAACAGAAAGCTATCTATCCAAGTACAAGGGAGGGAGCTTCTGCGGTTAGCTTTGAATCTATGATTAGGTGCGATCCAATTTTGATTAAAATTTATAATCACATTAGGAACTTAATACTATAAATTCTAGTATAGTATTCTTTCATGTGGTATTTTACATTCCCTGTTTTAATGAGATCTCTTCATTTTCTCGTTTGCTTTCTGCTAGGCTGCTGCCACTCGCATAATGGAAGTGGTCTAGCTGACCGTGCTTGTAAATTGTTCTTTTATATAATTTTGTTATTGATATTTTTTCTTTTTTCTCCATACCACATGATATTTGCTACTGATATTACTGCAGTATCTGTAGTTGATATGAATCACTTCTTGAGCTTTCTTGACAACCGTTTGTTCTTATGTAACAAATAACTTCTCTGGCGCTTTGCTTTCTGTATTTTTTTCATTTATGTTATATGTTAATATTTTTTTTTCACTTGATGTCATATGATCAATTTAACTCAAAAGCTAAGTGATATTTTGCTATGCGCAGCAACTAGGAGACTTACACGAGCACTGAGGTTTTAACGTGTCCCTAGGTGAGTCTATGAAACCATTTTCTTCTAGTAACTAGGGGATATATTTACTGCACGATGAAGAATTCTATGTCTGGAAGAAACTGAGCTGGTTACAAAATCAAAAACTTTCTAGCTAAATAGTCTTAAGTAATCAGAACAGATTGGTCCACCATGGCTCATTTCAGTTTTTTTTTTTTTTTTTGTTTTTTTTTTTTTTTTCACTTGATGTCATATGATCAATTTAACTCAAAAGCTAAGTGATATTTTGCTATGCGCAGCAACTAGGAGACTTACACGAGCACTGAGGTTTAACTTGTCCCTAGGTGAGTCTATGAAACCATTTTCTTCTAGTAACTAGGGGATATATTTACTGCACGATGAAGAATTCTATGTCTGGAAGAAACTGAGCTGGTTACAAAATCAAAAACTTTCTAGCTAAATAGTCTTAAGTAATCAGAACAGATTGGTCCAACATGGCATCATTTCAGTTGTTGTCACTTTATGTATCAATTTAGTAGCAATTTCTGCATTATTCTCCAGTAAACTTTCAGTGGTGATAGTTTTTTTTTTTTTTGTATTTTGTTGGCTTTATTTCACTGTTTAGAGTACCCTCGGGACAAATGTCCAATCTATGACTCCTAATCATACTTATTTTGCCTCATTATCTCCTATGTTGAACATTTAAATAATTTGTGCAGGTTCTGGCACTTTTTTGGGTATGTGGGGGTTTGACAGGTCCTTAAGTTCATGCATTGACCGAATTATGCAGCTTGAAGGAAGCCGGATTCAGAGAGAGTTGGCAAACATGTAGGCTCTTTCTTATTCTAATGTTTTAGGTGTGATATATCGTCTTCCTGTAATAGTGTTTGTGCATGTGATAGCTTAACCAAACTGGTTTTTAAGTTAATTTATTGAAGTAACAATCTGAATCTTCTCTTACTGTGATTCATGTAAAATCATAACTCAATTGCTTTCTATTACTTGGATCAAATGCACAATCCAAATCTTCTGTATGTTGGCAGAATATTGGCAAAACATGCAAATGAGGCGTCAAGTGTGAAGCTTGTAAGCAAGCACTTCTTCCCGGAGCAAGTATTCAGCGACTTGAATCCAGACGAGCCTATTTTTAGGTGGCGATTACGTAATCTCTACATAGATAGCACTGCTTCTCAGGGGACACACAGAATCGAAGACAGTGGCGATCATGATATCCAGCCAAACCAATCTACTGTAAGTACATCCTGCAGCATGAACTTTGGATGAGCAATTTACGTATTTCATTGTTGATGTGGAAGTTAGAGAAGCATGACGGTATGAGTTTGGTGGTCATGTTCTCGTAGTTTCAGGGTAGCCACGTTGGAGATATGACTGCATATCCTTTGGACTGTGTATTTGGTTACCCCGATGGTAACAGCGAGATGATGCAATCGGACGACAGTGGTGTGCCACCTGGGAGACGGTTGCGTGCTCACAGAAAGGCTAATCGTCGTCATCGTACTCCCCGTTCTGAAAGCGATGAGAGTAACACAAGTTATGGGCCATGATGACAATTGTGGAGCTACGCTTCGGTCACAAGGGGATGCGATTTTCTGGACCAGGAGCAATGCCCGTCGTGCCGCTTCGCCAGCGGAATCAGTTCGTGGTATCACGTTCTGTTATCGACCCCGTACTGATGCGCCAGAGCTCTAAGGCGTATAAGGTTGTATCCCTCGCCTTGCCAGTTCGTCGTTTTAACGTCATTAAATATTCGTTCCAGTTATTCAAGTGCCAACTTCAGCTTCATGTTTGTGATTTCTTTGAATTTTTTACACAATCCGCTGCATCGCCCACCAGAACAAAATTAAGATGTGCTCGATGCTCTCTGTTGCTATGGTTTTAACAACCAAAAAGAGAAATGATCTGATGGGTGTTTTTTGTGGATTCCTGCTGGTTTTGCACGTCGAGTTGAGTGTGATCACAGGATGCTGTTCCTCGATTTCTTTTGACCGACGCAGAACAGACCTCGGCTTCCATTTTTCTGAAGAAAGACCTGCAGCTATGCATGTATGCTTTTATCCCCCATATCTCAAGTTTCTATGGCTAATCTCTCTTATACATCATTGTTCTCCCAACGCAAATCTCAAGTTTCTATGACCAAGTATTTCTGATATTGTTTTCTTTTTTGTTGATACAACAAGAAGCCCTAAAGTTCAAGAGAGAACCCTACACACAACGGAGGCAGCACAACCCAACAGGACGGCGTACCTATTACCACACTATCGGACAGCTTCTTCAGAGAGTACGGTGGACACAGAACTAATCACTGCCTCAGCGGTTAGGCTCATTAAGCCGGGCTGCTGCCGCCACTGTCACGGCCACTCCGCCGGGACGCATCTCCAGGTTTGGGCAACTCCGTATCTCAACTCCCGCCACCCTCTCAGCGTCCTGCCTGGTCGCCTCCTTACCTGCCGGCATCCTCGTCGCTGCATCCTGTCAATGGAGCATTCCGGGAATTAGCAGTACGTGGTACGTGATCTGTACAGACTACTACCGAGTATGGATACTACCGCCAGTACATCCCCGAGCAGCGGCGACACCATTCGTCATCTTCTCGGTCGGCCCAGGTGTTGGCGACGACCGCCGCCTGCGCCGCAGCGGCGACACCATTCGTCAGCACGGTACTCACCCGTGGCGGCCGACTCCGCCGCTTGGATGGCAGCTACATCACTTGGTTCCACCGACTTGTCACCGGCTATCTTTGCGGTCGCCTCTAGTGCCTCCCCGATCGTTACTTTATCGCCCCACATTGCCGCGTTTCCAGCATCAGTCTCTTGGCCGCCGGCACCCCGGTTTCCTCCACCTACTTGGCCTTCAGGACTGCCGCCCCAGTTATATCCGCCGCCGGCGCCACCACCCTGACCACCCAATCCAGCTCCCTCGTTGATCACATACTGACTCACAGCCTGATGCCAAGCAAATGGGGAGTCTTGAGATCGAGGCTCACGATACATAAGTTACGATCAACCGATTTGTACGTAACAGTACCTGGCCAGCGACGTACTCAGTAACGAGACTATGGCCGGGCTGCCCGGGGATGTCGGTCTGGGTGACGGTCACGCCCTGGTCACGCGGGATATCGCTGAACTGGCTGCGGCCGACTGCGCGGCACTGCTCGTTGCGTGCAGCGGCCGACTCCATGACGGCAGCCGCGCCGCCCTTCGGCGTGTGGCCGAAGACCATGGACTCGGCAGACTGCATCATGGCGGCGTCCCTGGGTGCGACGGGCCGGTCGACCAAGTCTCCTCCCACCGGGAACACATCACCGTACCTTATGCCCGCGTCCTGTTCTTGGTATGGCCTTCTTGGTTGTTCCTGGTTCATTTCGCTTTGAGGTTTCCGATACTGTTTGAAGATGGCATGGTCTCGCCGGCTGTGGCTTTATATACAGGGGAGATGAGATTGGGAACGTCGGCACGTACAAGGATACTATTGACACGTGTGCAGCCGTAGGTAGGTGGCGGGACGTCATGGGACGGAAACGTGGAGGAATTTGGGACCGGAAGGAAGGAAATGGTGCATGAGATGCCGGCACGTGAAGCGGTGGACGATAACTCGGCGGCGATGTGGCTTGGGCGCGTCGACCGGTGCACGATTAATCGGTGGCGATGTGGTGTGTGTGGGACGTCCTCTCTCTCGCACAGGGCTGATTTCGGATGCGGGTTTCTTCTTGCATGTATCGGATCTATTCGATCCGCTTCAAACGTGGTGAGGTATTGATTTGAATTTCTCGCGAATATTTATATTTTTATGTATGATGGATGCTACAACATTATGCAGATATGTTTGGTCTCTCGTAGGTGGATTTAATGGACATGAAGTTGATGGAAATCCCGTCATACACCGTATAAATGACTCGGCTCTGCAAAGCTAATTCCATCTCATTTGTGCGGCTCCCATTCCGCGGGTAACTCTTGCACTCTTCATCAAGTAAATTAAGTAAATACAAGACGAAGAAATTAAATGTTCAATAATTTTTTTTTTACTAAATTCTGTTCCATTGATGAAATTTGAAGAAAATATAAAGTTAATGTGGCCGGACCCAAACTTAGTTGGGATTTTTTTTTGAAGTCATCTTTAATCTGGAGGTCTTCGCTCGCTGACCATAGTATTTCCGTTTACAGACTGCTTCAGTTATATATTTATTTTTATTTGAAGAAAAAGAAAAAAAAATAAGATGAACCGCGCGGCCGCCGCCACCGAATCGGCCACCCCACCCGGTCGCTTCTACACGTCAGGGCTGCTGCTCCTTATCTCCGGTCTGGCCACCCTCGCCGCGTCCTGCCTCGTCACCTCCTTGTCCGCCGGAATCATCACAGCTGCGTCCTGCCAAGAATCGCAACTTCACAAAGTCAAACCGCTCGATCGCTTAAAGTTGTTACACGCCCACCCACCCCGAGGACTTCGCCAGGCTTGGTCTTGTGCTCCTCTCGCGCCACCACGGTGTTGGCGTCTGCCAGTCTCCTAGGGTAGACGACCTTGGCCCAGGTCGCGGACGCCTCCACCGCCGCAAAGGCCGCGGCATCTCGGCGCTCGATCGGGCTGTCGCCGATGGACCTCGCCGTGGCTTCTAGCGCCTCCCTCATGGTGACCTTATCGGTCGACATGGCCACCTGCAACGCCGGGTCTTGCTCCCATCCGCCGTCGGTCCTCCTTGCTTGACCCTGACTCAGAGCGTCGGTCGCACGGACGGACCTCAGTCGATCGAGCTGTGTGTATAGCTTCATGCGATCATAAAGCCAACACCGACAGCGGCGGAGTTGGCACGCGGTCGACGCGTGGGCAGATGAGAAGGGCTCGGCTGCAGGAAGCGGAGGCGGACGCACCGCAGTGGCGGAGAAGGCGGCGGGGAAAAGAATAGTCACGGCTAGTTGTAGATAAACTCCGACGTGCTGAGGTGGATTTCATCAGAAGAAAAGAACTGCCGAGAAGTCCTCCATGTTAAGAAGCTGAACAGAAATATTAGACAGTAGATGCTGAGAGGTGGACCAAATAGCAATATGAATTGAAACGATCAACAAAAAGTTTACGAGACTACATAATTTCCCATTTTATTGTATCCATATCTAAAGGCGAGCTTTATAGATATGCACACGCCTTGACGAGGCTTCCTTGTAGAAGACAATTCATCAGAATCTATAGTCACTATTTCGCATGTAAAATGTAAAGCGCCTTGGCATCCAAATTCTACAGTTAACAACCTCTACATCTAATGAAGAGAGAGAGAGAGAGAGAGAGAGGAGAATCGTACTACCTTTGAGAAATCGAGGGGAGGAACTAGACATCGGTCAAAATCAGTGATGAAACAATCATGACATACGCAAGAAAGAACAAGAGCGCGATCTGCATGAAGAACTTTGGGTTATCCCTCAAGCTTGGAGCGGCGGCAGCTCTGTCGGTCAGGAGGAAAACAACCGTGTCACAAAGCAAACTTAATATGAGAAATTACGCTAACTAAAGAAGGAAGAGAACGAACCTTGCGATACGTTGGGAAAGTCGACGGAAAGGTAAACTTTGGATAAACACGACTCCAGGACCTGAGAGAGTGGCCATCAATTGGTTATCACCCTGCAAATGCACGATGGAAATTTCAGTGTCAAATCAAATAGATCAGTGACGGGAGATTCAGCAGATGAGAGTTTGGTGAAGTGCATCAACTTGAATGTAGTATGAAAAAGCTAATGCATATGATCAAGCATTAGTCGAATGCAAATACCAGCATCGTGAAAAGTACAACTGCAAAGTATTGGGAGACATCCCATTGCTTATATACTGATCTAAATGTTACCATCATATAACTATTTCATATGCCATGAAGACGAGGTTTGGTGCCAACAAAACTATCATGCTTAGATAACCATTAAGTACATGAAATACAATTCATGCCCATCACAAAATATGTTTAATATCTAACTTAATAACCCACCACCATTCAATTCATTCAGCAGATATCCTAAACCGAGAATGCCGGCAAGTATGATCTAGGTCGAGAAGTAGGAAAGTGCATGAACTCACCCCAAAGACCACCCTCCTCATCGGACTGGAGTACTTCAGTTGAAAATTGATAGAGCTTGTCATAGCTATAATGCATGCAGCGTCAACTATAAATACTTCTCCAGGAGCAAGAATTTTCTGCACTACTAGCAAAAGAGAAAAGCCAAAAAGATCAAAAAAATCACTAAACAATTCAAATGAGATAGCCTTGTCATCAAAATGATAGTTTTGTTATCATATTACAATATTAGGCATATATGTAGTTGCTCAAGTAATTGAGTAAATGAATATAGACAGACAGACTGTGCAAGAACAACAATATGCATGAAGCTGTTATTGCTCTCTCCATTATGCAACTTTTTATATCAATGGGGCAGAACTTGACAACAAGGTATGCAATTTCGAATAATACCGTCCGGTACGGGCGATATGTACCGGTCCATCAGCTTACTGATACACGGACCGTCCGTTACCGAACGGAACGAAAAAAAAAAAATATATATATATATAATATTTATATATAAATATTTTATAAAAGGCGACATCACGTTGCCTTATATATATATAAACGAGACGACGTCGCGTGGCCTCGGCGACGTCGCGTCGCCTCGGCGACGTCACGTCACCCTGCGTGGGAGAAGGAAAAGGCAATGTATGTATGTATGTATGTATGTATATATATATGTATGTATGTATGTATATATATATATGTATGTATGTATATATATATATATATATGTATGTATATATATATATATATATATATATATATATATACCGAGCGGTATACCGTTCGATACGAAATTGCATACCTTGCTGGGCAATATCTTATGATATGTTTCTATTTTTCTATTTATATTTAATCACTAAGATGACAAATTGACAATGATTACATTTTCATACTTACTTTGTGTCATAAACAATCATCTTGGGTTGCTTTAAAACATAGTCTGCTATTCTATGTTGGCTTACAATGTTATTACTGATCAATGTTGTGTTCCATTTTGACACTATCATGAAATGAATAGTCAGCACTATAACAAAGATGTCAAAAGAGATCCAGATGTAGAACTTTTTATCAGAGACAGGAAAACGAAAAAATTTTGAACAGTGAATTCACATACCAGATCCACACCCAAGAAGAAATGCCAGGCCCTGGCCTTCTAGCTTCTGTTTGAGGATAAACTTTTAAAGACAAAATAAAACAAAAAAA
This sequence comes from Musa balbisiana, assembly GCA_004837865.1. NCBI lineage: Eukaryota > Viridiplantae > Streptophyta > Magnoliopsida > Zingiberales > Musaceae > Musa > Musa balbisiana. The sequence goes on along the minus strand of CM017188.1, from coordinate 4,660,092 downwards.
ATCAAGTGTTAAAGGCGTCGCTACCTAGAATATAAAACCAATGAAGAAGTGAAATGAAGGATTTCTTATTCAGGTACTAGAAATAGCTAGTAAAAAAAGTATTACTCCCAACCTCTGCACCAACCTCAAGGTTGCGGGGCCTCTGATCAACTCTACTGGAAACTCTCACATCATTGACTGAACAAAGAAATGCATCAGGCTGCAAAAGGAATATAAACTGTTAAATACTCAAACACACACCGAACCAAACAAGAGAAAGTAGTGGAATGTTCTCTGGTATTAAGTAATACTTGAATAAGTTCAGGTCTTGGACTAGTCAACTTGTCAAACTTAACCAATAAAAAATCTTTAATTGTCATCCTTAGTAGACCCGCCTTCTAACCTTGTCGAACATGTTGTCGTGCTTTAAAATGTATTGCAAAAATAAGGCAAATCTTTCTAGTGACATAACCTAGTAGTAATAAACGATTTAGAACAATATGATTGAAAAGGAAATCTGAATAAATCAGTAATTAGATCAGAGATTGAATTTTATCCTTATAGGTTTGATTAGCTGATTTACTTCATACCATGATTTTACCACTAATCTCAAACCACTGTAGAATCTCATTTATTCTAGAGCAAAGCACACAAGAAACTATTACAACCTAATTTATCGGGTGAAAAGATAGCTTTAGCATTAAAAAAAAAGAGAATGAATAAACAACATGCTGATAACTATAAATTTGTTCATTAAGGACAACAGTACATCAGATGAAAGGTTAATAACTACATTACATGCAAGATTAGTTGTAAGGTCATGTTGGTGCTAAGGTTCATTGAAACCTTAAAAATAGGCATGAGGCTTATTAAGGTGAAAAGCACGAGAATGTATTAAAACAAAGATTAATAGAAAAAGACAAAAAGAAAAGTAGAAATAGCAACAGAAGGAATAAAGAAGAAGAGCAGAGTGGAAGAACAAAAGGGCAATGCATAGCGAAGGATGAAAGAAAAGCACCATGGTGGTACATTGATGCAGAAATATGCAGGAGAAAACCCAACTTTTGAACCAAGTATTAAAAGCATCAAGTTCAAGAATCAGCCCTACCTGGCAAAGAATCTCACCGCCAAAATTTGCCAAGTCAATCTGTCAAGAGAAAATGAAAAAATCAAAAAGAGAAAATTGCTAGAAGTGGAATCACAAACAGATAGCAAAATTAGAAAAAAATAAACAAATTTGCCAGTAACTTAGGCTTCGGTTTGACCTAATGACCTATTGAGACAAAAAAATTGCCAGTACCAGAAAGGACTTAACTCAAAAAAAAAAAAAAAAACTTTAGTCTGCCATAACCTCAACAACCACTACCTAAGTGCTGAGCAAGAATTCAATGCCATTTCATAGTTTGAAAGATTGTTGTCACAACATTAGGTCAACATTTTAATAATCGGACAGAGAAAAAACAGTAGCAGTTGGAGTAGCACATGATTACTGTGCAATATCAGTAATGACAGTGCGAGATGATCATCACAAAGCAGCTGCTGATACACCATGCGAAGTTAACATTTGATAGAAGTTTTTCAAATAATATTCTAATAGATAAATATGTTTATAAATCGAATCTGTATGAAATTTTGCTAAAGTGTTTTCCATGCACTCACCGGAAGTATCCTTGCAGGAGATGGTGCTGCAATTCCAACAAATCCATCTTCTGGACCAGAGTTTGAGATAACTACACTTGTCACACGTTTGCCAAAGATCCACTGCCAGAATCCTGCCTCGTTTTCAGGGATGTAGTTATTGTCCGTTTGAATCGACCCAGATATGTAATACACTGTACCTAAATAAAAATTGAAAGATCACAAAAAATTAAAAGAAAAAGCCAAGATACATGAATAAAACACAAAAAAACATAATAGAAAAACCAAAAACAAGATAAAGTATATTCCTTTGATTAATTAGAACATCATGGAGGTAAATGTCAAAATTAGAACATGAAGCTACAAAGATTTATCACCAATACAGTATGGCTTTCATAATTAGTCAACAGTACAGACGGCAACAAATCCAGCAGATTAAGGAGCATCCGGATTTTTCTTTCAAGTTTACAAGAAATTGTAGCAAAACATCTGACTTGACTATGTAAGAAGACAAATGGTTAGCCTCCACAAAAGTAGGCCAGAAAAGATAATCAAAATTACCTCAAGAAAACTTACCAGGCATTGCGATAAGTTTTTCTTGTGCTTTTAACATTATCTGGATGGAAATAAAAAAATATTCAAGATTCACAGAAGTTATGGACAGCCAAACACCATAAAATCTAGACAGTTAAGTACCTGAACAATCTGAGACTCGCCACCCAGTATCTGAAAAGCTGTTACTGCTGCTTGGGAACTCTGCAATAGATAATAACATGACAAGTGAAATAAGTTATGTTAATTCAACTACTATACCTACCAAGTCCAGTATTCCACATCGTAGTTGATATACTGTCAGCAAGAATGACCAGACTCACCAGAGAAGAAAGGTTTGATTCAGATGACATCAAATCACAGCTTATGTATCAGAAGTTTAACTAGGAACTATAATGATTTCACATGATGGTAGCATTGATCCATGTCGGTATGCATTGTTAAGAAAAATGACCACCTAGGCTTTCACGATCTACCAATGCGTCTGATGCATAGTAAAGCCTGAGCACTCTACTATTTGTTTCTGACTAATCAACATAGTCTAAAAGAAGATTCTCCAAACTCCTCCAAAACCTAAAACAGATCATATTGACTTTGATGCCTACGATTTATTTTAATAGCATCATCTATCATAAATTGAATGAAGAACCGTATGAATATAAAAAACTGGCCAGGGAAGATGAATCTAGAATAGTACATGACCAAATACATGAATGGATAGACTGATTACCTAACATAATCAATTTCATCCTAATACACGCAAATGAAACTCAGTACGGTCGAGATTTGCAGAATTTACAGCACATACCTAGGAATCAGTGGCAGATCCAAACTAAAACTCGAACGGACACCGTAACATCACCAAAGAACAAAGGCATTAACCCAAACGAAGCAACATGTGGTGGGCCGGAGGACGTGAAAGCACACCTGGTAGACGTAGGGCTGGAAGGGGGTGGAGAAGAAGGGAGCCGCCATGGCGGTCGATTTCAACCGAAACAACAGAAGGACTTCAAGAAATCGCGTCGGAGGTTTCGAGGTCGCGCATCAGGGTGTCCTCGCCCGATAACGAAGAGGGCGACGTCGGGATCTTGACACGCTCAGAAACGAAGTGAATACTTACCGACCCTGTTTGTACCAAATCCGCCTATCGCACGGACGGTAGATCGCCTCACATCAACATTCTGTCTCTCGATGAGATTGATATTTTCTGAGGACACGATCGTAATTCCATAAGGCTGATGAGTTGTCGCGTCTCACTAAGTTCCGACACATCTTGCTTCGTACCTTACGTGGCGACCCGTACGATGACTTTCAGCGACAACAGTAACGAATTCTCACATGCCGCATCTGAAATATATATATATATATATATATATATATATGTATATATATATATATGTGTGTGTGTGTGTATATATGTGTATGTATATATATATATATATAAAACTAACATGAAGAAAAGACATTATAGAAACATAATCTTAGAAAATTGACGGATAAATCAACAAACAACACCATAGTCTTCTTTGGCATGGAGAAAGGTAGATCCATCCAGTGAGCCAGATAAAGAACTTGCCGTCCTCGGCTTCTAACTATACAACTATTTATCTGAAATGCCAAATGCATGGCGTGGCACGGTACAGTTCAAATGCTCTTTTCTTGCTTGCTTATGATAACATCAGTGAATATAACCTGCCATAATCCAAGCAAAACATATCACTGAATGAGGTTTGAAGACAGCTTCTATGACATATTGTGATAATAGATGAGTAATACACAAGTAGCAAAGAAAGCAACTGTAGAACAAAAGGCAGAACACATTCCATGGACTAAATTTAAACCCTACAATAAACCAACACCCAACTCTTTCTACACTTTTCTCCTGTTTTGTCAACACCTTTATCCTTGATGATTAGCTAACACCGAGACTCTCAAGTGACAAGTTTTGTCCGGAACAAGAAATATCCATGTCCATCTGCCACCTCCATTTGCTACACAGCGGAGCAACCCCTCTTTGTGAAGCTTTGGGGGCGGAATCCTGCTTCTTTCGGCCACATTGTTACATATCGTACAGGCACTGAAAAATGTGATTCTAGACCCTTGGTTGCACCATCCAAAGAGTCACTGATATCTCGGCGATGACCCAAAAACATTGTACAAAACTTATTTACCGTAACATGTGCTGAGCACTTTTTTCCCATAATGATTAGTGCGGAGTGCTGTAACATGAGGCCTTATTGCCTCCCGGAATGCAGCTTGGAGTGCACCCTACAGAATAAGAAAATCGGTATCGGATCAGAATTAGAAAAGATGAAGGGTATAGGACAGTCAGGTTTAATGAAGTCAACCTTGCATTCTCTATGAGCTGATTGAATAACATAATTCCCATATGGGTCCAGTGAGATCTGGACTAAGTGAGGACCATCGATCAGTTCTCTGATTATGTTGACGCGTCTGGCATCGCCTGCATACTTCAGGCATTTCTCCACCACATTGCTACTATATTTTTGTACAGACAAGGTTCGGTAATGACCCTCCAGTTGATCAAGTATTTTGATAGTCGCCCATGGAACCTTTTGATCAAGAATGTACTGCACCACATAATTTCTTCAAGAAACAAAAAAAAAAAAAAAACTCATGTTATACAGATATATACGAGGAAAACATTCCATAATAGTTATCTGGCCGAAAGAGTTTTGGATTAGGCATGGATATCAAGGAGATATGTGAGCAAATGCCAGGGTACTTAAAAGCTGGGCAAAAGACACCAGTAATAATAACAGAATCAGTGTATTGAGAGGATAAGAAATGAGAAAATGAAGAGAAACAAAAAGATGAAGCATACCCATATGGATCTTGAGAAAGGTCACGAGCTTTGCATGTAAGATTGGATATTAACCGAAATTTCTGATCTCCATCTAAAGCAGAGAGGCATTTTTGAAGAACACAACAACCTTGACGATCTCTTGCTAGCTCAACACAGTTAGCGACTGCATCTTCAAAAAGACACTACAAGAAGAAAAGTTAAACATCAATACAGTTTATTACAGAGATCTATTTCAGGCAAGTGTAGAAATTTGGCTTATTAATGTTAAAAACATCAGGAAGAGCATTCTGCCGCATATTAACACACAACACCTTGAACTGATCACTTAATAGAAAAGGAGTTGTTAGGTACATAGTGCGTTGTTAAATTTGAAGCAGGGGATGAACTATGACAAAGGCAGAAGATAAGAACTCAGTGGGACATCAAACAAACATGGCTACATACCATGACATCACAGTATTCCCATGGGATGTCTTGTGGTGTCAAAATTACAATACACCCTTGCCACACGCTAGGCATACGCCACTCAGTGGAGTGGTGTGGCATGATACCATGAAAATGGATCAGAGATGGAATACATTGCATCAACTTCCACATGTAATGTCATGCCCATATTAGATGCACGCAGATCACATGCCTACTGCTATACTGCTACGTATGGGTATGCTGGTGACCAGTGTTGTTCAGTTGTGTTAGAAAACGACTGACAGACATGGGTATGCATTTGCATCTGTAGTCAGTTTAACTGGCTGGAGGACGAAACTCACTCCATAAATCGCAACTAGCGATTTAAATTTCAGAATACATGTACATATTGACTATTGTTTACCGTTCCGACAAAGTACCAGTACTGAAACATATAGACTAATACCAGTACAATACCATTCAACTTAAATTTTTGTTATTTTATTCAATCCTACCAGACAATATAGATCAGTATGCCATCCACTATACCATGATTGTACCAGCCTAATAGGTTCCAAAACTGGTATCAGATCGGCATTTAAAACCTTGATTGCAACTAAAAGAAATTAACCTAAATAGTTTCAGACAAAACTCCTCCAGAAGTCCTTAAAGACGATATCAAAAGGTTAAGATTTTCTATAATTCCTTTGCCCGATAATCAAGTGTCTAAGAATTCAGGTACAAGGGTAACTTCCTCAGATATGATAATTGAGAAACTTTTTCATGGTTGATTAGTAAATAGTGGGTGTACATTTGCAGATCGAAGCCTAAACTATCACTACATATAAACTAGAAAATACTAAATTAAATTAAACAAACAAAATCACATTAAGGCATTAAATTAATGAAAAATAATGAATCTTATGTGAAGCCAAAGCTAAGGAAGGAGGTTTCCATAATGCATAATCACATATATACTCCTTGAAAACTGCATAACAATAGATTTATCCCTCAAAAGCTTGATATGTGGTGTATTTCACTTCATAGTGAAAAATTAAGATCAGTATCCTTGATCGGATATTGATGTTAATATCATTTTTAGCAGGACACACCAGTTTTAACTAATCAAGGAAAAGTAAACTACAAAGACAATCTTCAAAAACCAAGGGGCTTCCACGCTAACTAGAACAAAGATTGAATATTGATGTGGAACTTTAGTATCCAAAAAAATTATGTAAAATTAAAACTAATTGATAAGAAATTCTCAAAAGACAAAGTTTCGACGTATGAAATCTTGTATAAAAAGAAATGAAAATTGAATAGATCATGGCTATGTGGTTCTTCTGCATCAAAATCATGGAAGTATGTAATCCAGATCTCCCAAAATTAGGTGACCAGTTGGATATTTATAATTCAGAAAAACCCTGCAAAACACAAATCACAAACATAGCAAATGATTTGATATCTGTTTTATGGCGTAATAGGTGCCACAAATGGTACAGCCAGCCAGCAACCATTGTGGATCCTGATAGGGAAGTAATTTATATTAGAAAAATATTGAATAAAATGTAAAAGAGTAAAATTGAGATCTAAAACTTGTTCAGCGATGTCCTTTTCTTTTCCTCTTTTGGGTGAAGAACATTAACAGGATAAATGTTCCTATTAATTCAAATGTTTCTTTAAGCAAGACGGCCTAGAAGAAGAGTTATTGTTCCGTTATTACCTCGGCTATCCTGAAGAAAATTTATACATGAAGATGCATAGTAGATGAAGCAAATAGAAAGTGGAAAAACAGTTTTTCCAGATTGCCTCGGTCATCATATGTCATGAATGCTTCCATATAGCATGTGTCGCTAGTATAATTCATGGGCATTATTACTCCACCAATCCTGAGGGGTACATTATCAATTAAAAACATGAATGTACTAGAATGTTCTCATGGCAGATAGCAAATTGGGTCTCAGTAGTGCTATTTTACAACGTTTAGGAGTAGTCCAAAATATAAAATGGTTAGCAATACAAAGAAGAGCAAATCCAGGCTTTTGGAATTTCATAGACTAAGTAAACAAACATAGCATGGAAGTCTGCCGTGTATATCGACTATTCAAAATCAGGGCATGTGCATGTGCTAGTCAAGGAGTCATGCATGGTGAAGTTGGCAGCATCAGTGGCATGCCAAGCCTGTGCAATTCATATGCCAGGAATTATCATCAGAACATTCCTGGCACTTGCCAATGGTCATTGGCAACCAGAACACGATCTAGCTAACACATGCAATCCTTGCATGATAAAACATTTCCCAAAGCTAAACCCAAATGAGCGTAACTTTCAGATGAATCTTTATGAAGATTCAGCTCAAAGATATCAAGAGACAGAAGTTACAGGGAGTAAAGAAAAAAAGAAAGATTAAAGGATAACATATCTAAGTTTTTCCTTCTTTTCTATATGTTGTGAAAGAAACATTATAAAGAGTGCGACCGCTTGATGAACATAACATGATGTCTGTGAATCTGAATGGTCTTTTGATCTTGAAAAGAAAAAGGAAGGAACTTCAGTGGATCAATTCTTCTAGATAACAGCCATAGAGGACACTGTAGCCTGAAGTGGTTCATGGTGTTAGTTGCTCCACCATATATGTAGCAGCACCATGAAACCATTTGGGTTCCTAAGGCGATAATCGGGCTATTAGCTGCTACTAAATGAGCCAAGTTTAAACAAATGACTCGTTTTTTCATGTTCAACCAACCCAAACAGTGTATGTTTGTGCTTGGCTTGAGTTCATCTCTAGGTGTCTGTGAATCTCCTGTCGAAGATAGAAGACCTTGAAACCTTAGATCGATGCTGGATGAATTAGTTCCTCTATTGAATAAGGGGTTGCTCAACTACAATAAATATATTTTATAAATCATTTAAAAAATAAAGTATTTTTTATTTTCAAGATAGCAGCTCTGTTTCTACACCATACTCCCAACTTCTTCCATGCTTTATTGCCTTTAATTCTATAAACAGTCTAAACTATTAAAAATTTTATTAAATAAATACGTGTATCGCATGCTATGGAAAATGCAAAACAACACATTATGGTACTTCTAAGAAATGCAACTGCAACTCTTTAACATCTCTGGTACAAAAAATGTTCTCTTTTGCAATTGAAAACTGAAAATGAACAAAAATAAAGTAAGAGACAAAAAAAGAGAAGAATGAACCAAATATCCTTGCCTCCTTATTTTCAGGTGAAAGGCAGTCCAAGCAACGTTGTGCAACATGGCTACCATTGTTGTTCTTTATCAATAACACTATAACAGGTTTTAAAGCAGAGACTATCATGGAAAATTGTACCGGACTTTTGACAGTTTCAAGTATTTTTTGTACAACACGAGTCCTGCAATTGTCAACACGAAGCAACAAAGAACAGATGACATACTATCAATACAGGATAAAATTTAACAGCATGATATTACGAAAAAACAAACTTACCCATGCTGATTGCAGGAGATTTTAAGGAGTTTGTCAGCACCCTGAGAAATTTCATGTATAATGTGTGTTATTTGCTCCTCTCTACAAACTTCCACCAATTTCTGGACAAGATAGTTCCCAAAGGGATCCATCATAATCTCAACAACATGATCAATAATCTCAAGAAAGAGAATATCAACATCTTCACGATTTCCTTCATTGAATATCTGCTGCAAGAAGCGACAGCCATTCTGATCTTTGGCCAACACATGTATTTTTCCAATGGCATTGTTCAATGAATCGTATTTTAAACCCGATGACTTTACATCATGACTCTCACTCAAATTATCAGGAGATGAACCTTGGTTGCTTGGAACATCTAGGTCTAATGATTGAACACCGTGAACAACATGGCTGTGGGCATTATCATTACTAAAGACTCTTCGAGTGATGTCAGCATGTTCTGGCAATTGATTGTTCCCAGGAGCACCAGATTTCAGAGTTTGAAGCAAGTCCACACCATGAGATCTTGTCAGAATTTTTTCAGGAAATGTTTGTTTACTGAATCTTTCTGAAATTTGAGGTCCATGGGCACTTTTAATAGGACTATATAAATCATAAGAAGATGCAATATTCTGCCCTTGTGGAAAAGAACAGCTCTTGAACTGGCCAGATAATCCATTATGATGGCATCTTCCAAGGTTACTTCTCAGCAAAGAAGGATCCAACTGATTGTATCTCCTGTTAGTCGCACTGTTATTCCCATAAGAATATTGATTCACTTGTCCTGCTTGGTGAGGAATGGACATGTGAAGATATGGCTGTATTGTATTACCGGACAAAGGCCCAATTGCCGAGATTCTCCTCTTTTGCCCTTCGAAGTGTTGATTTTCGAGTTGTTGCGAGTAGAGATACCGAAGGTTATCTCGGCAGTTTCTCTCGTACTGCATGTCACCCCACACCACGCTGGATTGACTTAGTTGTTGCTGTTGCCGTTGTTGATGATGATGTATATAATCGTGGGGTGGTGGATCCATATAGTACTGCTGCTGGAATGATGGAGGAGGAAACTCAAAACCCTGTGCCGAAAGTCCAGGCAGGAGATAAGCATGTATTCCTTGATTTACTGGCATAGAAGCAGAACAAACTGGAAAGCTTTGCCTCTGCTCTCCACATTCACCAAATACACTCTTTGATATTTGGTTCCTTGGGTCATGAAAATTGAGTTTCAGAGGTCTAGCATCATCGTGTCCATCCACCGTTCCATTCAGTATGCTGGGTGCATCCTTGGTTACAAAAGGTGAGCATCCTTCCGATGCAGGATTGGGTACACAAACTCCATTTTGCATGATGGACAATGGAAGGATTGACATCTCTGCAGACTCAAGTCCAGAAGAATTTTCCAAGTTTTCCGAACAGTGTCCATCAGGTAAGAGTGCATGATTAGATGACGATGGATAGCACTTGAAATAGGGAGTAGTTGACACAGCTGCTATCTTATCCATAAAGCCTAGATCCTCAAATGCCAAAGCCAGGGATTGTTCATCTGGTAAATTTGTTGCATTTTGGTCAGTTATCGTAGTTGATGTTCCATGGTAGCTTCCGGGACCATCTTCCTGATCAAACGGAGTCTTGGATGATGACAAAGTATCATCTGCAGAGATGGTTTCACAATCTTTTACAGCTAGAGTAGTACATGACATGCCATACAAGTCACCTGGAGTAGAAGCCTTCTCAACCTCATTCACAGAAACTAGCTCAAAGTCCAGTGCGGCACCGTTTTGAATGTGTTTTCTGGTATAAGGATTTCCTATAGTAGCAGTTGGTATCTCTCCAAGAAGCTTATCAAGTTCATCAAAATCTTGATCAAGTTTTTCTGCTTCCATATTGCGACAGAATGGTCTTCCGTTCCTTGATATGTGTAAAACAGAGTTAGCCACTAGCCCGCTTGGAAATGCAGGAAACGAACGACTCTCCTCGGATCACAAACCTCCTCTAAACAAAAAGAAGATGATGTACCAAAACTTATTCCAAGGAAAACAGAGAAAAATATTATGTTAAACGAAATGTGCATCTATAATTAATCAAGAAGACGTTAGCAATGCAGCATAACATAGAAGATCAATTTTTTTAACAGCATATATCCTAATGTGATCAATGCTAACTACATCAACGAAAAGATATTAAAGCAAATCCTCGGAAGCAGAGATATACATAAAGAACGAATGTGATCAATCTACCGCTATCCAACAAAGAATGTCACTGCCGAAATCCAGATGACGAAGATTGATAGCATAGAGATAGGCCTTAATACAACCGAAAAGAACAGAGATCCACTCCAACTCATACAGATTAATCTTGCAACAAGAACAAGAATCTACCATAGAGAAGGGCGTAATTGAGATCGAACCCGGAGTCCTCCGTCGTCCCCCATCAAATGCACCTAAATCGCAGCAACCCCCAAAACCCTGATCACCCACAGGAAAAGGAAAAGACAAGAACAAGAACGCGACTTTCCACGACAAAGCCAAGAACCCGGAAGAAAGAAGTTCGGGCTCAGATCAGCGCCGAACGAGCAAGACGAGGGAAGGGACGCAAGGGACGATCGGAGAAGCAAGAAAAGGCATCGATCGGATCAAGAAAGAGGGGGAGGGCGAGGGGTCTCACCAGCGACAGAAGCAGCCGACGCATCACCAGGCCATCGCCCCGGAGGGAATTCCGAGGGCGAGGGAGACGGGGAAAGGGGTTAAGGGGGCGGTGGGGGGGCAGGCAGGGAGGCGGGATTGGGAGCAGAAGCGGCGTGGCGGAGGAGGAGAGGAGAGAAAGGTGGGATTTTTATTGAATAGGGGGGCTACAAAGCAATCTCCTCTCCCCTTCCTCTACTCCTTTCCAAATACATATGGACTCCTATGTGGGCAGTGTGTGTGAGAGAGAGAGGGGAGAGAGAGAGAGAGAGAGAGAGAGAGAGAGAGAGAGAGAGAAGGACACATACCATGCATGCATGCATGCATGGGTTTATTTGATCCCCCCCCTCCCCTCTCCCTTTGTAAAGCGACTCCCTTGCGTGGGTTTTGGTTCGTGTTTGGTAACTCCTCATCACCATCATACTTGAATCTCGATATAACATTATTAGTCAATTATACCATATTAAATATATCTTTTTCATATATATATATATAGATAATCACAGCTAACTATAATAACATAAAATAGCTTAAACTGAAAATAAAATAAATATAAATATATATATATGTGTATAGGGATAGATGTGTAACTTTGCATGTAAATATAAATGCAATTAACTCACCGGTTTCTGATTTGATTGCCTTTGGGGGACCCATCTTAGCCTTCCAATGAGAAGATAGAGATCTTATAGTAATCTCATCCCCTAGTATTTTTAATAGCATTGTTGCATTTGGACTTGATTTAATCGACTCCATCGTATGTTTTGGAGTGGCACAATTGTTGGAGGAATCAAATAGATTAATGTTAGTAATATAATGTGGCAGTAGCAAGTGTTCTTCTGTTGCCATGTGCAGTAAATTATGTTGGTACCGATCCTTGTCTTGATAATTTAATGGTGTCGATTAGATTAACCGATAAATGAGATGATGATCAAGTCTCGTCTTCATCGCTTATTGTTTATATACAAAAAAAATCTAAGATAATTTTATATAGATTGTTTTACTTTCAATCTATAATAAGATAAATATTTTTATCGAAAGATAAGAAGGATCTTTGGTTTCCTCGTATTTTTTTGTACACAAAAAAAATATATAAGAGGTTTTACCTTTTATTTTAAGATAGAAAAGAAAAGAAGAAGGTGATGAGCAAGCCTTACAACTCATGATGGAGTTCCTACTTTAAGATTCCTCGATGTTTGCAGGGGTGTGTGAAGAGGTCCTCACACTATACAGTATACAGTACACTATGGAAAAAACTAAGTCTAAGGGGAGGGGGAGTAGTGACATATTTGGTTGAGATGCACTGGCAAATCCTACAATCAAAGAGACCTGTATGAATTGGTAGAAGCTATTTGATGCTTGGTGAAATTAATGGCTACTAGGGTTAGCAAGGAAAGAGTGAGTGAAGGGGACCATGAGGAGTGATCTCACCAGCTCTTCAAGAGGTCTCACTTGGAGGAAAGAGTGGGACAAAGAGAAGGGGGGCAGAGAATAAAGGTAGGTATTCCCTAACTTGCCTGACAATGACCATATAAGGAGAGAGAATCATGTTATCTTTTGTCAAGAAAATATATAAAGGGTGATGGACATGAATGAATTATTGCCACTTCATATAGCATCATATATCTCACAGGCTTTGCTTCTGACCAACTCCAACCATGTTCAGTAACTCTACAAAATGGAAGCTATGAGTTGCCCTCCTCTCCCAATAGAATCACATAAATATTACTGAAATTTTGGTAAGTAAAAAACCTGTAACATGATGATCTTGTTATCTTTCAATACAAATAAAAGGTATTATGGAGGAGAGCAGAGTGTCATTCACTTGATCTTCTTCTCTGATATCTGTTCATCATTGGCCTCTGAGTTTTATATCTCTTGGTCAATTCAGATGGCCTTCTTTCATGGACACCATCATGCTATTTGCACTCCCCGGAACATTACATATGCCAAGGAAGACTATTCGGCAGAACACCATGATTCCATTGCAGTAACCTCCAAAGGTAAGTCTCCTGTCTCCTTGTCATTTGTGTGCATAAAGAAATGGGGGTTCAGACTCACCTTCCTCCTTGTTTCATGAGAGCATAAAAGAGGCCAAGGCTTCTGCTGATCAACGAGTCTCCTCTTTCTGGATGTCCAAACAAGGAGATGGAGTCAGAGAGTCAAATTCAAAGGAGTCCAATGCTGAGAATGGGATCTTCTCAGCACTTTTTCTTGTGCATTGAAGAAGTCCACTGGAGAAGACTCGGTCTCTTCTCATGCCCCCACTTTCCAACAGGTGGATTTGGTCTCTTCCGAGTGCCTTTGACTTGTTCCTCGACGTATGTTGGCGTATGAATCAGGAGAGACTGACCTGACAAAGCTGCCTCGATTGGGCCAATCAAAGTCTTCCAGGAAGCCCAAGATGATGTTGGATTAGCAAAAGCCCATTACGGCCCACAGCACACCAATGTTTTAGGTATTAAAAATTATATCATCATATTAATATTTTAGATATAAAGATTATCATATAAAGTTTCAAACCTCTTATAAGTGTGACTTTGATATGTGACCAATGTCATGATATAAAAAATATCAATTTGACCCCTTAATCTAAAGAATGGTAGATTTTGCATATCATCATTAGATCAATATACCTACGTGATATGCATATTTTTCCTTATTATTATTATTATTAGTATATATATATATATATATATATATATATATATATATATATATATATATATATATATATATATATATATATATATATATATATAATCTCAAATAGGAGACAATGGAAGCCCGCATAAAGACATATATGCGATCAACAGCACAAGGAGATGGCGAGGCAATCGCACGGCCAGAATTCAAATCCAAATGCTACACTTTCCCTCCCATTCCCAATTCAATTGACAGATCTTTTCGCCCTAATATATATATACACCTCATCGGAAGCCCTAAAACATACCTCTTTCTTGAATCCCTCTCTCTCACACCACTTCAGATCCAAAACTTATCTCCCTTAGCTCCTTATCCACCTCTCCTACTGCCTCCCGTCGATCTGGGCACCCGACGATCGGAGGAGAAAGAAAGGGAGCCAAATCTACCAACTTTTGAGGCCAGGTCAGTCTTTGGGTCTTCCTCCTCAACGTCACTGAATTAGGGCTTATTTGGAGCTTCTTGAGCTGCTGTTGAATGTTCTCGTTTCTTACAGGAATGGAGGCACCATATTACCATCTTCTCTTCGTCATTTCCATCATCTGAGCTCGAAATTATAGTCCGTATCTTCTTTACATGGTTTCTTGCTGTTATTCTATGTCTTTTGTGGAAGTAGAGTACGAAAGCTTTCGTTTTTAGCTTGTCTTGGTTTTCTGCAATCTTTTGTTACTTAATTATTGTAAGATTTGACCATATCTTCGAAGATCCCTTCTGCTTCTCTGTCGGAATTACTACTATCTGGGAATTTTTTCCTTTTTTTCGAATAATTTGATGTCGGATTGTGTTGCTAATGATTTCTGATTCTTGTTTGTTTTCCTTGTCAGTGATCCTCGCTTTATGGGGAGAAGTCTTAGCCCGATGCTCCGCCAGGAGCTGGCCAACCTCGACAAGGATGCCGACAGCCGCAGGTCTGCCATGACAGCTCTGAAGTCTTATGCAAAGGATTTGGACTCCAAACACATCCCCTCCGGCGAGCGCACCATCTCCCTCTACGAGGTCCTTGCAAGAGTCCATGGCCGCAACATCGTGCCGCAGATCGACAACATCATGTCCACCATCATGCGCACTTTGTCGTCGAGCGGAGGATCCTCTGCCCTCCACCAGGCCTGCTCCAGAGTCGTGCCTGCGATCGCTCGGCACGGGATCGATCCCTCGACGCCAGACGACGAGAAGACGCGGATCGTTCGCTCCCTCTGCAAGCCCCTTTCCGATGCTCTGATGGGCTCGCACGTGAGCGCCGCCGCCGGGGCCGCTCTCTGCCTCAAGGCCCTGGTCGAATCGGGCAACTGGACGTCTGCCCCGGGCGAGATGGTGAATGAGGTCTGCTTGAGAATTGCAGTGGCCCTGGAAGAGAAAGCGACCCAAACTAGTGCTCACATGAGCCTGGCAATGGCTTTGGCGAAGCACAATGGCCTGGTGGCTGAGGCTTACTCGAGGTCTCTCGTGCGGTCTGGCTTGCAGATCTTGGCTGCCGGTGCCGCCGCCAGCAACTCCCAGAAACGTCTCTCGGCCATTCAGATGATCAACTTCTTGATGAAGTGTGTGGATCCGAGAAGCATCTCTTCTGAGGTCTTCAAGATAGTAGATGTCATGGAGAAATGCCAAGCCGACGACAAGATGCCGTTGGTGAGGAGCGCAGCATCTGAGGCACTGCAGACTGCAAAGGCCCTCAGTACGCAGAGAGGATCGGAGCTCGAAACTGGTTACAGCCCGGTCGTGAACTCGAACTTCCGTAGGAGAAACCAAAGGAGTCCACGGCACGCTAGAGAACACCTCGGCTCGGTTTGCTCGCCTGAGTCGCACACCGTCGACTCCTCTATCAAGAACGATGTGTTTGCCGACTCTCCTGTCTCAGTCGGTCAGTCTTCTTGCTGCATTGAGAGCAGTCGGCATGCGAACAGGAGACTGTGGAGCCGTGATGCTTGTTCTGTGGATGTCTCCTTGAAGGATGGCTTGTTTCTGAAACGCATGGACTTCGAGCAGATCAGTGAGGGCAAGCCAAGTGATTCAGATGAAGAGAGACCAGAAGCATTCTCTGGATTTGCACCGGCCAATGACACAGAAGTAGCAGGAGATACCACACCGAGTCCTCAGGTACACGAACATATGTTTGCTTACATTGTTCTGTGCACTAATGCCTGCAGTGAAACTTAGTGATCGTGTTGGTGTTGCAGAGACCCATATCGCAGTTGAAATTTGACGATTTCAAGATCTACACAACTCCAAGAAAACTCATCCGATCTCTTCAGAATTTGACAGAACCAGACACCGAAAACACCAAGAACCAAAGCATTGCTCTGCCGGTCAGTCAGTCATCGCATGAAGTTGAATGGAAACCCAAAAGGGCTTTTGACAAAGATAGACAACCTCAGAATCTGAACTCGGAGGCCGAACAGAGATGCTTTGAAGATGTGGAGTGGCTAGGAAAGATGAACCATCACAAGGATGCTGAACCGGCACAAGATGGCACTGAATCAGTTTCATCTACTGGTGATGTCCCTGAAAGTAGCATTTGCAAAGTGTTAGACGGAGCAGATTATGAGGATAAGAATTCCGTGGTGGTAAAGAGTAGAAACCGGATAGGGTATACTACAGCTTCCCTGGGCTTGATCTGGGGTGCTTTCATGGTACTTCTTGCCACCATCTTCTCATCAATGTGGACTGACAATGATGAGCTCGTCTTTGATATGGTTCCCACTTAGCATTTGCTCCTTGTCATCTTTAGGTTGGCTTGCCACATTGTGATACCGCACTGTTGTATGTTTGATTGATGAAGGATCGTGATGCAAGTGACCATGCAATGTAGGCTGCTCAGTGCAGTGATGTTTTCTTGAGATTAGTTATGAGTCAGGTCAAACATCATGTATGAAGTCAATGTACTTTGGCTAGATATTTAAGATCATGGTTTAAGATTGTCCTATGTTTGCTCAGACAACTGCTCATGTTTTGACAGGCTTTCATTTCTCATCCTTGGGTTCTTTTACATTCTCCTCTTTGTGCATGCTATCTTACCCTCTTGAGCTCAAATGCATTTGGGCAACTTTATTTGTGGGAAAAAAAGCTTCTTTTTGACAAACCATGTTCAGGCTCCAGGAGTTCTATGCTGCTACTGTTCTTGGGAGTTCTGCTCAAAGACCATGGAAAAGTATTAACTGTATATCATTTTAATATCATAAAGAAAAAAAATTGCATGGAAGACTACTAAGCAAAAATGAAATCATTACCCTATTGGATTGAATTTAGACAAAATCATCATACTCTTTTCACTGTCTACTTTTGATCAAAGAACCTCCTTGTCCCTATTGGAGTGCATTTCCCAAACTAGAGATCATCTTTTGAATTGAGCACATGAATGGTTGGACACTGAGGTTTTCCCTTCTGCTGAACTTTAATGAAACCAGTTGAATGGTGTTGTGGTTTCAGCATCAACACAACAGTACTTTATATCTGAGTTTTAGGAAATTTCTCAGGAGTCACCAAGCACCTGACCTGTACCAGATCATGTTGATTCATACTACAAAAATAGACTTGACAGGGGGGAAGTTATTCTGGGAGATATGTTGACTAATGGACCATCATCTATCTCTCCATGGAAACCTTGAACCATTTAAACAATAGTAGAATTTAATTACAGAATGAAGGAGAACAATTTCTTTTGGTAAAGCAAAATCAACTTTGAAAAGAAATCGTGCTATAATTCCATGCATGTGAAACTATAAATTGTCATGCTCAATAACTTGTGCTGCTCTCCATTCACCACCTGGGTTGACAACCACAGGTACCAGCATGGAAGCAGGGCCAGTGCAGATGAAGTATCCCTTCCCATATCTTTGAGAGAGAGAACCAGGGGCACATAAGTAGATGTCATCGTACCCCATTCTTATCACCCTAAATCCAAGGCCAGTGCGCTGCAAAAGCAAGCTCCTTATCATCATCAGCAAAATGTGAAAAAGCCAGTTGGCCAACTGAAGCATGTTCATTCTTTTAAATATGATAATGCAGTGAAGACACATAATCTGATTTGGTGATACTATGTAATGTACACAAATTGGAAACCAGATTGATTTGTTTGCTCTTGCACCAAGTCAGTAGCAGATTTAAAAGCTTAATAAGGAGTTCCATGCACATCAATGACAATTTATCATATGGTTCAGAATTTTTTTCTTTAATTATTCATGTGGAATTGGAAGTTTCAAATTTAAATAAAAAAAATCAAATTTCTATCATGTTCATATGCATGGAGAGGTTGATTGAGTGCTGTATATGCAGTTGGACACAAGCATTTGATGCCTCTAGAGATTCTTCATACTGTCATGCTATGGTCTGGTGATATTGTGCCAGCACAGGCATGTCAGGGAAACAAGAACCAGAGGAAGTAATTCTTTTCTCACAATCCAACTATAAATGGGATGAAAATCGACATTTTTTTCTCAAAAATAATCACAAAAATCAGTAACCCAAATTTCTTGTCAAGAAGAAAAGGATGCTCTGGTTTCTCATGGTTGTTGCTCATGTATCTAGTGTATGTGTACTGCAACTAAATTTACTTGGGAAGAGTGGGACATTACCTGATCGATAGTCGTGTATTTTGATGGTGGAGTATTGTAGATCCTCTTCGATCTTTCTGCTGGAGGTGCAGCATAAACTCTGCTCAGTTTGCCTCTCAAGATAGTGTACAGATCATCCTCCACGGTCCAGTCCTTGCCCTTCTTGTCCTCGCTAAAACTCAGAAGCGAAAGCCAATTGGGAGGTTCAGGCTGCATAGCTTCAGCCGGAGACAGAAGACCGAAGGTGGACGAGGGAGGAGGGTAAGCACAATAGGAGCAGCCCCTGAGGCCATGGATCGCAGAGCCGCGCTGGTTCTTGAACTTGAGATGGCTCAGCATTGCACTGCTCAGCTCCACCGGCTTCTTTCCCTTGTTCTTCACAACGACTGCTGTGGCCATGCTCAGTGGATAGAGCGACACAACGTATGTGATATCAAGGGAGCCATCACCATTGCTGCAGCTCAGCTCAACCTGCACAGAAAAACCAGAGTAAAATAGCTTGTTCCGTTTGGTGTTTCCCATTAACTCTGCTGCACGTTCAGATCAAAACTATCTGATGCCAAAACAGAGGATTACCAAGTAGTAGAGCATCAGTACCTGGACTGCGTCGAAGGAGTCCGAGTCGGCATCTTTCACGATCCACTCCGAAGCACCCCAAGGAGAACCACCAGCCGCCGTCTTCGATAGATCATGGAGAACCAATCCAAGGCCGCCTCTGGGGAAGTCGCCGGGCCCGCCGCCGCCGATGGTGTAGAGCACCTCCTCGAACCCATCCTCCTTCCAGTACACCTTGGGCTTGTAGGACGTGATGAGGCCGTCGGGGATTCGGAGATGTAGCGAGCTGCCGTTTCTGACGGTCAGCTCGACGGAGGGGACCTCGCCAGCCTCAGTAAACTTGATTCCCTTCCGGCCGAAGCGTTCCTGGAGAGACTCGGTAGTGGTGGTGGTGGTGGTGGCGGCGGACGAGGTTCTGATGGGGAAGCGGGGATTAGGTTTAGGGAGGTGGACAGGGAGGAGGGAGGCCATCGGAGACTCCTCTTGCTCCCAGCAAGGTTCACAGAGGCCTCATATCTTGGTTTCAGGATAACGGTCAGGTCTGTTACCTCCTCCCTTATCTGCTACCTCGTCGTCCTTTGAATGCTCATGTTGACACTTGTGGCTATGCTATAGGCATTCATTATTCTCCAATGAAAGCTTTGAATTACATAAACCATCAAAAGTTAAAATTAATCTCTTAGAGGCCGATAATTATGAATTATAATTAATAAAAGGGCAAGCATTGATACACCATATTAAAGATTAAAAAAGTGGCTGAAATAATTGAAGAGATTGTTTTGCACAAGAATATTTTCTGACCCAGGACTCATCTTGCTACACCAAATTAAGAGTTACATACACCATCAAGATTCAAACAGAACAGATTCAAAACGCACCACGCTATCACACAAGCCATGAATCCATGTGCTCTTTGCTCAGATTTTGCCTCCTGTCAAAATCTCTTACAATGTCCTCAGATCAAATATAAAAAGAACGCAAAAACCAAACCCCAGTTTTAAATGAAAAATTAAATTGCTAATATGATGATTCTTTCAACCTCCCAAGTTAGGTTAATCCTCATCCATGCCCGCCGCTGGATCTCTCTTAGGGCCGCCTGCTGGTTTCGCCATTATGATCTGCCAAACCCGGCACATTCAATTGATAAGGGGAAGAGAACCATGCCCAAACAGCTAATGTTGAAAACTGGGCTTTATGGCCAAAAATTAACATGGAAAATCTGGATCATAAAGCTAGGAAGCAAAAGGGGACTCACTTGATCAACCCGGAGAACAGTACACGCAGCATCAGCAGCATATTTGAGAGCAAAGAACCTGATCAGAAGACCGAGTTATAATTACCAGCAGATGGTTATTTACATTATGCCATTGGAAATATAAAAGCATCTGAAGAAACTGTGATTCATCATATGAAAACATCTCTCCACACCCTTGGTCACTGACAGATCACATCAACTTTCATCAAACAGCACCAGTTGATGCAGAGTTAACTGTAAAAAGGTTAACTACACTAAATGTTAAAAACTGGTTTCCTCAAGTTATACAGTAATGGATATTTCTCCTCTCTACTTTGACAGAAACAACATAAAGCAAGCAACCAACACAACATCATTATCCAAAGCATCGTTTTTCCTTCAAATACATTCATTACTCTCAGTGCATATAAGATGTTATTTGAATCTGCCTTCCAAAATTTGTACATATAATACAGTACCATTTTTTTTTCACAGTTTTATTCAGTTATAACTATATAACTAGTATGAACAACCAACAAAACAATCAAAACATCCAATCATTGAATAAGAAACATTGCTGTAATTGAACACTGTGGGGTTATAATCTAATAATGGCCGCTAGGACAATTTGTGATGTATTAGCTGAACGGCTAAGTTAACAGACCCAATTTGTATAATTACAAGTTTTCTACATACATTAAAGTAGTTTAAAAAAAGGAGAGCAATAGAAAAGCTTTGATTACATAACACGACTAGTTAGCAATGGAAATGACAAAAAGTAAATAGGAGCTTCAAGAATAATAAAGATTAGTGTTTGAAGAGAGTCTCACTTGGTAACATAGAGATCCCAGATATTTATGGTTGAGACATCCTTGCAGACACCTTCTTCCAAGTCAATACCAACTTTGACATTTCCAGCAGCATGTTCGGCATACAAGGAAGAAATGATCTCGATTGCATTCAACCCTGCATTTTCAGCTAGGGTTTTAGGTACCATTTCAAAGCTTTCAGCAAATTTTGCAATTGCATACTGATCCAACCTGCAATAAGACGATCGAAGGTGTTAATACAAGATGCAATGTTTCAGTAGCTTCTACATACATCTAAATAGTCAACCGCTTGCAGCAGCTTCTGCACCTCAACAAGATTAGAACCATGACATCAATATCATCCATCCAAGCTAGCAATTACTCATGTCATAATCATGTAAACTAAGAAAAAGATTGTGCTTTCAGTCCACTCTCATGTGATTTATTAAGGATGAAATACCATAAGCTTCTAAAATCATGTAGAGATTTTCCATGAACCTAAAACCCCAAAGTATGTGGAATTGGAAAGTGACATCAAAATGTAATTAAAACCTAATATGTTAAGTAAAAAGAAAGTTAGCAGGACATATGAATAATTATTTCCAGACGCACACAAAAACCTTAAGAGTACCAAAAAAAAATTGCCAGAATTCCCAAAGCTATATATATTCTATTGCTGCCTTTTTGCACAATAATTAGATCTGAACACAAAGCCATACCCTGTTTCTTTTAAGGAGAACTCCTTCAACTTTCTTGCTAACTCAATTTCAGTTGCAGCAGCCCCAGGAACAGTACGGCTATCTCTGCACATTGCCTGATCCATAGGGGAAATAAATATAAGAAAAGGTCAAACTACAGTAACATGACACACAAAATTGCAACAAGATCAGTGTATCCTAAATTTTTAGCAAAAGAAAAACATATGCCCCATCACAAGAAATTATAATCCATGAAAAAGTTCACCTTGTATGTATTAACACCATCATCAATGGCCCTTTCAAGGTCATCTAAAATACTGTCAGTACTGCCACGTAAAACAACTGTGGAGACTGAATTTCCACCTTCTTCATTTTTCACAATAGTTACCTATCAAAAATGTGGTAGAAGTGGTAGCTTACTAAGCTGGCTATACAAGAAAAGTGAAGAACACTACAAGTAGCAATTATACCCGGACACCGCCAACTTCCTCCACTGAAATGGAATCTGCATATCCAAGATCATCAGGATTTGGTTGGCTCAGTTTCAGCTGTTTGCAAAATTAAACACAAGTTGTCAACTAAGAAATAAGCATATACTGGTGCAAGCAGAAAGTGTAATGCAACAACAAACAACTTACAAGAGCCACAGCACCAGTTGTACGGCAAAATCTCCGCAATTCAAACTTGGAGCTAATTTTTAGAACCATGAGTCTGCAAAACAACTGGCAGAGTTAAGGCTTTTTTTTTACCAATAAATAAAATGCACCATTAGTTACTAAATATTTTGTTTCTCTTGGACAACCAATTTCTATATTCATCTCTGTTGTAAGAAAAGAAATGTACAAACTACATACAATGTATGTAAATGCATGAAGCAGGTCATTTTGATAAAGATTTTCTTGAGGAATTCGAATGCCAAATTGTTCGCTTGTGGTTTTGCAATCATGATTCCTAAATGCCACCTTCTATTGTACTGCTTAGATCAAGTTTCTTTCAGCAAAATCCGGATGAAGAACATATGTGTTATAAAGATACAACTAAAAACTATGAAGGAATGCTTGATTCAGTAGAAAAATAGCTTTCAAACATATGCAGTTTTTACTAATCAACACCTACCATATGTCCAACATATTAATTAATGATTCAGAAATCTACCAAAGTTGAATGAACATTAATAGATACAAAAAAGGAAACCCTCATTATCACCATATTTGTCCTGCAAGGGACAATGATAAAAAGAAAAAAACATATCCATTAACCATCAAAATGATGGACCTATCTCAGTAGCATTCCTGCTTTCATATGTCCTATTAAATGTGCAATGCAGGATATTGGAAAGGAAAAAGAGATAGCAGAAAAGGCACTAACAATGCAAAATTAACACATGGAAAAACAACTGTAAACCCAGAAAACTCATAAGAATTAATAAAAAAAGATAAACACCAAACAGAAAATGAATGATATTGCCTCTGTAGAAGGAGGAGATGTACTTGTAACGCTCACAAAAATGTAATGCCATATCTCCAACTGCTGCTCCACTCACAATAACTTTCGCACCGGACTCTGCAACAGCTTTAATGAGCTCCTCGACTTTGGCTTCTTCAGTTTTTGCATAATTCTCTAGCTTCAAAATGGATGAGAAATATCTTTAATTCAAGATCAGATCAAGTCTTGGACATTACCATCAAATAGTTATGACTCTGACAAAATACATGTTTGCATAATTATACTCATTTAAGCAAAAGTCAGAATGAATTCCTCATCTGATTTTCCGAGCAGATTTGTTGCTACTAGTAGGTTCACATATAACAAAATCCCAGAAAAGGAATACTTTTATGAGAATGCTTTCATTAGAGGAGGCAACCAGTTAAACAAGTAACATGCGAATCATAGGAACTGAGAAAATAACTATTATTATTTTTCATCTTATAACTGCACCAAGCAGTATATCAGTTAACAAATTAATGACATTGAAAATAATCAGTGTCTTCTTCACACTTGTCTCATAGAAGAATAATTAAATTGATTTTTTCATTGCATTGCTAAATTGATAATTTGTTTTTATTCGATTTCTTCAGCAGGACCTTCAATACGTACTGATGCTAGTAAGATATTTTGTATTATTACCTCAGCTTTTGTTGCATCACTATTGTTCCAGTCTTCTCCAGTTCACAGACCTCACACCTTTACATGATATTTTCATATGTTCTCTAATATGATCAAGCTTCTAACTTATATCATTTCTAAATCTTCTTGCTTACAAGTTCTTAGTGCTGTCCTAGCAAGATAGCTGCTGCTTCGGTCTCCTTCACCATCTGAAGGCAACACGTCACTTTCTTCATATTGTTGTTGACATGTTTCAGAATTAATTAGGGACTATCTGAGAGGACACTTTTGCAATTTTTATAAAGACAGTTCACTTTAATACCACTTGAAGCATATAAAGAGCATGCACACTGGAGTTAACTAACAGATTTCCCACACAAGAGAAGGAAGTAAAAAAGGAACTAGTGGGAATTATGCAATAGAAGAGATATCATAGGAAAAAAAGCAAATGGTGCATGCCTACCAAACAACATTCACTATTTAACTCCAAAAGACAAACAGGAAGCCCACATATAGAAAGATTTGTTTCAAGTGAGCACCCCAATGAAAACAGATCAATGAACCTTTCTCAACCAAGTTAGGACTTCTTCAAGGAAAATAACAATTGCATACCATTGTTCTCCACTTCTGGTTTCTTTAACCATTTACTAAAATCTTCAAGCTGAAGTAATCCGTCATTCTCCTACCAATGACATCTATATTCTACTAAAATGCACTATATTTTCATATCATGGAGGACCAAGTTATACAACTAAAAAGAAGAAACATAACAGAAAACAATAATAAGTTACAACAAGAAGCTATTTATGTTTATAAGTTGGTTCTGATTCAAGTTACAGAATAAGTGACAACAAAAGTTGTATGTCTTCACTAACTAGTAATAAATAGCAGAATTTCACAACTCAGCCTCATGATATACCTATAGCTTATATGGCAAGGTAGAAATATAACCATATCAGCTTATCAAATTACATTAATGAAGTTAAACAACAATACAACTAAATGAAAAAATAGCCACCAGTAGCACAATGCCAAATTGCCAATCTATAACCTCCAACACCAGCTCATTCTCTCTTGACCAAATTGAAGTTGGAGAATATAATTAGCAAATAGTAATTGGATTTTTGCAATTATCAGGTGTATATACAACATATCAAGGAGGAGCCTGTTAGAACATGCAGATGAATATAGTACCTGTTCTGCGCTTTGAATTAACACAGTTCCTTTAGTTTCTGTTGCAGATGTATCAACTCCACCAGCAAAGACCGCAATCTACCAAGGGAAAGAATAATCAGAACCAACTCAAAAACAAGGAAAAATTGCCAAGCCATTTTACATTATAACAGTATTGATTAAAATAGTGCTTTTTTAAGGAGACGGTAACAAAGAGAACAAGCTCCTCAACTTTCACTATTATAATCAAATAGATAATTTCTTTATGTTACTAAATTTCTGTCATGAATTAAGGTGTTCATCATCACAAATATGACATAGTTTATTTTGGTTCAGACTATAGTTAACAAGTCAAAATTACCTGAATTGTTATATTTGTGACCCAACACAGTACAAATAAATAGGTGATGCTAACATGTAACACAGGCCATGTTCCATTAGGCATCTAAGAGAACAAGGGAAACAAATGAGCTATATTTGTGAGAGAAAGAAATAAGAATATAGTACCCTGGCCTTTTCCACACGTTTTATAGTCCCAACAGCATCATTCTTCAAGACCATACCACGAACAACAGTAGAGTTGTGCAAACCACCTCCAAGTAGCTTTGCAACTCGAACATTATCTACATTGAAGTTTGCCGGGTTCTTTGGGCAGACTTGGATGCAAGCCTGGCATGTGATAGCAACCATACGTGTTACAGATGATAACATCAATAAAATAGCAGAATCAGCAACAAGCTGAGATACTCACATCAGCGATAATAGGGCACAAAAGATCTTCTTGCCCATACTGCTTGCTAGCAACTGCAGCTTTCATCCGGGAAACAACTTCTTCTTTGCTTCTAACATCCATTGTTTCAGACCCCTTCTCCAACAGCTCATCTAGAATTTCAATTGTCTGAAAAACATAAAAATTGGAAACATCACTAAGAAACAATTGGATAAGATAAATTAACAGCAAATAAATCATTGATAACCCTAGAGAGGACCTTGTTAATAGCTTTAGTATAACCACTGATGATTTCACTCGGATGTAGGCCCATCCTGATTAGCTCTTCTGCATTTTGCAGAAGTTCACCAGCAAATGATATGGTAAGATTAGCCCCATCGCCAATTTCTTCCTGTTGAGCCTTGCCTGCCAGCACCAAAATCTTTGCAGCAGGATGTTGAACCTCAAGCTCGTTGACAATTGTGGCAGCATCATTTGTCACAAACAGCTTGTCCAGATGGTTAATGACCATCTTGTTCATGCCTGATAGCAACAAAAGAAATTTGACAACTGAGCATATGAATCTAAATCCTATTACATAGGAAATGATTAAGACAAGATTGACAAGGATAAGCCTTGGTTTTTGGTTGAAAAATTCAAAGCAATGCATAACCTCAACTGCTTACTAAGCAAGCCTGAACCAAGCAACATTAAAGGAAAAAAGTCCAGAAAGTAGACACCATCAGGCACTCATCATGTTAATTCTCTGACATACCGAACAGACACATATAATAGTTGTCTGTAAATTAAAGACACATGTGGTTAAGATAAGTTAAACAAGGAACGAGATTCCATTTGCTAACTACTTGTTTTGGGAATTAATCACACATAAAACATTCTCCGATCTACTTAATAGATCCCACGCAACTTCCATTACTACCCAGCAACATAACAGGTCCTACATGCACTAAATCATCAAAAGGAAACATGATTCTCTAATATGTTTGCCCGTCTTGTTTTTTGTTTTTGTTTTCCTCAACAACTATTCTTACATCTACTTATATTTCTGCCTATGATTACCTCAATCGCATCACTCTATATAAGATCTGGCGTCTAGTAAGCAACCCAACAGATTCAACGGAAAGTAAGTCAAAACCCGAATCAGATCGATGTTCGAGAAAAGCACACCATTGGGGCCGAGGGAGGTGCGGGTGATGACGGACAGCTGCTTGCAGGCGTCGATGTTCTTGAGGACGGCCTCGTCGAGCCCGGACAGATGCTTGTGCCCTTCCTTGAGCATCGCCTGGATCCCGTACCCGGGAAGCCCGAACGCCATACCGCTCTTGTTCTAGAGGCTCCGCGAGAAATGGAGAAGGACACCGTGGAGATCAAAGCGAGGTCGGAGGAGATTCGAAACCCTTGAACGATGCGACGCGATCTAAATCGCAAACCCTAGCATAAACCCGGAAGCGGCACTCTTTTGCTTCCGGCTGCTGCTCGATCTATGTCATCGAGGGAATCAAAAACTATGACCGTCACGTGAGCTGCACACCTGATAACAAAAGAATCTCGAACGCTTTCCGCGGTCGAACCATATCGAACCGAACCGAATCGACGGCAACCTGAATCAGTCATTGAGCCCTAAGTCAAGCACGGTCAACTTCTTTATTGTGCTACCCGAAAATGATATCATCAAATTACAAGTTATCTAATTGTTTGTTATTAGTGTAGATTCCAGGAATCTTTTTTTGTAAAATTGTTATTATGCCACTCAAAATATATATATATATATATATGAACTGCACGTAAAAATATATTTTACTGTAGTGATAATATCCCATCAGAAATAGTATGCGATTTAGTTAAGATTCACACTAATATCAACGAAGCTATAGAACAATCCAAAGTAATAAAAGGGGTAAAAATTCCATCACATATCCTTTTTATTGTCGGAACGATACATAGATCATCTAAAATATTACATAATAATTAATGATTACGAAATGGACAAAAGTTTATCACATAATAGTTTCTCTGAAAGAAACTCGATCATTCCTCGCGTTCTGCAGCAGCTTTCGAGTTTGCTTCCACCAGCATTCTTATCTCAATTAAATTAAGCTTCATGGAAGATGATGCTTCGAAGCAGAAGGGCGTATTTTGCCCATGAGATGCACGAAACTAGCAACCTAAGACATGTCAGGAAGAAGATTGCATGCCCGAGGCAATCTTAAATGACAGTTCGATGAATCTTGTATCAACGTACAACACGATGGCGTAGAGACTACAGCTTCGATCTAGAAGCAGATCCAACTCAGAAGCCCGGCGATCGCTGACAAGAGCACGCTGAGCTGCGGTCGGCGGAAGGAAGAAGCAGAGGGAACGATCTGAATCGTGAAGTTGCAGGTGCCGTGCGACATGTTCTGCGTCGTCACCGCCGCCAGTCCCTGGAAGTCACAGCTCTCGTCCTTGTGGTTCTGCGTCTGGAAGTACACGTTGAACGCATAGGAAGCGTTCGCGCGGGCGTCCAAGCCACTGCACGAGCATCCATAGCCCAGCGAAGTGCAGTCGGCGTGCGCGCAGGCGTACTTCACGTTGTCGGCGAGCTTGCTGAGGTCGGTGGCGCTGGGATTCACCGCGCACCACTTCAGAGGCAGATACTCCACGTCCTTCGCTCCGACGAGCAGCTGATTCTGTCCCTTGCCGGAGAGATCCACGGGGAATTTTGGCTGTCCGTCGTAGGTGAAGAGTCCCCAGTGCCGCTCGAAGTTCCCCGGAGCGACGCTCTTGGCGTCCTCGTCCATGAGGCCGAACAAGTAGACCTCAATGGTGGAGTTGGGCCGGAGCGGCGTCCCCGCTGCAAGGCGCTTCAGGAGACCAGCGTAGAACCGCTCGGCCATGGTCACGTTGGCGTTCACGTCGCCGTCAGTTGGCCACCCAACTTCCCCCACAACGATGGGCAAATCGCCGAAGCCAACGTTCTTCAGAGCCGAGACCAAGGTATCGAAGTTGGCGTCGAACACGTTGGTGTACTCGACTCCTTCGTCAAGAACTGGGTTGCTGGTGCCCTCGAAGAAGGCGTAGTCGATGGGGAAGTCGCTGTTTCCGTAGAGACTCAGGAAGGGGTATATGTTGACGATAAAGGGAGCACCGTGCTGGCTGAAGAACTCGACGATCTGCGCCATTAGATCGCCTATGTCTGGTCGGAATTTGCCGGCGGACGGTACTGGATTGCTTCGGGGTGAGTCGTACACGTCGGCGTTGAGGGGGATGGTGGCCTTGACGGTGTCGCCGACTCCTGCTTCGTTGAGCGCGTTCTGAATGTTCTTCAGCGCAGGGAAGGTGATGTTCGTGAAGGAATCGTTGTATGATTTCAGGAATGGTTCGTTCCCAACTGCTACGTATCTGGCACAGAATACGGCGACCAATCAAAGCATAGGCAGGAAGAGGGTGGACTGAAAGGACAGATCAAGAACGAGATGACAAAAGGATGAAAAGCCTACTTGATGTTTACTCCTTTCTCGAAGTTATACCGGGTGACGTTCTTCTTCACCCACTCCTTCGCGGCGTCGTAATCGTTCATCATGGCAAGCATATCGTTGGGGATGGCGATCATCACCTCGATCCCTGTCCCGGCCAATGACTTCATGGAGGTCTCATCCGCGTCAAAAATCTTCGCTTTCTTGATCCCGTTGTCTTGCAAGAGCTGCGCGACGGTTTTCGACGGCAGCCGGTGAGTCGCAATTGTCCCCCAGTTCACCCCTAGGCCATCAGCCACCGAACAAGAGAGGCCGAGAAGGAGTAGACACGCGAAGTTCCGGCACGCACCCATCCTTCTTTCTCCAAGAACTACCTCGCAGGATTCAATCAACTCCAATGAGGGAAATCAAAAAGGCAACTTTGGTGATTCTGTCGCCAGACCACCTCCCAACTCGGTCAACGACAACGCCGGGAGGTCCTATGAACAGAGAAATCTCTGCGGACAGCAAAGAAGGGAAACGATACGACAAAGGAACAGTTCTATAAATAAGTTACGGTGAAGACGATGTTGAGCATTACCATCTTTTAACTCGGTATCGTGGGCCCGCTCGCGTGGTGACGTGGCACACGTTCTCTACGTGGATGCCATTTTAAGGTTTTTCTTAAACATCTACCCAGAAACATACCCATTCTTCGGACGCTTAAATAGGGCCCACTCTGATTACGGAGGATGATCGCGTCACGCCACAGTTGTGCGATCGCGGGAATGCTACCAGCGCTGGTCCTTCGCCGACATTCCTGGCCGTTCGATTGCCTTTTACAGAAAAGCTTGCCGATTTGGTTGGTGCAAGCTTACTTGAAATATCGTGCCTTCATCACGTAAGTGATTTCGTGTATCTGATCGGACGGCGGAGGAGTCGCGGAGTCCAAAGCCTTCGCCGACACTCCTGGCCGTTCGATTGCCCGTTACAGAAAAGTTCGCCGATTTAGTTGGTGCAAGTTTACGTGAAACGTGAGGATAACATATTTGCTTTTCAGATTGTCATAAACTAAAAAAAAATATTCTAATAAAGGATCTCCATAGTGGTTCTTATGTACAATAATGGATTTGATAGTTGATCCACAACTCTTTATTTGCTTATATAACTTGATCAGTTTTTTTCGAGTGAATTTCTTAATCTACATTGATGCTTATATGACTTGAGCAGTTTTTTTTTTGTGCATATAATAATTATTTCTTGAGTTGCTCAGAGATTCTTTGGAGTCAAATAATTTTTGTGGCGGTACTCTGTGGTGTGTTGCATGTTAGGAATATCCCAAACTTCGGTTAGTTTTGTTCATGATTTAGAAAATTAATTTATAGAAGCATCTTAGGTATCTTTTTGTTATTTACATAGGCTGGTGTAATCTTTTACCAAATGCTTTATACACAAAATAGTAATTTTCAATTAAAATATATTAATTCTTTTTTATGATAGGAATTGATATTTGTTTTTTTCATTTTCAATCCCACAAGTTGCACCAACAATTGGTCTCTCTATTGAAAAATGCGATTCATGAGGTTGAATCAAAAAAGATTTTCACAAGATTACATACCAGAGAAGCAAAGATGGGAAGATAGCTTTACAACAATATATACAAAATGATCTCTCTGACAAGCAAATATACATATTTCTATCTCTTTTAAGGATCCTGACAAGCAAATGTACATATATTTCTATCGCTTGGAATAGGATAGGTAAGGATCCTGAGCAATGGTTAGAACATCAGGTCTTGCTGCTTGATTATATGTCAGGCACCGCCGAATCAGTTCCTAAAGATGTAAGAAGCCGCAATAGTAAGCGTAAATCCAACTGACAGTTGTGTTAAATATTTCTGTGGGTCAAGTTCTCATTAGTCATATGACGTGGGTTGGATGGAAATTATTTGAAACAGAAAACAAAACCTTGCCTTTGCTTCACTTGAAACAGATGGCTTGGTAGGAAATTCAACTTTCCGTGCATTGATTATGGTGTCTTCACTAAGAATTTTCTCCGGGGTCTGCTCATGTCCGAAGGGCCGTCTACCATAAAGCATTTGGTAAAAGATTACACCAGCTGACCAAACATCAACCTGTGTAAATAACAAAAAGATGCCTAAAATGTTTCTATAAATTAATTTTTTAAATCATGAAGAAAACTAATTGCAGTTTGAAATTCCTAACATGCAACACATCAGCAGAGTACCGGCACAGAAATTATTTGCTTCTAAAGAATCTTTGAGCAACCCAAGAAATAATTGTTTGGAACAAAAATAAGGAATACAAGCTTAAGGCTCATTCTCAAGTGATCTTGCTGAATTTTAAAACATCAATATTGACTAAGACATTCATTAGAAAAAACTGGTCAAGCCAAAATGATCGTCCAGTTATATAAGCAAACAAAGAGTTGTGATCAACCATCAAGTTCTAAATATCATCACAAATATTATTATGAATAAGAACCACTATGGAAATCTTTTATTAGAATTTTTTTTAGTTCATGATAAGATTTTTTTTTCTATATGATCACAAATGTAGCAGTATGTGTACCTGCATTTCTACGGTCCAGAAAGCAAACATGTTATCCTCACGTTTACTAACCTTTGATGATATTAGCGGTGTTTTGCTAATCTTGAAGCATTCTGGAGGCAAGTACCTGCAATCATGCCATAATACGATTAAGAGGATTTAAGCATGCTAAGTTATACACTGAGTTCTTATGCAAAACGGTTCAAACAAAAGGTTACTATCAAACTCATATGAAAACATTCGATTTTTCGACATGCCTAGAGTAGGTTTTATCTTTTAGGAATAAGACGGGAGATAGAAAAGTCAAAGTGGCACTAGAAAAAGAGGAAGAGGTGAAATAACAAAAATAACAAAAGAAACAAAATGGATAAGCCATTCCAACAGCAGAAGCTAGAAGACAAGGCATCCTTATTACAATGTGATGGCAGATGATAGCAGACGGAACTTAGATTATCCAAAGTAAGAATAAAAAATTTCTAGTAATTTCAAAATCATCAATATTAATTTTCAGAAAATATGGTAGGAAGAGATATAAGAAATAACTTTATTTTCTTAAACAGCATTGGGCAGTAAGCATATGGAAAAAAACTCCCACCAAGGGCTTGCAACTAACAAGAAAAGTACGCAAAGGAATCCAACAAATGATACAGAATGTACCATACAATGTAAGAACATGTCCATTGAAATTGAAGAGAGTCGGAACGTCAACTTGATGGACATAAAAAATGTATGCCGCCAAGCATTAAGATTAAAGAGAGACATCGATGATTGCAATTTAGAACAAGAAAAGGACACCCACTCACCAGTATGTTCCAGCTCCTTGGGAAGTAAGTTCCATACCCTGAGATCCAGCATCATCTTCCACTATTTTGCTTAGGCCAAAATCAGTGACTTTTGCTACACCAACCTCATCAAAGAGAACATTACCAGGCTTCAAGTCATAATGGATTATTCTTAGAGGCCCTTTATTCAAGTAGATAAGCCCATGAAATATTTGAACAATTATAACTCTAGCTTCCCTCTCAGGAAGAGTTGGTGTTCCCTTAAGGACAGCATCCAGATCTTTCCCTGAATAAACAAAAGAAAACAGAAAAAAGTGGTTCCATGAGACTGTATTGCAGTTTAGGTAGCCAAAATTTCTACTTAAAAAATAATATGAAACTTGTAAAGCCACTACATAAAGCTAAACAGCAACCAAAGATAATAAAATATAATCAACATGGTTTGAACAGATATAGAACTCATATGCTTAGAGCTGAAAATAAAATTTTGGTTCCAGTAGATACTTTAAAAAAAGATAAGCATATAGTAGCTACGAGTTTTCCTTGACAATTAACTAGAATGAGGTTAGAATGTAGAGGCACAAATGCCAATCGTGCCAGCCAATGCCATCAGACACACACAACATACATCACCATGTCAAAGAACTTAGATGGTTGACATCATGTATTATAAGGGGGGATGGTTGACATCATGCATTATAAGGGGGGCATTGTGTCTACACACATGTTTCCAGTAAAATTATACCTTCTATGTGGTTGTTCAAATACATATGCTGCTTTAATTGTTCATAAATAATATGTGATTTTTATGTTCTATATAAAACAGGGTACTACAATAACAACAAAATCGTAAGTTCTAATTATTTGAGATCGACTTGTATATAAAACATGGTAATTAGATAAAAAATGTTTAAAGTAGAATCATATACCACTGCAATATTCTAAGACGGTGCAGAAACTGTTGTGGTCAATCTCAAAGACATCCAATAGCCGCACAATATGAGGATGCATCAAAGTCTTATGTATGTTGTATTCACGAACTACGTGGCATATGTAGCTTTGCTTCCTCTCTTCTCTCCACTGATGATTCAAACTATGAACCTTACATGCAACATATCTATGCTCCACCAGATCAAATGCCTGCCCCAAAGTTTGCACTTCAAATCACTGCAAAAGAGTTTCCACTCACAAATGCCAATGAAGGCAAATTAAAAAGTAGTGGGCCCACTTAACACCCTATTGATAAGTATCTAATACCATGGTCAATTTACCATGAATTATGAAACTATAATTTTGTATAAAATAAGTACCTTGTAGACCTCGCTAAACCCTCCTTTCCCAAGAAGGTTGAGGAAAGCATATCGTTTGTTAAGAATTGGGAAATTGTTAAAGCATGAATCATCCTCATCTCGTATCCGCTTCATTTCACATATGAGCCTTGCCTTTTCCAGCTCATAACGATCCTTCGCTTTCAGATAAGTTTCTTCCTCCTTAAATAGCATAAGAAGAGAAACAAAAGATCATCAAGAATGCTATAACAAACAAAAAAAATCAGGGCTTACGACTATCATATTGCAGAAAGGCTTACACAATCACATACTGGGGACAAGAGCTTACACGTTTGATTCTTGCCAGACGTGATTTACAAATCTCTTCTTGTATTTGGAAATCTTCATCTGACATGGTAGTTTCCATTTCACTGCCATCACCCTTGTCTTCATGGAAGAATCATATAACCAATTAAAGATAGTTACATAATAGTCAAATCAAAGTAGCCTGAAACCCACACACAAACTTTGTTCAGTGACCTTTCCATAAAACAGAGTTCGTTTCAGTTAGGACCTAGTTCTACCAAGTCTATGTTACAATGGGTTAGATGAATGAAACTCGAGTGGACTAGTGCCTTCTTTATGCTGTATTTTTTGACACTTCTTTTCCCCGAGCAAAAATCCAAGTTCTCTTCTTCTGGGTTCTGGGCAACCAACATGTTCTAGCAGATAATCTGAGACCTTGTCTCATATGCTGAACCTTCAAAATTCTAGCAGCGACTTGTGAACGTTATTAAGTTCCGGTGTCGCATTCCAACTCATCTAACAAGACTCCAAAGATTTAACCTTGTGTTTTGTTGCCCAAGATTACAGCTCAAATTAACTATAATTAAAGTTCTAATTTATATAGTCAATTTTAGCATAATCAGATGATAAATAATCTATATAAATTTTGTAAACTGAAGGAAACCCAACAAGCATCACTGATCACACAAAGCCTCCTACGGATGACCTTAAAACAGTTGTGACAGACCTTAGATCAGGAAGACTCAACTGTGACAGACAGTTTTATTACAGCCCTGACATGTTATGTCTCTTCTCACGTGACTCGGGCAGGTCACCATAAATTTGGAAGACTCGGTCTCATTCAGGCAGTTTCTCTTAACCTTTTCTTTTTCTTGTGACTTGCTGAGTACTTGAAAACTTGGCCAAGTACTGCTTTACAATAAATAACAAGATAGTCACTGAATACTTTTGGAACATTGAAATTAGCAAATGCTCTAAAACCTACTCTCATGTAAACCATCATAATAAATCTTAAAAAGCAACTGTTGTTAGGAGTTACATTTATTGATACATAACTGCAATATGTTGAATATAAGAAAAGGGGCAGTGTTAACGTGTATGTCATAAATATAAGAGTTTACCAGATTGTCGTTTCTTAAGTAATTTCCGGTACCTCTCAATGGATTCTTTCGTCTCTAGTAAAGATCTCTGCAAAAACAAGAGAGGAGAGACGGAGGAAAAAGCAACTAAAATCAATGTACGTCTTGAAATGAAATCAACATACTTTTGTGGTCAAGTGACAAAAGTCTGAGGAGACATGTAGTACAAATAGTTAAATTACAAGCTAGCCACATCATCACTACTAAAGATACTTAAAGTCAATGTGGTTCTTACATATTCTGATTGATTGAAATATGTCACAAGCCATACACATCTGATAAACAATTTTGTTACAGTAAAACATGCAATAAGCTAGTAATTACATGCAACTCAGTCTCATATTGCCATATAATCATCTGCCTGAATTGCTACTCATGATTCAAGATTTTTTAACAAATAGCATGCTTGTGTAGACAAATTTTTTAGAGAGTACATCACCTAGAGCAACAAATTATGTTTCCCATAAACACATAAAAAAGCAAGGATTGAAAATTATTTAACAGAAAATTAGAACTAATTTCAATATTACAACGCCTGATGAAGACAAACAGCTATGAGCATTCAACAAAAACTGCAATAACGACAACAACGAGGCCATAATGTTCCAGCTATTTGGTGCCAGCTACATGAACCTTTTACCATAATTAAACTCTGATTCTCGGTAAAATTAACAGCAGGAATTCATGCTCAACTATGGAACTCCAAATCTATGTAACAATATAGCTAACTTATTCCAGATAAATGAATGAATTTTTTTAGCACAGATATAATTGCATCCATATTCATGCATAGATACAATAACTGTTGCATCCATACAACAGTGGTAGGATGCAAATATATGCAATTTGCCATTTAACTTTAATGTGAAAAAAAAGGAGCTCAAAAGAACTTACAAGATGAGAATTAACATCGTTCAGTGCTTGACCGTCCTCCCATGCCTCAGAAATAATGGTTCCAGTTCTGCAATTAGCACAAAACACAACATGTGAAAAAGGGAACTTGCAAGTCACAAGTATTAAAGACAAGGATGCTTTCTTTCACACGTCTGATTTGCAATAGGTCATGTAGGCAGTATCTGTCTCCCGTATTTTCTTTTGCTGATTGTTGTAGAAAATAGCAAGAGTTTGTAACCTACCTGATAACACCAATATTTCCAAGCCTAAGAGATTCTTGTTGTATCTTCATCCTTGATTTTTGCCTCTCTGCTTTCGAGACTGCTATCAGTAGATCGGATAGCACCTTAATCCGCTGCATTGTTAAACAAAGGACAATACAGATAGTCTCAGAAAAAAGTTTGACTCACTGATGTTTTTAGGAAAAATACAATCAAGTGTGATTCAATATCTAAAATGACCATGTGACACAAGAAATAAGACTATTTACTAAATGAATTTGCAGATCTTCAAAAAATAAAAAAACATATTTTCAAAATATACCCAACTTCTCCTGGTGTCTGAATATTTTACATGGCCAAAGAAAGTAAAGAGAACTCCTAACCAAGTTTGATGCTTTTCAACATTCTCAGTACAATCACTATCCCTGCTATGATTCAGATATGTGGGCAACAAGTAGACTGAAAGCACCAAATCTAAGAGCTTACATACATGAACAACAGTAAAAAATATTTGTTGAGCTTTGCTAAATATTTTTGTTTATCAAGCTCAATATACGCTACAAGAGATAATGCTGTAAAAACCTTTAAAAAACAGAAAGTTGATGAAATGATCATCTAATTTTTATATCTTCTCATACTTATTCATAGCAAAAGAAGCTAGAAAAGGAATAACCACCTAATGTACAAAAAGGGCTACTAATTATAATAGAGGTATGTTCAAACCAATTCCTTTCTTAATGTTTATGACAATTATAGACCCAAAGTCTAATTAAGAAACTTGCTTTAGAAACACATTTTACCTGGATAAGTTTGGCAACTCAAATTATACAATTTTCCTTATACCTTATGCAGTTGTGCTTCAGCAAAGGCATGGTATAGTCACAAGAATACATCACGTACTGGTTGATATTTATTGAACTGACAACCAATCAGGACATGGACTAAGCCTGGTTTGCTCCCGATATATATTGTACTATGTGAACAAACCAATATCAGGACATGGACTATATCATATGCAGTTGTTCACGTATGTAAGCTCTTAGTAATACTGATTTCTGAATATCAGTACACCAATATGTACTGGGCTTCAGAAGAAACCTGCAAAAAAAATGAAAAAAAACCAGAAAAAAGGAACAGACTGGTACAGGATTTGTTCCATCCTATACCTAACATACCATCTGGTTTACTCCGGTCCATGTAGCAATAAGCTGTAGAACCGGGTCATGCTGTACCATACTGTACCAGATGACATTGCAAACATTGCAATGTGCTAAGCTCACTGTACTGGTCTTACTGGGCAATAAATAGTCCAACACCGTTTGGCATCAAGCAATAGTATTCCTTTTTGTCACAATGGTAGTTGTCACATTGCTGTAAGTTTCTTACCAGGTGATAACTATCAGCATGAGGGGCATACCAACATCTGGTACCCACCGATCCACCCAGAGTTTGGTATCTGTACGAGACCATAACTAGAAACCTTGTTCACAAGGACACCTTTCGGGAAGGATCATCTACAAATACACAATCTCACCTCTGCAAATAGAGAGATTTCTGTAACTTGAACCCTAGAATAAAAATAAGTTTTAACCAGCATCACTTTGAAAGCTTGAAACAAACAATGGTGAGCGTCAATAAATCGACACAACAGGGAAGTTTGGTTGCCAATAGCTTTACAACCTAACATGATTAATGTCTGACTTCACTAGCAAGTATTTTAGGTGATTGATATAACATGTTCAGAAGAACTGCTTGCACCTTCTAGCTGCAAGAGCCTTAGTATCATCATCTTAGTTCTCTGAATATGCCACATTTACATAGTCATCAATCATGGTTCTTCTCAAGGACCTGGATAATACCAACCCCAGCATGTACATATTCACATAGTTGAAAACACATCCTTTTAAGACCCTATCATTTTCCCTTTTTCAAAAATCAAAGATAGCATATTGCAGTGCATTATGCTGAGCCCTTTAGTGTCTTTGTACTTCAGATCTTGCAGACTCTATGCTCAATGATCCATTAGATATCTGAAAAAAGCTTTTTAATCAATTAAGTTTCAAGAGATGCTCATCAATGTGACTGACATTGACACAATTACATGACATTTGGTACATCCAGTAGCACAAAAGTATTAAAGGGCAACGTCCCAAAACAATTGGAGAACAACTTTTATATAGAGGATTTACTAGAAAAGCCAATGTCTAATATTCACTAAGAACCAAGGATTGAAATATCATACCGTACCGGAGTTTCGACCTTCTCTCAATATGATACGATACTATATACCGAGCGGTATACCGTTTGGTATATATATTAATATATATATAAGTAAAAAAAATTTCGGTGACGTCGCATATATATTTATATATTTAAAAAAAAGTGTGATGTCACCTCTCTTCTCCCTAGGCGGGGCGACGTCGCAAAAAACGAGGCGACATCACCTTTATAAAAATATTCATATAAAAATATTATATATATATATATATATATATATATATATAAACGAGGCGATGTCGCCGACGTCACCTTATATATATACACACACTGAACGGTATACTGCTCGATATGCAGTATCGTACCGTATCGAGCGAATGTCAAAACTCCAATACGGTACGAAATTTCAATCCTTGGTTTAGCTCATCGTGAATTTACGTTAAAAATTTTCAAATAAACCTTTTTATCATGAATAAACTATGTCAGATATATCCCACAGTAGCAAATACAAAACCGGAAGACTTCTTAACACAGGTTCCCTAAACTGAAGTATCATGACCAAGACATCCATATATATATATATATATATATATATATATATATATATATATATATATATATATATATATATATATATATATATATATATATATATATATATATATATATATATATATATATATATATATATATATATATATATATATATATATATATATATATATATATATATATATATATATATATATATATATATATATATATATATATATATATATATATATATATATATATATATATATATATATATATATATATATATATATATATATATATATATATATATATATATATATATATATATATATATATATATATATATATATATATATATATATATATATATATATATATATATATATATATATATATATATATATATATATATATATATATATATATATATATATATATATATATATATATATATATATATATATATATATATATATATATATATATATATATATATATATATATATATATATATATATATATATATATATATATCAATCCTTGGTTTAGCTCATCGTGAATTTACGTTAAAAATTTTCAAATAAACCTTT
Organism: Musa balbisiana; assembly: GCA_004837865.1. NCBI lineage: Eukaryota > Viridiplantae > Streptophyta > Magnoliopsida > Zingiberales > Musaceae > Musa > Musa balbisiana. The sequence goes on along the minus strand of CM017188.1, from coordinate 4,620,038 downwards.
TTATCATGAATAAACTATGTCAGATATATCCCACAGTAGCAAATACAAAACCGGAAGACTTCTTAACACAGGTTCCCTAAACTGAAGTATCATGACAAGACATCCAGATACTGATAAAACAGATAAAAACTTAATAGAACTCAGCCACAATATCATCACAGTGTGTTCCCATTTTAGACTTAATGCTTATTGGTGTAGCTTTCAATAATGCCCACCTAATCAGAACATAGGTTCCTTATGAAATTTTATTTACTCATTTGTACAATTCATGATAAATTTGAAAAAATATATATAAATGCCCATGGCTACTGCTTAATCGAGGGGCTACGCAAAGAACCTGCCACTCTTGTTGTGACTTAGTTCCTTAATAAACTGTGTCGGTTAACATATGTATCCTTAATAACAATAGGTAACATTTTGCATAAACACAAGCAACAAAAAGCAAAAGGCCAAGCAGAAGAAACACATGCAAGTAGTACTATAACGAGCTTTGTCAGGCGCCCTGGATGGAGGTAATAATAAGATAGCGCATACAAAAAAGGAGCCACAAATCACTTCACTTTAAATCACTGATACCCTGTTAAGAACCTAAAAGATTAAAGCTAAGGCAAAAAAAAAAGATAACATCTTTAGGTGTTTAAGGCCATACTTGTAGAAGCAGATTCTTTAGTCCTTTTCAAACCTATATAACCCATTACATGATCCTTCAAAGTATGAGCCTCCTAGATTTATTTGATAAATGGATCTTATATCAATCATAATTTGCAGGTCCACACAACAAATCATTTCTCTGATAAACACTCTATCCTCCTATAGATCGTTCTAATAAAGTGAATGTACAAGAATATCATCCACAGTTTCATTTCCTATATAAAAATGACCTGCTTTGACATTTCTACTTTTGTAGCCACCTCTTTAAAAATATCTACTTTGTTGAGTTTCTCCATGCTTGTCAGCTTTTCAGAACAATATGATAAATTCAACATTTAAAAATGTTGCTACAGATTTATGTATCCTAAATGGCAATGCTACTCCCAGGTTCCAACAAAATACTAAAGTAAGCCATGGAAAATGGTTATAATTATGGTTTCATATTTATTTTTATATTTAATGGACAAAATGCATCAAACATATGTACAAGAGAGATTTTTGAATCTTAAGTTGCAACGAGAAGATCTTTGATAACCTTGTTTTTCACTTTCACCATATTAACAAGTATGGCAAACCAGTAGGAAGTAAAAAATCATAATGATGTAACTAACACAATTGTAAAAAATCATACCCAGTAGGAAGGAAAAATGTCAGGATTACAAAAGTTCAGATAGAACCAAACCTTTGTCTCCATCTGTTGGCCATGATCTTTGAGCTCTTTTAGTTCCTGTTTAAATATATATGCAGCCAAATTATGAATGTCATCTTCTTAAGATGATGAATCCAAGGTAACCATTGAACATATCAAATAGTTTGCACCTTTTCCAACTGCTGAGAAAGACAAAGATAGTCAGATACTTCTTGGCGTGACTTATTTAACTCTTCCTCCAAGGTGGCAACTTTGACATGTAATACAGATATTTCCTCCTATTGAAATCACAAAAGATTATTTAGATAAACAATGTAATCAAGAATGAGAAAAGGAAAAAGAATAAGAAACAAATCATCATCAACTTCATTATTACATCAGTATAGATATCTCTGTGCTGAAGATGTAGCATGCAGTTAAGTTAGCAAGTACCTAATACAACTGAAATACCAGTCCAATGTTATCTACTATTCTTAAATGTTCTTGTTCTTTTTAAAATTATCATTATAGCTTAATTTGGAGGTCTATTGTCAAAGGCCATAGTGAAGACCCTTTAATCAATGAAATGCAGTTTTTAGACTCAGAAAAAGAGTCGTATAACATGTGAATACTAAGGCTCAAAGGTATAATATTGTACTTTTTTATGTTAAAATAGAAAATTCATGATTTGATAATAATAATGCAATATCATAATAATAGATAGATGTGTTTAGATAGGAAAGACATGTTGATAAGAGATTGAAACACACTTGACCATGTCGAGCGCATAAATCATGTGTCATATACTAGAACTGAATAAAATAAATGATGCATAATTGCAGAGAACCCAACAGATTTGTACAATATTATCATGAGTCAAATTGTCAAAAATAAAAGGAAAACAAGAACAAATACCTGCAAAGCAACACTCTCATCATGTCCAAGTGACATTTTTGACCAGTTTTCCTGCCCAAAAAAAAAAGAATCATTTGACATTCTAATATCTATAGCATCAGTGCACAGTTTTGAAAGTGAGAATAAGAAGATAGGAAATTAATTGTTAAATTAATAAAATGGTAATTTCAAAGAAAATAATGTATCACTAGTACAATGACATGTTCAGTATTCAGTGCATGTGAAACTAGAATCATAACACAATGCAACAAAGTATTCTATGCTCTTTATGTGAAAGGGTTGTTATGCACAGGGATAAAAATGTTTCCTTCACATTATTCTGGATCATCATGTCTGCTGCGTTTGTGGAACTGATATCACCACAACCAAGGAAACCTCTATTTTAAGGGAAAATTACAGGATGCCCACCTATGATTTGGTTGTTTTTTACAATGCCCAATTGTAGTTCAAATAGTACAATTAAGTCATAGTCTTCTCCTTCAGCACCCACCCTCCATCAATACCCACCTGAGTTTTTGAGTCATTAGCTAGAGTCAAGTTTCTACAAAAAAGTCCCAAAGCCCTTTTCTTTCCTAACCTCCAGTCTATTCGATCCCAATCAGTTAGGGAAACAAACCATCATACAAATAAATTGCACTTTGTTTTCTGCAAATGAACCCATCATACAAATAAATCAGCAAAGCAATTCCACAAAACCATAAGAAAATGATACAAAGAAACCAATCTTGATTTCTTTTCCATACTTTCGGCGGAGAACACATTCCATAGCTTCAAACGCACATCAATTTCTAACAGGACCAAAATAAGGGTTTCAGACTAGATAGTTGAGCTTTCCTTCTAAAATGACCAAAAAAATCCATGCATGCAATTATTTTGGTCTGTCTTACATGGTTATTTTAGTCTTTTAAGAAGTCTCAGAACCTCAAATAGGCAACAACAGAGGGTAGGTGCTATAAAGAACCACAAGAGGGCAATTACACTACACTGGTACGAATCATGAAAACTGGCCAAACCACAAACAGGTAACACACAAGTAACTCATTCTATAACAAATTTGCTTCTGTCCCTCCAAAACAGTAGTCCTTTAAGTGGTGGCAATTAATCGAACTAAGGGATACTTAATGCAGCAGTAACAACAATAATAATGATGATCTTTCCCTACTTCATATCAAATATAAGCTACATCTTATGTTCAAGAAGAGACAGTAATTTAAGAGCAAGAATTTTATGTAATCAAGAAAAGCAAATACTCTCAGCATACCTTGTTTGAGGAGTTCTCTAGCTGCCCAAGTGAGGAACACTTGGAGGGAGTTGAGACTGAATGCATTTGATCAACTGTTTTTGAACCACGACCCCTGCCTGCTGATGGACGACCTCTACCACGACCCTGTTTTTTCTTAAATGGGTCATCCAAATTTTGTCTGATCTCGAAATTCTCCAATGGTTGTAACCTTCCTTTCGTTGTTTCCTGTGCAATCGCCATCATTATTCAAGTGTTACATGAATAAGAGATAGAAACTCAACTTGATCTCATACATAAACACTGACATAAGTACAAGCAGATCTCAACAATTTGGGACACAAAAACGGCACTGTCGCATTCTATAACAATTATACTTATGAAAAAAATCCTGAAGGACACAGAAATATGGTGGCATGACAATATCCAATTGTGAGGTGCAGGTTCTTTCATCAGAACGAGGAAAAGAAGGCTTTTGCAATACTGAGGGAAGTGGACGCTTGATCATGGGGATTAACCAAAGGATGTTGCTGGTATACTATGGACCAAAGCACCAACTTCCTCATCTAAACTGGGAGACATCATAGTTTGAAAAGCAAGAACACATGTAGAACTGCTTTTAGGCCACCAGTTATAGACAAACTGTAATGTTGTTGCCAAGAACTAAAATCTGGTAGATGAACCGAACAATTTACCCAATCTGGTCCACTGAGCTTCCCACCATGTAATCTTATCATACTGGTCTTACCAGGCGACAAACTGGTTGATACTGGTACTCATTTTAACCTAAGATTTTCTCTTCTACTTCCTTTCTTTTGCCCTGCTACTTGTCCACTTCTCTCTTTTCGTTGTCATTTCTTCCTCTGCCTCCTCATTCATGTAGGTGCATTGCCTCCTCCTTGTCCTGCCACTATTGTCGCTCCACTCCTCCATCTTACTACCCCTAGGTGCATAACACACACTCTCTCTCTCTCTCTCTCTCTACTTGTAGTGGTCCAACCAATACCAACTAAAACCGAACTCAAGATAGTGTATGGTTCTTCACTGTACTAATCTCGTTGTTTCGATGTCCTAGATAAAGATTTTAATCCTTGATTGGCACCTTCTGACATGGGAAATAATCGCCTTGATCCGGTGCTCGACACTTGGCAGCCAAGTCACCCTATTATTTTATGTTCCGCGAAATATCTTCATAACCACAAACAACACCAAAGGTAAACGCAAGAACAGTTATCGAGGTCAAACTCTCTCATTCTCCACTTTCTAAACCACCTCGGGAGGCTAACATGAGTGCAGAGCGACCGCATCAGGACCGTCCTGACATTGGTCTTGGTGTAAGAAAGACATCTCGGGCTCGGCACCACATTAGGCGACAAAGGCTTTGGGCGAGACCAAATTTCCTAGCATAGATCAAGCTTGGGTTGCTCAACCACGTGGAGGCGATCATCAACATCGGACCAGCATCAAATGATAACACCTTCAACTAGTACAATTGGATAAGATTGTGAGTACCTAAATAAAGAAATATTTTGGTCTTACTATCAATTGTGGTTAGTAACCAGAACTTATATCATTATGGAGGTTTAGGAGTCCAATAGAGAACTAACCACAATTTGTTGTTACTCAGAATCACTTTGTCCTTTTTATATAAGCTAATAATTGAAACTAGACAAATAGTCCCAAATAATTGTCAAAGCCAATTAACAGCACCAAATAATCAAAGTATAAATTGTTAAACTTTGGAAGAAGCAAAAATACATATATCCCTAAACAACTCAAGAAGCAATAAAGTTTTTATCTGTTGATGGAATCTGACAAAAAACACACTACTTATTCATCAGAGCTTGTGCAAATGCAGCAACCATGATTCCATTTGAAATATTTTCTTAAAAACATGTTCAAGTGTGACAATGGGCATGTGGCTGGTTGCTATTACGAGAATGTGGAAACAATTACAGGAATAGTAGAAGGAAGAAGTCAACTAGCAAAAGATCCTCCCAAACATCATACTCATGCCCTTGTCTAAAGCCTGAAACTAGGGAGGCATTTAATGAATGTTGTATGACTCCTAATGTCCTCAGCCCACCACTATATTTGGACAAACACAGAACCAAGGACCATCATGCTGTGCCAACCAGTGGTATCGGTCCTTGAGAGGACTGGTACATACCGATCGGTACTAATGTACCATGTGTTGGTACACCGATACAAACAAATTTTGAAAAAAAAATGGCCAAAAAATAGAAAATATTATTTTTTTAAAATATTTTCTTTCCTAATCTATTAGTATATAAATTGTATTTAGATAAGAACAAAGTACAGCTACACAATAAATGAATACATAATAAGGAGAAATTTTTGTAATTATCTTTTTGGATCCATCAAGAGGAAGTTGCCTCCGTTGTTATGGAATCACCTAATTAGGAACTTTAATCACAAGAGTATGAAAAAGAGTGAGGATGAGAGTGAGAATGAGAGCAAGTGAAAGATGGGAGAGGGAGAGGGATTTAAAGCCCCAAAAGAGCACCAACGGTCAATTTAACCATTGGAGTCAAACTAGACATGCTTTGGGTCGGTATCGATCAAATTCCGATTGGTACCAACCCGTATCCATCGATACAGGATAAGTTTCGATCGTACAGACAGATACATACCTTGTGTCATCTAATACGAGGCCATATTTCAACATACCACCCAAAATGAGCTGGTCCAACACAAGGCCATATTTCAACATACCACCCGAAATGGGCTGGTCCGCATATTGATCAACTGGCATATGGATACATTCTGCTCATTTTGTACCGTTTCAAGGGGTATCTCAAACCTTGTGCAACACTGCATGCCAGAGACATTCAACACAGTTAACAAATTTATCACCAACCATTTCAAGAATTATGTAACTCTGCACCTAATCAAATAAAAGAATTGAAAGCCTCTATGATGAGATCAGGACATGCACTTGAAAGACCTGTTTTGCTTAATGGGTCCAGACTGCTAGTAATCATCAAGTACTCAGCTCTTAACGTTTGAATCCTTGTAAAAACTTCTAATAACAACAAACATGCGAAATAGAACTCTAAGAGAAGAACTCTGAGTTCTTCAAGGTTCCTAATTTCTAGTCCTTAACCGTAGTCATGCCTTGTAATAAATACTAGGGCCAAGTTTTAATATTTACTGAAAATTTTTTAGATCCCGAATAATTTCCATGACGTTCTCAAAGGACAAAAGTTTGTTGACTCAACAGTGGGACAATCTTTCACTACACAAAACCAAAATACCAGTTAACAACCTTATTTTTATGTGGTGCAGGAGACTTTGATCATAAGTGCAGTAAATTGAGAATATAAAAGTAACAAGAAATAGTGAAAAGTAAAAAAAAGTGAGTTAAAGGAAATATATAAAACAGAAGACAACACCATGCAGCATTAGATATTACCCACAGTACAGGCTATGCTAACAATGAGATGCTTGTTACTATGAGCTGTTCTCTTGTTATGGCAATCACTTCAAGTGTAGACTTCAAATTAATATGCACAACGAAAAGATGAAATCTCTTATTTCAAAGAAAAGTTATCGCAAACAAGCTAATAAAAGTCATTTATAAAACTCATTAGTTTAGGATAATCATAAATATGGTGTTGCACTTGGATTTACACATATAAAGGTATGGCCCTTTCATTAGCAGTAACAAAAAAAAAATAAAAGTGACAATTATTTATAAAGAAACATTAGCATTATATGTAAATGCATATAAAACAGCAATATGTCAAAAGAAATAAGTGCAGTTAATCGAAATTCCAAAGGCTGGTAGCAAAAAAAAGGAGTAGAAATCACATATGGACTATGATGCTAATTATCATGTCATCAGGAACAAACTATGAAAACAAAGAAAATGGTTCATGTGGAGCATTAGGTCATCATACAGCTCTTGTCAGCTGCCAAATTCATGCTTAGCAAGAGCTACAAAGCTAAGGGGGAATATTCTGGACCAAAACAAATTCATATTTGTGTATATATCGACTACTGTAAAAACAAATCACCTCAGATTTCTCAAAATCAATATCATCGTCATCCTCTTGAAGTTTCTGCCGTTTCTGAGTGTTGTGTCGTATCAAGAACTTGCCACCATTCTGAATATAGATGCATGCAATATCAGATATGCACTGGATATTTCAGCAAATCACTCATATTGGATGAACAGTGGACACTAATAATGTGGATGAAACCAAGAAGTCATAGATCATCACAACATATCTGCAAACTAATAACATTATAATGTGCAACAAGTTTGTCTAGTTCACAAAACATAAGCAAAAATAGAAGGGCTATCACTGCAAACACATCCATAGCAAAACTGGAAACCGGCAAAAGGAAACACTTCAAGGTTTTGAAATGCACCAACTGCGAAGGATCATAAACTTAGCACAAGTACACCCAATCAACTCGGAAACAAAAAACGAATTATAATTTTTTTGAAGTAATTTCATAGTGAAGTAAGTTTGAGAACATGACCTAATAACACAGTGAAATAATTTCATGACAACGAACCCTTAAAAAAGCATGATCAACTAAGTTTTTGCAATAGTATCATAAATGTCAGCTAAATTTTATGAAAAAAAAAGAAGAAGTTAAAGATACTACCAAGAAACGGTGTAATCAATCAAGAATCAAACAAAAAACAGCAACTTCTAAGTTTCAATATTTGCCAACTGGAAAGAATCATAAAAATAGTGCAAAAACTCCCAACTATCGACTTAGAAACAAACATAAATTAATTAATAATGTGCAAGAGAATCCAACTTCCGGAACATAAGCTAATGTCATAGCCAGAAACTTTCATGATAATAAATATTAGAAAAATGTAAGCAACAATGCTTCACGAAATTTTTTTACCATCAGTTAATTTAGCAACTAAATGGCAAAAGAAAATCACAGATACTTCCTAAAAGTAGTACAGTAAGTATAATGAGTCGGGTTAGGCTAACATCGTCATCAGAGGATGAGTCCAGCAATTTCTCTTGTTCTGGGAACCTCGTCGGAGGTGGAGGTGCAGGCGGCCGTGCTGTTTGAACTGTAAGCGAAGAAGTGCTCTTCCCAGCCATGCGAGCCTCCAACTTGGCTAGCTTCGTCGGGAGGGGCTGATTGGAGGAACGCGAATTCGAAGGCAGTTGCAAGGCTATGTCATCGGACATGGTGGACCTCACCAAGAAAACCAGAACCAGTGACCGAAAGGGGATCACGAAACAGACCTACGAACCGTGAGAATCCTAACGCCGATCGTCACCCTCAAGTAACTCAATCAAGAAAAGAGAAGGATTACGAAATGTCCGATGGAAAAGTAGCGAGACGAAAGCTCCGAAACCCCAACCCTAGCCCTAAAAGACCCTGAGGATGTGCATAACTACGTCAGGGTTCTTGGAGGACGGGAGAATGTGGGAGAGGGAAGCTTCGGAACCCCAGCGGCCGCCCGAGAAGACCCTTAGAACGCGTCGCCGCTAGTAGCATGCGCCGGGATTCGCCTTGCGTTGGGCGAAACGGAAATGGCGGTGGAGAGACGAGGGAGCGGGAAGAGCATTCGGGGTCTTCAGGACGGTGTGTTGTTGTGGTTTTCTTTGCGGAAAAGAAACCGAGGCCTTATAAAGAACCAAAGGAGGGAATGCGAGAGTCGTTGAAAAATGGAAAATGTTTTCTTAATTTAATTTGTTTTCGGTACGATATGTTTTATATCGATTATAACAGTACATAATTGCAAGTTTTATGAGTTTTTGGAAAGGTGGTTGGCGTTCAAATAATGATCTCATTTTATGCACTGAGGTGCATGATTATAAATGTAATAAATTTATTATTATTATCTCTTCTTTCTTATTGGTAAAATAGGAAGAAATGTTAATTACATAATAATATTACCATCAATGATCGCGTCAACTAGTCTAGTTGTTAAAGACTCTTGATAGTTTATCGTATGGCTCTGGACTCAAATTATGTCTTCATTTATCTTTTTATGAAAAATATTAATCATCAATATATCTTTAAAAAATATAAATTATTATATTATTATTATTATTATTATTATTATTATATATATATATATATAACTAAGGTTAGGGTGTTTGTAATCTTCATTTTTTAACGAAAATATTATTATTTATTTCCTAAATTATCTACCTTATTAGAAATATCAATCGAGCAATTAATTAGTGATTCATAAAAATATAATTATTTTTTTTATTAAAAAAAGAGAGTGTGATGCATGCTTAAATTCATTATCATTAATTTATTATTTATACCGTGACATAGAATGTTAAGTCCGATTTATTGATTTTCATGCATTCAAGTTTTAAAACTATTACGAAACTCTTATAAATCATGTCTAAATTATCAAAGTTGAAATAAACCATGAAAATACATAAATGATTTTTATGTTTTTCGGGTATTTTTAACAATCCAAAATTATTATTATAATTGCACAATGATCGCTCACTGAATAGAATTGAAATTGACTAAAACATCCCTATAATGACATGCCAGAGGTTAATTTTACAGATATAGCCATGTGGTGTGAAGCATCAACCACTATAGTATTATGAAACTCTCGATAAGCATACAGTTGGATAAGGCTCTGACTTACTGTCGGTGATAAATTTAGAAAATAGAAACTTGTATATATATATATATATATATATATATATATATATATATATATATATATATATATATATATATATATATATATATATATATATATATATATATATATATATATATATATATATATATATATATATATATATATATATATATATATATATATATATATATATATATATATATATATATATATATATATATATATATATATATATATATATATATATATATATATATATATATATATATATATATATATATATATATATATATATATATATATATATATATATATATATATATATATATATATATATATATATATATATATATATATATATATATATATATATATATATATATATATATATATATATATATATATATATATATATATATATATATATATATATATATATATATATATATATATATATATATATATATATATATATATATATATATATATATATATATATATATATATATATATATATATATATATATATATATATATATATATATATATATATATATATATATATATATATATATATATATATATATATATATATATATATATATATATATATATATATATATATATATATATATATATATATATATATATATATATATATATATATATATATATATATATATATATATATATATATATATATATATATATATATATATATATATATATATATATATATATATATATATATATATATATATATATATATATATATATATATATATATATATATATATATATATATATATATATATATATATATATATATATATATATATATATATATATATATATATATATATATATATATATATATATATATATATATATATATATATATATATATATATATATATATATATATATATATATATATATATATATATATATATATATATATATATATATATATATATATATATATATATATATATATATATATATATATATATATATATATATATATATATATAGATACTCACAGTTATCCTTTAAATATTTATTATTTTTTTTTCTCCATTGCTTTCCAAGCGTGTTGAATTGCCTAAATATTGTGTTTTGTTCGAGGCATTAGACTTGTTAATTATTTAATTTTTAAAATTAATTAATTTCTATTGTTATATGTCTTTGTGATTGTAAGAGTTTATACTTAAATTTTTTTTCTAACGAATATCATAAGTGATAAGGAATATACTATCATCTAATCATATACTTAATTGTCAAAGTCCTCAGAAAAAGATCCATGTTATATTTCACTTACTTGTTCTCATGGATAAGAGTTCAAATAGGTTCAAAACACTTAATTCTAGGTTATTCCCTTTTGTCGCTCACATGAACAAAAGGCTAAGAAAGGATCGTCGAAGGCAATTAAAGGTTGCATCTTCATAGAATATTTCACGGAATATTTTGCTCATTTTGTGACTAGGTATAAAAACTTGTTTTTAATATAATGAGTGGGGGGCTTACTTATTTTGATTACTCACATCTATACTTATATACTTCGGGTTACTAACTTGGGCATCGGAGAGATCGGGCCGGGAAACCTCTCCCAATCTCGGTTTTTATATAGGATACTCATAAGATAATCTAACGCTTATGGGTCAAAATTATATCAAGCTGACCAAGACATCAATGATTTTTTTTCCTCATCATTTTGGCACTATAAAAAGTGTCCGATGTTATAGAAACATCCGTCGACCAACCCTCTCAATGAATACTCAAGCAATGAGGCTTTGCCCCTAACCCACGATACTTTCACTCGGAGGGCAGCAACCATCTCTTTTCGCATGTGGATGCATTCACCTCAACATAGATGCTAATGTGATACTAGCGTATGTTCCTCTCACCCCTAGAGCCAATCTTGAGCCATCTGTTCATCCCTGTTGAGGTATTATTGAACCTTACTCAGCATGGGCAGATACTAATATGTATGATGCAAGTTGTCGCTCCGCTTTTGCCCTCACTATACCAACAAGCTACGTCACCAATTTAATCATGATCAATAGTTCAACTACTAACATCATCGATGCCTATCGAGGTCTTCCCATCTGACGTAGTGTCAACATCTCAGGAGCACCGAGGCTCATTGAATCACTGATCAAGGGAGCACCTCGCTCCCCAACTGTAGAGTTTAGTGGAATACACCACTACTCTATCTCACCTAAATCTAAGACCCAGTCTTTAGATTCAACGGATATTTCTTTGTGTATCTAGTTATATTAGATGAACTGTCATTTGGATGAGATGTGACGAGAGTTTCAACAATCCAAATGAAAAGGCTCGATCAACCCCACCTTAGGTCGATCATTATTCACCCAAAAAAATCCTGGAGGAACCGATCTCAACAAACTTCCACCTCACATTATTGGAGGCATTTGATGACAATACCAACTCGATGAAGCACATTACTATTATTTATGCCCGAATGTCATTGTACAACACTTTAGACACCTTGATGTGCCATGCTTTCCCAACCATGTTAAGAGGTATGACACGAGAATGGTACACTAATTTGAAGCCGCTCATTATTAATTTTTTTGCACTTGAGGTTATCGGCGATAATGTTACTCAAGCTTATGTATAGGGAGGAGGAACACTTACTGATAAGGGACCACCAGGCCAGCATTGGTGCAGCGCGTAGGTGTGCGAGGAATTGTCTGCTTTGGGCGAGCGCCAAAGGGTTTTGCCCTTTCAAAGCATGTAAGCTTCAAAAGGCGCCTTTGAGGGTAAGGGAGGTATGGCTGCTTTATGAGCGCTTGGCTTCCTCACTCCTCAACCAATGTGGGACTAAATGGCCTTATCAGTGACTCCCCCTCGTAGGGGAGCCAAGGGCTCAGGGCCCTCCTTCTAGCGCCATTTGTGTTGGTGTCAAAAACTTTAAGCCATGGCCTCGGGGCCGACGCGGCTTGGTTCAGGCCCGAATGAGCGGAGACTTTGTTGCAGGGGGAGCTTGAGGTGATTGACTCCATCGCAGGGTGATCGCGGCCGTCCCTTCTACCTCTGGAAAGGGGGCTCTTCTCCCGGATGTTTGGTAAGGGACCTCGGCTTCGTACCTGCACACAGGTCGGGTCGGAGGCTCGTCCCGACCCCTCCGACGATCAAGTTAATAGATGTGGAGCCAAGGATCCCCCCTCTAGTCCCCGTCAAGGGCGGGGTTTATATAGGGTGACTTACTGTATCTGATGTGCCTGTTTTGTAGGGAGCAGGATCGTACTCCCGGCCACGTGTGACAGCGATGTTGGCGTGGCGTGAAGGGTTGGGCCTGAGTAGGGGGTTAATGCGCCTTGGTCGGCGCTCCGGTCCGTTCTGACCAGGTGCTCCTAGGTCGACCGAGGCGTGGGACGTCATCTGGGGCAGCCGACGTCAACACGAGTCACATCGTCATTATTGCCCATATCACTTACAAACTTTGTTGCTCAATTCACCAACAAAATCTGAGGTATAAAAGATGCTCATATGTTGTTCATAATATAGGCTTTCATAATAAGACTTAAGTCCTCTCGTCTCTTTTGGTCGTTGGTAGAGAGACCACTGGTGACGATACCAAAAGTACTTTAGAGGACCAATCAATACATCATCATCGAGGTAATGGTTACAGTTAAGCATAAGGAGTCACGCAAAAGGCCAAGAGAAAAGCGACATCAATCTACCTTGACCCTAGTGTCACGAACTTAGCTGGTTTTGCCTAAGTCCTGCGGCATCGTTGCGTGTCCGTCCGCAAAGGTCACCCCCCCCCCCTCGAAACCTCCCATGGTCCCTTACAGCCTACAAAGGAGAAACGGGTTAGAGAAAGCGCCTCACTCGGAATCCACAAGCAAACATTTCAAAAAATACTTCATGGCCAATGCAAATTATAAACATACTTTACAAGCTCTGAACGATTACACAACAAAGGGGTAAAATGGTCCACTACATATCGAACTCTCCCACAAGTGTCCACATGATACAACCTTTATTTACAAGTCTAAAAAGAGGCTATTAAGCTTTCGATCATCCCTCTATATGCTGTGCAAAGTATGAACATACCAAAAGATATAGACATACAAAAATGTTACATCAATCATCCTGTTTAGAAGTTTGTCTATGACATTCTCTCCCACTTATCCCTTCAACGTCCTCGTTGATGCCTTTGTTGATGTTGCAACTCTATGCCTTTGCTGAATCTTCAATTTTCTACTCCAATTGCAATGCGCCTCTTGGCTCCAAACTGCTCTCCACCGCTATAGTTGAGTAGTCGAACTTTTGATCCACCATACTACTTCAACTCGCTAATGACTTTGACTCTAGTGTGGGGTTGGCTGAATTGTGTTAATCCCTGTTAATTCCCGCAGATCCTTCAGATGAAGGAAGGGACCATCCTTTGTATGTTCTAGTCTCTCAAATTCCTCGTACCGCTTGAACTGGGTGGATGCTTGTTAGAGATTTAATGAGCACCGCCTTGCAAACTTTTGAAGTTTTTTGGATCCTTCCTCCATAAAATTTATTCATCGACTCTTCTCTTACTTAGTTGTCACTTCCAAGTAGGTTCGCATTACTCCCGCTTTCGATTGGCATTCCGTTGAAAAATGAAGCGGATAATCTACTCTTAGTAGCACTGATTACCTTTGGTGAGGATTTGACAACTATTATCTTCCATTATCTTCGAAGGGTCTTTGAACTTGTACAAAGCTCCTCTATAGGATAGATAAGAGAATTGGGGTACTTAGTTTTGCTCATTCTCTCAAGAGTTGAGAAGGAATTACTTGATTTTGCTTGCCTCCTTGAGAGTTGTACTCCATGCAACAAGTTGGTTACTGGCCTTCGCCTGCTTTTTGCTCACACTTTTGAAGTACTTGAAGTATTTGTACTCCTTGCGTTGAGTTAGTTACTATGATTCACCTTCTCAATGTCATCGAACTTCTGGAATGCAGGAAGTTCACCTCAACTTGGAGTAAGTCTGTAATAGTTTTGGTCGCCTCTCGGATTGTACCATCTCCTCCATTAACCCTATCGCCTACCCCACTGAGTAGGAAAGGTACAGCACCGCGTATTGCCTGCTTCATTCCTCGATCATGCACTCTTGCACGACCCGAAGTCTTTCACTTTCGGCTATCTTGATGAGAAACTCATTGACACTAGTCTTACGAAGTTCCCTGGCCTCTGCCTTTCAGCCTTATCTTAGTACTTGGAGTTTGCCTCTGCATTCTCCATCTCCTCGGCCCCTTTTACAACCAAGCACTCTCCTTCCATGAGAGCAAGGGATCGATGACTCCACGAAAGTCCCACCTTTGCAATACCATGGCACTGCCATGTCCATGGCCCTACTATCCGTCACCTCACACCTTTGCGGTACCATGGCACTCCTCCGAGTCCACCTCTATTCTAACCGATATTATGTTTTGGGTAGCTAAGTCTCTCTGGACTCGTCGTCGCTTTCTCGCCCCTTTCAACCCCTCTATGTTCTCTAAGCAGTTCCCCTTGGTCGATGGAAAGATAGACTGCAACTCTCATGCATGGTCTCTACCATCATGTTGTAGGGTTTGCACCGATTCTATTCTCCTTAGCTTCCTTGGTAGCAACGTTCGCTTACTCGACCTTGTCCGCTGACTTGTCGGGCTCCTTTAAGAAAATATAAGCTCTAGAACAGTCCAACTCTCCAACTACTCTGATCATACTTCTGTATGATCAAGTCCCTCCCATGGGACTCACTAGTACTTGCATTTGAACTTTTCTCTCGGTAGTACATAGCCCCCATATGCTGATGACCAAGGCTTTCATCTGATACAAAATTCGATGCACGCACAGAAGACCCGCCTTTGCAGTACCATGGTTTTGACTCCCTGAATCTATAGCTCTTTTTGTTGTTGTGTTGTTCACCGAAGTGGAGCTCCGAGTAACTCCCGATCATACCTCTGTATGATGTAGTCCCTCACGGGACTGTATTTGTGTTTATCGCATTGTCACGAACTGTTTCACCACGATCCACTGCATCGTGTCACCTCCTAGTGACATCTCCATTGCATCTTGATCCTTGTGGGATAAACTTGAATTGTGATCTCTCCATGTGTGGCCTCTGCCAACACATTGTAGGGCCTCTTTCACTTTCGATTGTGTTCGCTCCTTTAGCATCGACCTTCGTCTACCCACTCTCGGGTCATACCTAGACGAAGCACCGCTCTAGGATAGTTCATCGCCTAGTAGCTCCCGAAGTCCACCGACTTTGCTGAAATTGGTGCACCATTGTCTGGATCCTAGGCCTCTGTCCCTACCAGCACAATCTTCGCTACGCACCGCCCCCTTCATGGCAACTTGAATAGCAACACTGTGGTATATACTTCAAGAGTACCCGCCTCCGCATTCTCTTGCCCCGTGCCAAGGCCTTCTGAACCCAATTTCGCCTTTGTAAGTTGAGCTGCCTTAGTTCCTCCATCAAATGCTTCTCTGAGGTAAGTTGCATGTATCAAATTATTTGAGTTAGCAATTTCCCTCACCTTTGTGAGCTTTGCATAACTCTTTTGGTCACTAAACAACCTATTCCACCTTTGCATGGTCTCATCCCTCACCAAGCGCCTCGCTTGCCTTGAGCACCATTAAGTATGGTTGTTAGCATCAAGTCGTAGCTCGAACTCAGTCATTCCAACCTTTGTGCGCTAAGTATTCTTTCCAGCTTGCTTGTCCTCGTGGTGCCTCTTGCATGAATGGTTGGCCATCCCTCTGAATGTCAATCTCAGATGCCCGCACCTCTGAGCGGCTCCTTTTCCCTACATCTCTATGCTCGTTTTCCCTTAAACGGTCGCGCGTGCTGGTTGTCCTCAACGCAGCCCCACTAGGTCCCCCACGTTTGCATGCCAAGTGTTTTTATAAGTGCTTGTCCCACTCTGATACCATCTGTCACGGACTTAGCTGGTTTTGCCTAAGTCGTGCAAACCCTTGTGTGTTCGTCCGCAAAGGTCAGCCCCCCCCGAAACCTCCCACGATCCCTTACAACCTACAAAGGAGAAACGAGTTAGAGAAAGCACCTCATTTAGGATCCACAAGCAAATATTTCAAAAAATACTTTCTAGGCAATGCAAATTATAAACAAACTTTACAAGCTCTGAATTATTGCACAACAAAGGCGTAAAATGGTCCACTACAGACCGAACTCTCCCAGAAGTGTCCACATGACACAACCTTTATTTACAAGCCTAAAATGAGGCTATTAAGCCTTCGACCGTCGCTCTATATGCTATGCAAAGCATGAACATACCAAAAGATACAGACATACAAAAGCATTACATCAACCATCCTATTTAGAAGTTTGTCCGTGACACCAGGGTTACCACGGTAAAAGAGAGAAGAACAACCCAAGTTGCCTCTCCTAAGGTCCGAGATGACCCCCTTGAATATGACAAACTGAATTTTTTTATAAATAAAAGAGAAAGAGCTATTAAAAGACCTTTAACTAAAGACTTCCTGAGCGAAAAGAGATGGATTCAATTACCATCTCTTTTATTGGGGTTACAATCATAACATGGATGATTATTGTAACTTAAAAGAGTAGAATAAAGAATTCATACGTCGGTGACACTTCAGGTGGTTCGTCTAAAAATATTGAAAACTTTCATCCTGATCTTAAGGGTCAATAGAGAGATAAATTAATGACATCATTGGTGAACCCACCTCAGAAGGAAATAGCTCCTTGGGTCATAAATCTCACATTTAAGCTACCATTAAAAAGTGCCCGAGGATAGAGAAGCCCAGAGATAACCTTTAAGGAGAAAGAGAAAGAGTAATTTAACCCTAACCATAAAGATGCCTTAGTAGTCTCAGTGAGAAAGATCAATGCTTGAGCAAAGAGGATCATGATTAATATAGGTAGCTTTACTAATATCATCTAACATTTTTCAAAAACTTGGACTCTCGACTAATGTCCCTACCCCTATAACTTCTTCATTGATGGAACTCACCGATGACTCAATCTTTCATCTCGGGACTGTGAATATGCACATTACATTTGGGAATGAGTCATGCTATAAAACAATATTGACCAGATTTATGGTGGTTGATATCCTCTTGGCATACAACACAATCATAGGTTGGCTCACATTAAGCAAGCTGAAGGTGGTGGTGTCGAGTTACAAATGGTGATGAAGTTCTCGACGAGGACTGACATTTGAGAGCTAAGAAGCAACTTAAGAGAGTCACACTAGTGCTACTTTTCAGTGGTCTCCATACTAAAGAAGGTTGGACTCGATGTGCTACCTATGTAAATCCCTTAAGATTTTGCCAAGTCCCTCTTACATCCAGAGCTAGTAAAATCACTAATTGCAGCACCCTTAGACAAGGCTTATCCCGATCAAGTTATCAACCCAGAGGCAATACTTCATAAGGAGAAACCAATATAATTCATTAACTTTCTTAGAGGAAACGCCATGATGTTCGCGTGATTATCGAGAGACATGTCGGGAATTGACCCGAACGTAACCTGACATCATTTAAATATATCTCTCGACGTAACTAATGAAACAAAAGTCTTGCAAGTTTGTTTTTTATCGTCATTAAATAATTAGTGATGAAGTAGACAAATGATTAGGATCAGAGTTTATTTTTGAGGTATAGTACCCTTGATAACTCACCAAATCTGTACTCGTTAAAAGGTATAATAGAAACTGGAGGATGCGTATCAGCGTTCAACGTATAGTACCCTATCAGCGTTCAACGTATATACCGCTCGATCATTTCATCATCGCGCAAAATATTATTCCCAAAATGTCCACGGAGTTGGAGGAGAGGCCGAACCCCGCCGCCGCGGACGGCGGCATCGAGGAAGACGACGATCCTCCCTTCCTGAGCTCCCAAGCTCTGGAAGCTCTCAGGGAGTTCCTCAGCGAGCAGTCCTCCCTGGGCGGCGCGGGCGGAGGACGAGGAGATGGCGGAGACGACGACCAGGACGAGGTGCGGTTGGTAGCGGAGGACTGGAGATTAAGCCAGTTTTGGTACGACCGGGAGACGGCAGAGACAGTCGCGGAGGAGATCAGGACTCTTTATCGCTCAACCTGTTCTCCCATCGCCTGCATCGCCTGTCCGACACTCTACGCGTATCTAAAGGTCCGATGCCCTTTTCTGATGCCGGTGAAATATATGCTCAAAATTTGATTTTTTTTTGCTGGATATTGGTTCTTTACGGCGAGGAGTAGATTCGTACTACTGTGGGACTTTGTAGGATGGGCAGTGTCTTTAGATTCATGTAGAAGGATAGGCAGTTAATCATGCTAGGGTTTTTACTATCTGACAAAACCTCAGTTTGATTCGAAGGTCGAGAGAGCACTTTGTGGGATCTTAATTAGCATCCCAATTGAGTCTGTGCTCTCTGTGGGATGAAAAAGGAACCTTTGTCTGCTAGCTGCATTAGCGTCTCGTGGCATTAGAAAGCAAGGATTGTTGAGGTGGTTGTATGTGACCATTAAGTAACATATGGTATTATCTTATGTAGGGAAAGCATAAAACCTAAATCAAGGATTGTTGAGGTGATTGTATGTGACGTGCATCATTGTAACCTAAGGAATAAGGTAAGGCATGTGATGCAAAGGTCATTCTGCTAGTATGAAATAGATTGGATGGTACATGAGAAGGTGTAATGGGATGATACAGATTGGATCAAATGCTTGCTTATAGGATCCGAACAATTTGAATATATACTCCATAGATGTTTTACTGGTTGGTTGCTATAAAAGGCTTCTCTGTGATGGTCGGGAAAACCAATTCTGATATGGATGAGTTTGAACTGAGGTGCTTGACAACCACTAACCTGGAGGAAAAATGTAGGCTTGTAGTTGATAACTTAACTGGAGATTCTTGCTTCCAGAACACCTCTGTAATTGATCATATTACATGGTTAGGTTTTTGGTAGTGAAGGATTAATTAATTAGTCGTAAGACATGGGTCGTATGAAGAAGAACACAATTGAGAATGGCTACCGAAGTTGATACCAGCAACGTTTACGAATTGCAAATTACCTCAAGGTTGATAACAGCAGAACTTTTAGTTGGTGTACAAGGGACACCTATATGATTTTAGCAACCTGTTGGATTGACATACATGATAGCTATTGTTCGGACTAATTTTTTTTCGCTCTGCTTCCCCCCCTATGCTTAATTCTAGTGTATGTAAGTTGTATTTCCCTTGCTTAGCTAGAGGCACAATGGACTGAAACTTGAGGCAGTTATGCGTAAAGACATCTCAATGAGCATAACTTGGTCATCGACCCTCTCATTCCCTTTCTCTTCGCCTGTCCTTTTAAGACCTTTGTAATGATATCAAACTCAAAGCTTTAATTCCCAGAGACATATGCTCTTTAAACAAGGAAAAGAAAAAGGAAAATGGAAGGGGAGGTGGCGAACACAGAAGTGCACAGTATTTCACTGTGACAACACCACTTGTTGATCCAGATTCCACCAGTACAGATCTGGGAGGACCTCCTCCCTCAAGCAACACGGCTGAAACAAGCTGAGCCACTTTCTCTTTTGTGCATGATGTCTTTAGGAGCAGACATCGTTGCATGATGTTTACTCTTATAGAATGTGGTAGAAACCTAGAAACCCATGGAAAATATTGTTTTCCACAAGTTCCATGTCTCACTGTTCTTTCGGGAAAACTTCTCTTAGAAAAATAACTTCCAGATGAAAGGATACTTTGTGCTTTTATATTGCTGTAGCTGTATGTCTGTAGAAGGGCATAACCACGTTCATGCTAGAGTTTTAGCTGGAGTTTTTCGGCCTGGCAACCTTTTCCAAAAGTTGTGTCTTATATCCTTCTCATAAAGTTGGATCAGAGGAATTGCTGTTTAATGCAGGAAGATAATCACGAGTTGCAGAATCAATTCTATCATGTTTTTACAGAGTATGTTAGAATCCTGCGTTGTTGCCTTTAGATGTCAACATGCATGAAACAGTTTACTCACTCTTGCTATGTTCCTGCGAACTCTCTTTCTGAAACAGTCAAGTCCTTATTTCACTGAATTTGCATGTAGGATTTTGATATCTATTTTAGCAAAATAAATTCTTTAGTCGGAAGCATACCATGATCCATAAAATATTGATGTTTCACCTTTCATTCTCATGATACAACAACAACAATAACAACAAAATCGTAAGTCCTAATTATTTGGGATCGACTACATGAATTTTTTACCGCTATTGAGATATGTAAAAAGTTATATGTGTAATTAAATTTAAAGTGCTTAAATGTTTATTTATAATTTCTATTTGTCTTTTTAGATCTTCCTCTATCTTTCCTTTTATTTTCATGATAAAATGCTTAATAGTTCAACATTGATACGTATTTTGCTTGTTTCCCCAGAAGCTTGATCCTAGCGTTCCAGTAAAATTACTTGAGTACGATAAACGCTTTGAACAGTATGGCGATGATTTTATTTACTACGACTACAATCAACCGGAGGAATTGCTGCCATCACTAAAACACAACTACCAAGTTATTATCGCAGATCCCCCTTATCTGGTAAGTCGAACACCGAGTTAGTGCTTTGAGTGAAGCTTCATAGTCCAGGATATATGGAGCCTGAGAAAAATTATGCTTCTCTGAGGGTCCTTTAGCTAAATCATGTTATCTTTGCACAAGCTTCTAAAAGCCATTATCACCATTTTATCTTTGCAATGATCTGTGTCTTTATAGAGTTTAAGCTGCAATAGTTTGTCAAGTATCCTTCCCTTTAACTTTTGCATGCAGAGCAAGGAATGCTTGGAGAAAGTAGCCCATACGATTTCTCTTTTGGCCCACCCACAAGATTCATATTTGCTGTTGCTCACTGGTAATTTTCGTGCCATCTGTTACTCGAATTAATTTCGTTATTTCAACACCATGTCTTGTTTCATTAAATCCAAGACGATTGCATGCGTTCTTTTGAGCAGGAGAGGTGCAAAAGGAGAGAGCTGCAGAGATATTGAACGTGCATCCCTGCGGCTTCAGGCCTCAGCACACCAACAAGCTCGGGAACGAGTTCCGGCTCTTCACAAACTATGATCCTGCAGGGAGATTGGGTGGCTGGGAGAGAAAGGTTTAAGAACATTTCTTGCATTTTGTTTGTGATGCATATATGTCCTCAGAATTCAACTTCTGACTGATGAATTTTTTGTTGCTAATCCGATGGAATTACTTTCTGGATTTGAGTGCCACTGTGATGATGCAGTTTTCATTGATCCATGGATTTAAAGCTTACTCACAGACACCAGGAAAAGGTTTGCTGCATTAGCGCACATCTTTCGGCATCTCAGCAGAGCGATCAGTGACTCCCCTTGGGCGGCTTCACGATGAGCACAGGGCAGTTGGCATGATGAGCACAGTAGTCGCTGACGCTCCCCAGGATTGCCCTGCGCGCAACATCGGACTCTGAACCACCAGATTCATTTCTAAGGGGCATTTGATCGAACACGTTCTCTCTTGAGCGACTCACCGCCTTATCTTACTCAGGCCGCGGCTTCCTACCACGAGGAGGTCGGTCTGCATCTGTTCCGCAGCCTGGCATATCGTCTCCTTCGGATCCCCGGTGACGACGACTGCTTCAGCTTCAACCTGCTGCGTGCAGAACACCATGGATGCCGGTCACTTCCTTCATCGAATAATCAATGAATGTCTTACCAGCCTTCGTCTGCAAATTCCCTTCGCTCGCTCGATTACATCGCGTGAGTTCTGCTCTTGAGCTTTCTTCACGGAGTCTATCACCGACGATGTCGCATAAACGGCTGCGACAATCCAAAGCAAAACTCTAATTTGGGTCTCTCCAAGTAAGGCCACTTAGAGAAACGTGGCGATATACGCAGTTTGACCTGGTCCGACTGGATGCATGATGAACTGCTGTAGAGGCTGCTGCGCGTGGACGAGGACGAGTCTGCCGAGCGGCTGCGGTTTGTTGGGCGCGCCTCCGACGGCGGCGGCGAAGAGATTGTCGAGCGCCCAAGACAACGCGTAAAGGCTCCCTTCGCTCTCGTCCACAGCCACCAACACCGTCATCTTCTCGCGGCCCTCCGTCGCCACCGGTTCCTTGTTCTCCTCCATCCTGCCTCCCTTCCTCGGCTCTCTGAGATTTTGTTTCTACCCCCTTTGTAGCCTCCTGTGTTTTGGAACCTAGCATCGGATTGAGATCAATGGCGGCACTCGTCGGCTCTCCCGGCGACGTGGCGGCACGAAACGTAATTACGCGGCGTCCATGCAGAACGCGATTCCAGAGACTTCCGCTCTCGCCTGTCGCCAACATGCTTTGAGATCCACTACCGCCATGCTTTAAGATTCGAACCGTTTACAACACAATCTACACAAATGTATGCTCACCCACAGCTTTGCGTCTGTTACTATCATCCACAATATGTTATACTGACCATTTATTTACATGACGAAATCAATCACTTGGCGTTACATTTACATCCTATTCATGAAATTAACCAACCAAGAGAATTGTTAAAGCTTATAAATATGTTTTGGTACAATATCTCAAGTTATGTTGAGGGCATCACTAACTAAGCTTCAGACGAGTATCTTACAATTTTTAGAACATTGTGTTGCAAAAAACATTGCGGCAAAATTTCAAGGTGGCGACCATTTTCCAGCTCTGAACTCCTTGTAGAACCCAGATTTCTTTGAAACCACAAAGAAGACTGGAAAGGCAACAACACATTTTAAGAAGTATGTCCATAAGAAAAAACTTTGAGCATAAATGGTGGGAATAGAAATGAAAAAACAGAGCCTCTAATAGACAGCAAAAAAAAAAAAAAAAAACATACCTGGGATAGCAGGGATGATGTAATCAGAACGCCGCAAAATGTCGAGGAGCGTCTTCTTCTCATTTACATGAATCCATTTACCATAGTTGGTACCTACATATATTAAATCGGACGCATAAATATACCATTGGAAAAAATACAAACATACTAAGATAAAATTCTTCTGGAAACAGAATAGGCCAAATTTGTCAAAATTTGTTATTAAATAACAATAAAATAAAATAGACACGTATGTCTACGTTTTTCTCTCGGGTTTGTGCTTATTTTGTAATCACCGATGTCCTGTCATAGATTTCCATCATCATCTATTCTACTTTGTCATCGTTTTTACAACACCCTTAGATCACAGAATTTTCCACTAGTTGAATTTGCTCTTCAGAAATTTATGCTATATCACACTAACTTTTGCATAGAAAAAAAAGTGAAAAAACATTATAAGATGGATCTATACTGGCAACAACTTGAAACATGTCTTTCTTTACAGTGGACTAGGAAACTCTTGTTGCTACCAAAACATTTCTGAAAAATGGCTTCGGTCGGATGCTTAAATTTCAGTCAGATGTTACGAGATTGGTGATATCCATACTTCCAGAACTTCTATAGCCTACTGCTATAACTGGTCATATTCAATTTAATAAGCTTATAACAGGTGAAACATATGTTCACTTGAAGCTCAAATATGAAAAATATGTTAACTTGAAGCTCAGTGGAGTTGCGATGAGCTATCCTTCTTCCAGTAGGAGACAAGAGGTGCGAATCAAACAGAGCCAAAGGAAAAGAACAGTGCAACAAAGAGAATAGAGACAGTATACAAGCAACAAAGAGGTATAAGCCTTCTGATCTATCCATTTCGTTTGTTCTTACCTATTTGGAAACTTTACACATTGGGGATCACCAGAATGTGATAACACATGACCAAACATGACCAAACAGTTAATCATCTATCCTACACTCCCCTCAACTCGGCTTTATTTTATGGCTCCGGCTTAGTGAAACATTCCAATGGCTGCTACACCGTATTTATTAAACAAAAACTTTTTGGAAAATACAATAATGTTCCTTGTAAAGTCATGTTCACAAAATTTTTTGTATCAAATACCACATTAAATCAGAGAGCTTCTTTGTTTTCGTATAACATACAATGAACGATAATTATTCACAACGAGATCATGTCTAGGCAAACTCTAAGGAACCAGCATTTCCGTGGTAAACATAGCAAAAATAAGAAAACAGTTTCTTTCCATATTAGGAACAAATATGGGAGGGCTCTGACATGATCTGTGAAATATGTATGTGAGTAAATTTGTATGCAAGATCATTTCACCAAAATGAAATACAATTTAGATTCATGTAAATCACCTATTATCATATTGACTGAAAATATAAGACACATTCAGAAAGTTCCATCAGTAGTTATGACAATTCTCTTCAATATCATTCTACATAATTTGCAAAAGAGATTTTGCTTTTTCTATACGAACAAAAAACAGCTCATTTTAACTGATGTTAGATAAGAAAAGAAATCTAACATCTACGTAATCTTGAAAAGGCCACCAAGCACATGTGATAAACAAGTTCATCGTTTTCCCTAGTTTCTTTTCATATGTCAAGATACTTCTAGTGCAGAGAAATAGAAAAATTATAGATATGCATAGAAGCGAGATAGCATACTTAAATGAGAGACTGAACTATCCAGATCTTTTCCTGAATCTTTCTCTTCATCAAAGAAGCCTTCTGGAACAGACTTCACTGTGCCATCTAGCAGATACTTAAGGACTTCCTTATTCGATAAGAGAATCCCAGTGCCAGCCTGACAAGTCAATGAAAATGAGTAATTCATGGGGAGCAGAAAAAATTTAGTGAATTAATACTCAGCAAAAAATCTTTTAGAAAAAAGTTAATAACTGACTAGGACTTGCAAAAATAAATTTCAAGAGCACAAATAATTTATAGCTAAAATAGGACCTAAATGGCAACATAACTATCATGCCCTTTTTAGATAGATTTACTCTTCTTCAGAGAGTATCACAGAATTTTGCTTAACATCTATTTTATAAGATGAGACTACTACTGTTTGGATTGGATACTGAAATATTCATCAAGCCATCTGTGGAGAGAAATTTCAATTAAAATTTTCTTCATACCCGGAGTATTCCAGGTTTCACAACATAATGCTTTATGCCTTGACCATAGAGTTCCAGGTGAAAAAGAGTGAAACTGTCATATGTTGGAAGTGAAGATAGCGGTGTTAGACGGGCATGTCAGATTAATAAACTAGGGATGAACTGTCATATGCTATTCCTATTCAACTAAACGGTTACCTCTAGTTTTCTTTTAACTTCAAATACAGGCCTGCATTACTTTGCAAAAATGCAAAGAACAAAGCAATGATTCGGCCATCAAGAAAACATTCAACAATTGGATATATGTCAACTGAAATGTGATAACCGTATGCCATATAGTTCACAAACAGTAAACTACAGAATCAAAATTCTCGAAAACACAAAAATTCTAGTTCAAACCTGATAATACAATTCAACAGCTTCCCTTGTATAAGCATGATACTCATCCCATGGTAGTGGCTGGGAATCTTCTAAAAACATGTTACAAAAGCTAAGGACATTACAAAATCAGCAGCTTTTTTCATAATAATATTGTTATGACAAACAATTCAGGTATATTAACGTCAAGATAAGGATATTATGTCAAGATGCGATGAGAACATGTCTGTTTCGCAGAAGTCCTCAATGAAATCACTTGACATGACCTCTGCATAAAGAAGAAGAACCGGCCAATGAAGAATCCCACTTTTATCTAGTACTGGTTTTCTAATTCCAGTGAGTTCCTGGTACAGGGCCTTCCCAAGCTTCAATCCTCTATTCTCCATTGCAGATGAAAGCTCCTGAACAAATTCAATAGATTATGTGGATAATAAAATGAATGTATTGAAGAGAGTTATGATTTTTATCCAGATAACTGACCTTAGCTGAAGCAACAGCTTGTAATGCTTGAGCCTTGTGATGTTCATCTTCTTTTCTTCGCAAGTCAATCTGCATAAGTAACTTCTTCAGCTCTTCATTAGAAGGAACTTGTTCAAGTCCCCTTTCGCAAAGTGATGCTGCTTCAGCCAACAAATTCAATGAGAAGGCAGCTTTGGCTGCCCGATAATATGCCTAGTCCATAATTCACACCATTAGAATCTTTAGCTGATCTACTTGAACCAGAAGATTGAGAATCAAAATAAAATAAGCAGAAAAGCAAGAAACCACACATAACATGACAATCTCAATAAGTATCAAAATGCATGTCAGCATCAGCAAGCTTGAGTCAAGAACCAACCTTGATATTTGTCGAACAGAATTTAATTGCTTCCTCAGAATCACTTAAAGCGCGCCTATAATTTCCCAAAAGCAAATTTACATGGGCACGATTAGCAAAGAGGACCGAGTGATCTGAGTTGCTCAGAGCTTTCTGGTTAATCGCCCTTGTATAACAATCAATTGCATCGTTATAATGTTTTTTACCCATCTTGACGAATTGATTACCTTGTTCCTGAAAATTGCATTTCCTTTAGTTGTTGATAATGAAAATTGAAAGCCAAGAGCACAGCAATTCCATGATGCATTTTGAAAGAACCAGAAACAGAACTTATATCAACCCATCAAAAGGACTTGAGATATGTGCATCTTTACTCTGTCAGAAAAAAATGGTGCAATTTTAGAATTTTGAGCCTTTACGTGTTTGAACCGTGTATGTGCATCTTTATTTTTTTAGCTCTCCTATCAACCAAGCCTTTTAAAAGGTTCTGTCTTGTGCATGAACTGTCAAGAAAGAAAATCAATAAGAAATGAGTAACAAGTAAGATGAATATGAAATATCTGTGTCTTGTGATTGATACTTTAAATATCTGTATAATAGCCCATAATTACTACATGTGCAGCTGAAAAGGCCTAATATACAACCAGTATAGCTGAAAGCAATGACCTAGTTACATGTTGAAGAGTAGGAAAGCAAGCACAGAACATTTAGAAACTTGACTAGCCAAAGTAGCAGTAGCAGAGATAACAGATGATCTTTGTTATGAAATGTCCAGAAGTACTCAGTACATCATTCGTATATCTGCACATAACCTTCAGCAGGCAGGAACAAATTCATAAATCTGCACAAAACGAACCAGATGAATTGTTTTACCCAATGTGTTACCTGTAAAATTATGTTTAGGTTTCACCTATTATAATTTCCTTAAAAAAACCAATTCTTACTAAATGACTTCTAGTCTTTTCCTCCCCTTTCAAAGCAAGCTGTGTACAATGTCCCCCTCCAATCTTGACCCTCGTTAAATTTCATTGTAGACGACCCGAAAACATCACGTATCATCACCTAAAACATGATGAGGTTATCTTACCGAAAATAGTATCAACTATACTTCAATTTTTTGATATCCTTTTTCCTTGGACGAAAAATAAGTGTTCCTTAGGTTACAATTACATGTCGTTTGATTGGGCAGTTTGGACAAGACGAACAATTAAAATTCTACAGAAAATCCAGTTGTTTTTTAGTACATCACAGTGTCCACCAACTCGACCAATAGGAAACACAGAAAACTGGGTTTGCAAGATAGAAAACGAACAAAAGAACAACGCTGGACAGTAGTTAGATCAATGAACAAGCTTTTGATTAGATATGTGCAAAAAGAACGAGTTCCTGAACCCTTGGAAGCGAATGGCAAAGTAAATCGCTCGTTTAACAAGATAGAAGAGAAACAAATAGCGGACAATAGAAAAAAACAGTTTTTCCATCAACAAGCGCGAAAGAAAGAATTAAATGTTCTGTCGCCAAAATTGGCTTGACAGAGGAATCAAAAGGTGAGACGAAAAAGAAATCTGCGCCACAGACGACGAGGCTTCCAAGGTAGCTGAAAGGTAAAGATTTGAGCATGAAAACAGGTGGGTATGGAGAGAGATGCATCAAAAAGAAAAGGCTTTATACTGACCTTGAGCTCAACGGCGGCGGCCTCTTTGATAGCGGCGATGGCTTCCAAGTCCGCCTTCTCGCTCTCGGAGATCGGGTCCGATCCCGCGTCCATCCATAGCGCCATCTCTTTCGATCTCTTTCTCTGCCTCCCGAGTACCGGAGGAGTCGCGCGGCTTCGTATCGGTGTGATCGTCGGAGTGGGGAACAAAAACCTTGAGATCAACCCTAGCTAGACCAATTCAGATCAGATGAGCCACATCTGGTCCACTTCGGGTGGTTTTACTCGAGTCAACAAATAGCGAGTCGAGCCCTCAACTACAAAACATACGGCCCGATGGCCCGCCCCAGGTTTTGTAGCCCAACTCATATATAAACCCGCTCTGCTCCCAGGTTCTCCTCATCACAAGCCATCGGCCAAAACTCTCTGAGGCAATATGCCGAGCGCTTTCCATCGTCTCACGTCTCCCCACCTCATCCGAAAGAAACCACCGTCGGCGGCTAGAAAGAAGAAGAAGAAGAAGAGAACAGGTGTTCCCTTCTCCAAACCTCAACCATTAGAACACCACGTAGCCGAAGAAGAAAAGGAGGGGATGGGGGAAGAGGAGGTGTTGGGGTTTAAGCTGAAGCCCTCCGCCTCGTCCCGTCTCCACGCCATCCAACCTCTCGGAAACCTCCTCCTCCTCGGCGACGCCTCCGCCTCCGCCAACGCCCGCGACCATGGCCTCGGCGTTCTTCGCGTCCTGCCTGATGACCTCCTCCTCGACGTCCTTGCCCTCCTCCCTGCCCGCGACCTCGCCGCCCTCTCCGCTGCCAGCCGCTCCCTCTACGTCTTCGCTACCCACGACACCCTCTGGCGCGCCCTCGTCCTTGACCACTTCCACGGCAACTTCTCGTTCCGTGGCTCTTGGAGGTCCACCTTCCTCTCTGCCGTTAGCTCCCATCCTCCTCCTTCCTCTTCGGCTCTCATGATCAGGAATTTCTACTCGGACTACCTCTTCCAGAGCTGGCTCTGCGCCAATATCGAGATGAAGCCTGAGTGGCTCGAGATCGACAACATTGAGAGGCGGCGCGGGATCTCCGTGGAGGAGTTCATCAGCCGCTACGAGGAGCCTAATAAGCCTGTCTTGCTGGAAGGATGCCTCGACGAGTGGCCGGCGATGAAGAGGTGGCGCCGGGAACGCCTGGTTCGGATCTGCGGCGGCGTCAAGTTCGCTGTGGGTCCTGTGGAGATGCCCCTGGAGCGGTACTTCCAGTATGCGGACGCCACGAAGGAGGAGCGACCGCTTTACCTCTTCGATCCCATGTTCGCTGAGAAGGTTTCCGAGCTTGGGTCCGAGTATGAGGTCCCCATTTACTTCAGGGAGGATCTGTTTGCCGTGCTGGGGAAGGAGCGGCCGGACTACCGGTGGATAATAATTGGGCCCGCGGGCTCAGGATCGTCGTTCCATGTGGATCCGAACTCCACTTCCGCGTGGAACGCGGTGATCAAGGGTTCCAAGAAGTGGGTCATGTTTCCTCCGGAGGTCGTACCCCCCGGAGTGCATCCAAGCCCGGACGGAGCTGAGGTTGCCTGTCCGGTGTCCATCATGGAGTGGTTCATGAACTTCTATGCGGCTTGTAGAAAATGGAAGAAGAGGCCGGTCGAGTGCGTGTGCAGAGCCGGGGAGGTAGTATTTGTGCCTAATGGATGGTGGCATCTGGTGGTCAATCTTGAGGACTCCATTGCCATTACACAGAACTATGTGAGCCGGTAAGATTCCTTATGCTTTCTAATTGTTCATTTGCTTGTAAACTATAGTAGTGTAGACCTGTTTCTGAACAGTTATAGCAAAAACTGAACTTTTTCTTGATACTTGAGATCAAATGAACATAACATTATGAAGGGCAAAGTGTCAAGAAATTGTTTGTTATCTGGGAAGTCCAAATTCTAGACTTTGTGAATGACTGCAACAGCTCTATCTTCAGTGCCTTTGTTGCTTAAATCAGTGGGAGAGAATGAGTCTGAATGATCATATTATGCTTTAATTTCTTGAGGTTAGCCGCAAATTGAGAATAAGCAAAATGTCCCAGGACAATTCCATCTTATATTGTAACTTGAAGAAAAATAAATTAAATTTTGTTGCCCATCTTTCCCAAAGAAGTCCAATTGCTTGTTGGAGCCACTTAATTTTCCACCGATGATGTACAAGATGTTGATACTTCAAAGGCACAAATATCCAATAGTTGAGATTCAAATAGGTTGGTTAAGGTCAGGGGAATGTTCTCAACAATATGGTTCTCAACAATATTTGAATCAACAATATGATTCAAATATGGTTCTTTGAGATTCAAAGGCACAAAGAAAAAAAGAGATTTATTTTCTTTTGTTTTCTTGTGGCTTGATCGCTTTTTTGAGGTTCATAATTCTGGTAGCCCCTTTTAAATTTGTTAAAATACATCTCTTATTTTCTTTGCTAGCTTTTTTTTTTTGCTTATTGTAAATGGAAAAGAGTGTCATTATCACTATTTTTTCCTCAATAAAAAAAACTTTTAACCGTTTAAAGATCAAGATGAGAAATTGAGTTTTTTTAAATTGATTATCAAAATATGAATAAAATGAAAGTGTTCAGTAGGAAGAAAAAACTGAGAAAAAAAAAACCAGAGATCAATAAACAATGAACATATTAGAAAATCGATATAAGATGTAATATGATTCAACAACTCCCTCTATAGGAAAAAATTAAAATTTTTTGCTATATGAAAAAAATCAGTATAAGAAGATTAGTAAATGATAACACAGGGCAGGTTAGAGTGTGGAAAAATTGTAGCTGACTGATTGTGGTGGTGGTTTCTATGAGGTTATTGTATAAATGCAGAAAAGGGAAACAAAGCATGTGATACAGAGGTGGAGGATTTAGGAAAAGGATATATGTTTTGACTACACACTCTTAAGTCCTTGAAACTCGCCCCCACTAGTGAAAATGGCTTCATACCAAGTCACAAACGCTTGGGAAATGGAAACCTTCACTTTATTCAACCTCTTTTAATAGTTTATTTAAGGACATAGGGAAAAAGAACCAAACCTAATAAAGAAAAAGCATATAAGGATTCTGATTAATTTTATCTCTTGAACTAATGGCTTCTTGTAATCATTCCAAACTCCCTATTATGGAGAATTTTCATTTATATTTTGGCTACTCCTTAATGAAAGATGTTCTTATTTCTGCAAGATCCTTAGTTGGGTGTGGTACCATTCTTGGACAATATTTTTAGTCAACCAAACCATTTATCTGTTGAACAGAAGAGTTTTCGTTTCTTAATTTTGACAGTCTTAATAAGACAATTTTGATTAAATCTTCACCATTGAAATCCTACCCATTCCGAACATATAGGACGTTTCAATTGTAGGAAAACATCCAACCTGACAAAATATTATACAGATTACAAAAAATCAAAATACATGGCAACTTATTTCAATTGTAGGAAAACATCCAAACTGACAATATTATACAGATTACAAAAATTCAAAATTTCTAGATAAGATTGAGATGTGAAAACTAAAGTATGATCTTGTATGAACCCAAGTTTATCATTTACCCACTAAGACTAGGTCCAGATTTACTTCTTCTGATGCCCATAGACCTGGAAGGTGCCCATACCTGCATCAGTTTTTAGTACCAAAGAATCATGTGATAACAACATTTTAATCAATTACAAATGTCTGTTTCTGATGGATTGTCATTTCAGTAGCTTCTTTCTGGTGTATTACTGAATGGGGGATATTCACAGAACTACTTTAACCAATTTGCAGTTAGGCTATATATGTTATCCTATTCAATTGGTCCCTTTTTTTGTCATTTTCAATTTCATGCTAGATTCTGCCTTGTCTTTCTAATTGCACAATTCATTCTATATTAAGTTATCCCCTACAAACACACACAACTAAGGTAGCCCTTGCTTTTAGAGTGTGTAGCAATGAATCGCCTTTGCCTGCATATTTTGCAATATTTTCACAGATTATTGTGAATTTACCTGAAGATCTTCATCTTTGAAAAAGAATTTAGCACTTGAGAATCAGAATGCTTTTGGATAATCATCTAGAAGTCTTCTAGAAAAATTTCCAGATCTACCCATATATGCATGGTTTTTATTCTGTCGCAAAACCTCAAATCACATATTTATGGTGCCATCAGCCGAACAATTTTAAAAAGAGCATAGTGTGTTTTTATGGTAGAATTTGCTTTGAATTTGGTAAATGTTTAGCCAGTGAAGTATACATTCAAAATTGCCCGATGTCATTTTTGAACTCCATGGAAGTTTTGCGTTTGTACTTGTATGTTTGGACAGTGGACACTTTTTCTCGAGTGAAATTTCGCTGGTATGTATTATTGAATTTTCCACTGGCGCTCGTTTATGATTTTTGTTGCAGAAGAAATCTGTTCAATGTTCTGGATTTTCTCGGCAAGCCCAATGCCAGTGAGCTTGTCTCTGGAACCAAAGATAGGGTGAATCTGTACGAGAAGTTTCGAAGTGCTCTTGATGCTTCCTATCCCGGAATGATCGATGAGGTCACAGCAAAAGCCCAAGAGAAGATGGCTCAGAAGAAAAAACCATCATTCTGGGAGACTGTTACTGATGCTAAGGTTGGAGGATTCAAGTTCTCCTTCTAACCCATTCAGATTAAAGATTAGCAGGAAGAGAACTCCAGAGAAGTCAGTTCATTCCTCTACATTTATCCACTTCTTTTTCCCTTTTGTATGAACCATCTGATGGACATCCATGAGGAGTTGTGTGTTCCTTGTAATGCCATTTATTTCCTAAATATAACTCAAGTTTTGTACTTGAGATTTCATATATGTGCTCATGCGACACTTTTGCTTGTTCTGCTACATTGTGATTGGTAGATGTGTGTGTTATTATACATGTTGGAGTTCATGACACGAGAACATCCACACGACTATTAAAGCAACACAGAAGCTTCAGATCAGGATATCACGAATTGACAGCTGTTGTCGTCTCCCTGCCACCATTTCCTGACGATTGACTCGCTAACGCAGCCCCGAAACGTTACCCAAGCGATCCTAACCCTTGATTGCTGAATCGGACGGGTGCTATTTTGGGTGAGTTTTTTTCGGTACTTCTCCTCATGTGGCAGTCGTCCTCATCCGACACGCCCAATCTGTGGGAAAGGAGTTCGCCGTTTCGGCTCGTCCAACTCAGCATCCAATATAATCCACCATCCAACTCGGCAGCTCACCTAAAAAACCACTTAGGAAGCTTCCCAACACCCACAAGCGTTCCCATGAACCCATCTCGATACCACTTTTCACGCGTCCATGACGACAGGGGCCCCTGCCAGCTCAAGTACGGTGTATGATAACCTTTAGGACGTCCCCTCTCTTATCCATTGCCCCTTATTTCGGAACTCCTATACCAGCGGAGCAACACAACTATCATTCTCCACCAACCACCAGAGAGCTACAAAGCCGACGTGGCGTGAAATTCTTGAAAGCGAAGCACGTTATCCGGCTCCAGATATTGATTGTATCGTCGTATTCTGATCCGCCAGCCTTATAAAGGCTCGATTTCCATTCGGCTTTCTTTGTCGCTTAGTATTTCGCCATTTCGGAGACCGCTCGAACGGGAAGGCAACGATTGGAAGGAGGGAGGGGCAGATGGAGAGGAAGCCGTCCAACTCTCCCAATTTAATGCGTCATTCGGCCGGACCCGCCAGTGCCGCCTCGACCCCCGGCCGACGGTGGGCGCAGATCGCAGAAGAGAAGCCGAAGCCGAAGCTGGCAGCCCGGTTCACGGAGGCGGCCGGGGAGACGGTGGCGGAGTGCGCGGCCGTATTATGCTGCTGCCCCTGCGGCCTGGCGAACCTCTTCTTCGTGGCGGCTGTCAAGCTGCCGGCGGGGCTTGTCCGGCGGGCCCTGCGATTGAGGCGGAAGCGTGGCGCCGGCTACGGGAAGGTGAAAGCCGGGCTCTTGCGGACCAGAGTCGGCTCCTTTGACGACGACGACTTCAGTATACACCACGGGACATTTTTGATGGCAATGGGGGCCAAAGAGGTATGGCCAGCGAAGGCGGTGTCGCCAGAGCTGTTGCAGTTGGAGAAGGAGATGACAGCGAGATTCTACAGCACTGGGTTTTGGCGGAGCCCTTCACAAAAGGAGTAGAGGGGACATGGCACCCCGGTCTAGGAGGGGAAATGTCAAAGGTGAGAACTTTGCCCCTCTTGGATCTTAAAGGGGAGAAAAAGCGGCTGCTTCCGATTGCTCTGGGCTGGTGCATCTCACAGAGCGATTGCAATCCATTTACATGATCAATTTGGTGTTGTAAAGCATACTGTATGAAATTATATGAACAACGCGTTTAATTTCACCGAGAAAGAGATCGCATTTGTCTCCCTGAAGTACTTGATCTCGATCATTTGATGGTACTCTCCTGGTACGCATCATTGCTTGTTTGACTCTGTTTTCCTTGTTCTTTTGTGGCTTTGGCTCGTCGTTTGTCCATTCACAGATTAAATGAGGCTTTAAAATCCTACTGTAATCATATGTGAGTGTTCTATTTGAATACCTATAACATAATTCATTGAGGACAGAGGTGGATTTTGGTCTCTCCAGGTTTGTCCACTTCTGTATTCAAGATCATGAAAACAGAGTTCGGATATAGTGGTTCCTTGGAAACATATTAGTCAGCAAGATGTCATTTTCGCCTGCTAATAACTTGTCCATCTCTCTTGGTCTTCTATGGCGGCGCCAAATCTAACAGCCGTCGCTTTTAACTGATCTGGAATGGATTTTTCCTGGAAGAAGATGGCTTGGTGCCCTGTTCTTCACAAGTTCATGAAACAGCTTGATTGAAGGTCATCTAACAAGCCTATTATTCTGTGGCATCCATCGTTGTTCTGACAAGGAACATGATGTCGATTTTCTGTTGGATCTCAATTAACAGCCTGCCAATAAATCTTTCAGCCAAGTTTGTGCGAGTGTAAGAATTCAGTGCTCCATTAAATCTCTTCCAGCTTCAACCCTGTCATGAAAACCCCAACGCATCGCTCATGAAAGATGGCTTTGTTTTGCTGTTTACATTTATACATAGTTTATTTGAAAGAAACTTTTGATCCATCCTTCATTCAAAGATCCCATTTTTTTTCCTTGTTATTTTTCTATGAAAAGCACCTGAAAATAGAAATTATGTGAGTCCAAAGGTTCGAGTTTCCAACTACGTGGTGAGTGGGTCCCGCTCGCCGCATCTCTGGCTCGGTGTCCGAGTCGGGCCTTTCGATTCTGTTCCCACCGACGTTCGTGTACCAGATGTTTCGCTCGGAATCCTTATCGTCTTACGTGGCGAGTTAAAAGTTTGGCATATAGGACTCGCAGATGAGGTGGAATCGGGCCCACACGTCGTAGTGTGTCTTTTAGATCTTCTGGGGAAACAACATTATTTTCTGGGACACGGACATACCAGCCTTTCGAGAGTACCCAGAGATATTGACCGTCAGATCTCGTATACCAACCCAGATGACCGTTGATTTGGCGTCTCTTTAATCTTAGTTTCTCTTTTGCGGGCGCCCAAGACGATCTCCCAATGCGAATACGCCAAGTGTACCTGAGCGTGACGTTGGTATACGTTTGTTAATCCGTCACACCACGTACACCGCATGCGCCGTCGTACTCGGTTCTCCGCGGTCCGTCGTTCCCGTCCATCGCCTCCTCCCTTTTCTTCCACCTCGCTGCGTCCCTCTCCGTCGCCAGCCCGAAGCCTGAAGCCCTTCTTCCCCTCTTCGCCTCCCCCGCTCCTCAGACACTGTGGCTCTGTTATTTGGGGCTTGTCTCGCTTTCTCCCATGGCGGCGTACGAGAGTGATGGCGGCGGGATCGGGGGCAAGTTCCGGAAGCGCCTCTTCCGGCGGGCCCCCGCGACGCCGTACGATCGGCCCCAGGCGGCGGCACGCCCCGCCCAGCCACTTCCGGCGGAGCCGCGTGGGAACCGGTGGCTCTCCAGGCTCGTGGACCCCGCGACCCGGATCATCTCCTGGAGCGCATCCCGCCTCTTCCCCTCCTCCGTCTTCCAGAAGCGGCTTGGCGCCCCTCCTGCCGCGCCGCCAGGTTTGGTCCCTCCTTATTCTTTTGCTCATGTACTTGGTTGTCCCGTTCTTGGAGCCTTCGGTTAGGGCTCTTATTTTCTAGGGTTTTTATTGGGATTTTTTTTGTTTCTGGCATTTGCGGTGGGTTCTTTTGATATCGGATCATCAAGATTACTTTTTTCAAGAGTGTGTGTTCGGGGTTCGTATTGTCGTTTTTGTTGAGGTACCCGATCTCTTGTATCGTGCTTAGACCATGTTCGAACTTTATGTCAATTTTCAAGAAACAAACGTGGAATCTTGGAAGAATTATTCTTTGTTGCATCCATCTGTCATCTAGGATACTCTAGCACCTTAAGTTATCGTAATTAATAGTGTTTTCTCTTTTGTCAGTATGTGATACGTTTCTGCCTGATAAAAAATGTTTTCTTGGATTGCTTGGCAATTCCATGACGTAATTACATCATGCTGATGGATTATCAGAAACCTCTGGTACTTTGTTGTTTTATCCATGTTCAACATTGTTTTTTGTTGCATTTGAACACAGGATTTGTTGTTATCATATTTTATTCGCATTTGCTGTATCAATTCTAGCTTCCTAGCTGTGGTAATATGACCTTTAGTTAGTGGGTCTCTGAGAAACCCTTTGGCAATATGCGAGTTTAACAAGTTACAATCTAGTGCCTAGATTTGCTGTCAATACTGAGTATTGGAATTGGAAACCGGGATATTAGTGCTTCTTTTAAAATTAAGTTCCGCAATTGTTGCACTAATGAAATTGTAAACCATGAAAAGAAATTTAACTCTGCAAGTTGTTTGTTATATGTTGGTCAAAGCTTCTGAGCTACCAATTCAAATTCATCTCCTTATCAATCACCTGACATGGCCTCAGATAGCTCAGAGTATAGGAAATCTCTTTGACCCAGAGGCTGAATTACACAATCTACCATTGGGTTATCTTGGTTATATCTTAGTAGGATTTTAACTTGTTTCATTCAAATACAGCATGCTTAGGCAGAAGTGATAGGCTTAGCAGTTGGGTCACATGTAAGTCCTATCAGTCACATCAGCCTTTGTTTGACTTGTTCAGACTCTTATAAGGCTGCGCCCATTTAGCATGTGGCTTGGACTCAGAGTAATGCTGTGCTCCACCCACCCATTTTCCTTGTTTTCTCTGCTTCATATTCTTCTTTCTGTTCCTGCTCTACGTATTCAATCACTGTTGATTGATTTCTTTGTGATCACTTCTGTACTGTATTTTATGCATCACAATCTCTTGTAGACTTTCCCCATTATACGTGTCATCACATGCTTCCATACTGCAAATAAAGCTCTTCTGACTTATTTCTCCCTGGATGAGCAAATTTATGCATTTTTCATCTAAATATTAGCATAGATTAGGTACGCCTCACAGAATGTTGTCATTATTATCCAAGCTAAGTCCAATGAAGCAAAACTAGATTGAGAAGGTTTTAGTTTTATGACCGATTATAGGCTGATGTCAGCCCTTTGAAATTGATTCTTGTTTCTGGCAAGGCACAGCTAGAAAAAAGATATACTTGCCTAAAGAATCATAGAGGCTAATTATAAGGTACAAAATATACTTTCTAGTACAATTTAATTTATCAGAAGTTTGATTCTATACAATTCTTATAGATGATATTCACTCATTCAGATTGGTGTTGAACGATGTTTTATCCCCAATGGTAATTGTTTCATTTTTGGAAGAATGATAATCAAATTTTCTTTTAATACACATTTATCATTTAGAGGGCCATAGCTATTTTCTGTTAGCTGTTGCACTTCCCCGTTAGGCTAGATTTCAAAGATGTTTATGAATTTATTGTCTCATGTAGATGCAATATGCATTTGATGTATTATCCCATTGATTTTTATTGTGACAACTGCATTATTCTTGCAGAGGCAAATCAGAGACCAGTGGAGGAAGTCATCGAAGAACCTTCTACTGTAAGCACCAGAAACACTCAGATCTTTAGATGTTAATGGAGAATTTTCTAGTCAGTAACCAACATTCTCACTGAATTATTATTTCTGTATAGCTTTTGAGATTGAGCTTAAAGTATGTTTCTGATTAGTTCGAGTATATTCAGCTTTGTTAGGACTTAGGAGTTCCTATGTGTTGAATTCTTAGTTCAACTTATTTTCACTTTGGTAGGTTCATAGATTTTCACTATTGTATCAGGAAAATGATATAGAAGTTTTGCTACAAATGAACAGTTTTAGTAAATTTTTGCTGTAATTAGAGAAATAGCCAGAATGTAGTGTATACTAATTTTAATAGAGAAGATATAGAATCTAAAGAGATTGGAGAACATTAAGCAAGCAAAGATAGAGAGAATCAAGGAAGTGAGAAATGAGGAAAGTTGACTCATTTCTCTCCAAATCTTTGCAAAAATAGCTAATTGAGAAAAAATTGATTTCATCACATAAATCTTTGCAAAAATAGCTAATAGAGAAAAAATTGATTTCATCCACTAGAAATTTAAGCATAAGCTGCACCCTAAAGGGAAAATAAAGGGAGAAAAATTTAAATTTTTTTAGATATGTGCTTGCAGGTTATCATCACTTCATTGTTGGTTCCAAGTCTCTACAAACATTTTAGATCCAAGTCTTGTCATGAGATTGAATTTTCCATATACGGTAAGATGCATGCATATTCTGTGGTCTTGTATCCTTTGTGTATTCCTATAGCTTTATTCTGCTGATTGAAGTCATAAATGCATATGCAGCGAAAGTTGCTGCTATTGTGTTGCAGGCTACTAACTAGCAGTTTAATAAAGGACTAACTGTATGTCTCAACTATATGAGGTTTGCACTTAGTAGAAGTTTCATCAAGGTTATAAATTTTAGTTCATGACGGCATCCCGGTGATGATCTGACATTGTGTGTGCTGATCAAATGAATTGGAACTGTTCCATGCCGCCTCTCTGTGCAAAGTTAGCAAATGTTGGCAGACGTAGAGCACAGCTTGTCACACTTAAATCCACAATGCACATGCAGATGAGGGTATTTTAACTATGTAATTACTTAGTAATATGACTTTTGAGTTTTGCATGTTTCAGATTGCCTGCCGGTTACTAGTGCTCCATATGGTTAGACTTTAGTGGCTACTAGACACTATATTCTATGGTCACTGAATAGCCTGTTCTCGACTTGTGCCCTTCTCTCTTGGCCATCCTTTGAGGGCATCTGCATTAATAGTTTTTTTTTTGTGAAATTAAACTTGCTTTTGACTGATTGTTTCCATTTTCCAATAACTAGACACTTTTTCTGGATCTATGTTAATAACCAATCTTTTATGCCTTTCAAAAATTTACCTACAGCATTCATTACACGAAGTGCAAGAACATCTCAGTGATGGAAAAAATGCAGTGAATAGTTCCACTGCTGGCAGCGCTCAACATGGAACCAGTTCT
This sequence comes from Musa balbisiana, assembly GCA_004837865.1. Classification (NCBI taxonomy): domain Eukaryota; kingdom Viridiplantae; phylum Streptophyta; class Magnoliopsida; order Zingiberales; family Musaceae; genus Musa; species Musa balbisiana. The sequence continues at coordinate 4,579,681 of CM017188.1, read as the reverse complement.
CATGTCGATGGACTTTTCGAACTCGAGCAACTACTGAAGCAGAAAACTTTTACAAGGTAATTGTCTGCAACTTGGGACCATACTATTGAATGTGTAGTCTGTTTTTATTTTGGTGGCTGTAATATATACAGTTTTTCATGTTGCTGCTGGATACTATGTGAATATTGCAGTTGGACTTGTTCTTATTCAAACCACGTGATATCTCTTACATTGATATCACATCTTTTAGTATCTTATTAATAACTATAAAAGCACAATTGGCCTGATATACTTAATTATCTTATTTGTCGTATATGTTGTTCCTTCTGTTATACTTATTACTAATTTGGCAGGACTGAGTTTGATCACTTGACCCAGTTATTACATTCAAGAATTGTGGAACCAAATGCACGAGAAGTGGCTGTGAATTCTGAGAATATAGAGATAACAAATGTTCGAGATCAAACTAATAAGCAGCAGTATGCTGTTGAAGTAAATGTATTTCAACCAGCGTCAAGTTATGAAATAGAAACGCCAACTATTCCAGGTGAAGCAAATAAGAAGCAGCAGTGTGCTAATGATGTATCACAACCAATGTCAAGTTTCAATAATAAGGATAAAAGAGTTGCTTCAGAACACGAAAGAAGAGAGGTCTTTTCTGGGTTACATGAAATTGTTACAGCTCCTGCGCCTGGCTTGGCTGTAAGATAATGGTCCTTTGCTTTTTTTTCTCTTATTAGCAATAAGAACCTTTATTTTAACTGCTGAACCCTTATTATATAAGCAATAGGAACCTGTACTTTTTTAATACTTCTTGCCAAGGATTAGAAGTTTGATCTGAGCCCTGTACCAGTCCTTGGCCAGACCAGTATAAGTTTGGTAAGTACCAGCATACTGACAAATGATATGTTGACATACTGGTTGGAACAGACCAATGAGAAAGAGGGAGAGAAGAGGGTGGCAAGGAGAAGGTGAGGAGCAGGGTAGGAGGTAGAGGATGTAGTGGAGGAGAACAAGGCAGAAGAGGATTATCGGATGCAACGTGGCCTGTGGGGAGAATCGCATGCATGCAAGAGAGAGATAGGAGTGTGGGTAAAATAAAAATATAAATAGATAGCTGTCACTATAAAAAGTTAAAAATTAGATTAATTTCAAATTGGATGATCATAATTGCTTGGTCCAGGTGCTGTTTTTTGGTTGGATCAGTAAATATTGGATGGGACAAACTGGTCCGACCAGTTATATGAAAAATTGGTGCGTGCATTATCTTTTGGATCAAATTTACTAGATATCTTGTTGATGTCCTATGGCTAAACTGATTCCTTCTAAAGTATAGCTTATAAATATCAAAGACCTTCTTTTGCAGCCTAAAATTGCTAGGGACTTTGTTGCTTTGGTTATTATTTCATTCTCATCTTATTTGACTTATGAGATTAAGCTCCAATTTTTTTTTTTTTGGAAAAGCCAGCCTCTTATGCTTAGACGAGAATAAATACTTGCTAATTAGTCTTTTAGGATTAATGAGACTTCTATAGTCATTTTTTTAGGAGGGGAGGATTGATGATATATCGTTCGATGCACTATACAATTTCAAGTATAATTGCAACCCATATGCATGAAAAGTGCTTCTTGACTTTGACCATGTTTGGATTCTATATAAATCATTTAATAGGTTAATTGTTTCAGTTTAAGGTAGTTCAGTTCAATTGGACAACTTATTAATAACAAATTTTAGTTTTTATTAAGGACATTTAATATGTTTATTTTCTAATGCATTACAGAGTACCAAGGAAGAAGCTGCCTCGCCAACAAAAATTTCTAAGACATATATGAGTTCTAGGTTTTTTAAATCTTCTGCATCTCTAAGCGTGCAAAATAAATTATTTCGGGACGATAGAGCAATGCCAATTGGAACACCGTATTCAAGGAAACCATCCAATCATTCGTTGGTATTGAGAACTGCAGTCCGCAATTCTGAACCTGTTGAAACTAGACGAAACAGCTTGTTGAGTTCAGGAATTTATGGCAGATCAGCAATATATAAAATGTCTCGTTCTCCATACTTCAAGCCCTGTTCAATGGCTAACTTAGGGGTAAGTGCAGATTTATTTAGTAATAACTACTTCCTTTGGAGAAAATTAAGATTCCCTTTTTTGTTTCCTCCATTGAGGAACGTTGTTTCCCACCTCAGAATATCTTGTATGCTGTTGCTTCAGGGTGACAGATCTTCACTGGATGACTATGGTTGCCCCTCTATGTCTGCAAACATTACACACTCTGGTGGCAGACAGGTTTGAACCTTTTACTTTGCAACACCCTTCAATTAATTTTCCTAATAAAGCACTCTTATTTAACTAATTTTATAGAGCTCCATGACGGTAAAATATCTATATAGCTGACCCCAAATAATTTGGGCATTGTAGCCAACACGTGCAACATCAATTTGATAAGTGGATAGTGCTCATACAAGCCTAACCTTCATTATCCATTCGTTTGTGTCTTAAACTGTATTTGTTGTTGAATTAGTATGTCTGCATAACACATACAAAACTTGGATTGTAGAGATTATACCTGGGTGGTTTTTGAATATATTATATGAGGGAGGCTTCATTTAGTTATCATGCTCATGAATGATTATGACTTATTAAATAGAGTAACCACTTATGTTTTGCGACTAGAAATGGCATAGCAAACTTGGTGATATAGAATTCTCTGCATACATCTAGTATGCTTTCATCAGCCAGCATAATATTGAACATACAGCATATTCTAAAGACAACATGAAGAATCCAATTATAGCACAAAACAGTAGTTGACATCATGAAGATTTAAGGACTACAGAAGAAATAATATCTCTCGATGTGCACCATGTGTGCTTTAAAAGAATTTCACGCAGAAGCACCAGTTGGGGTTGTGGCACAGTAACAGGCCATGCTCACCACCTAATTGGTGGCATCCTTGGGTCATTTCATGTGCAAGACTGTGCTTCTTGTTTCGCTTTACAGTATTTCTTCTCTTTTCTCTGTTTGTGGTTTCATTTATCAAAGCATGCTTAAAGGCTCTTCTCTGCTTACAGTTTTTCCTTGTGCTTTTTTGTTTCTTTCCTTCTTAAGGAAGATATTACGGTCCTGAATTGTAGTGTTACACTTCCTTTCAGGTATCTATAATTATGCTGTTTGCTATTGTAGCTCTACTGGTGCTTCCCTTTCCTCACTGCTCATAGGATCACATTTTATTACAACCTTTTTTTCTTTTCATTTATGTTGATTTCTTTCATATTTCGACCCAGTCCTTGTAATGTCATCTGTCCATTTCTGTCTTACATGCTGCCCCCATTATGTTTCATTAGAAATTCACAGATCACTCACAGTGTATGTTCCACATTGTACATTTCCAGAGGTGTCAGGCTTGCTATGGTTGAAAACTGTATTCTTTAAAATTGCTTTTATGTTCATAATTAATACATGTATATTTGTATGATCAAATATCTATAATGTGGTATGGAACTAGGGGATTAAACTATGTTAAACCTTAATTTAAATGGTTACACATGTAGCAATTATTTAGTCCTGTTCAATTTTGGTGTTTCTAACACTAAAATTGGACTTTTTTAGGTTAACATTTTAAATCTAAACATAGTGATGATATAATTAAGAAAGCCAAATCAAATGGTTTTCCATTCTGTTTAATAGTTTGTCGATTTACATGCACCCCTACTGAAGAAGTAGAATCTTGACATCAGGCAATAGCTGGTCGTGAGTACTCTCTCCCGAGGGGCCTGCTTCAAGTACCATATACAGCGATATGATGTCAAGAGCCCATGATGGTTATTTGTTGTTGTATGTCAATTCTTTGATAAGGAAGAAATAAAATGCACATGTGACTGAGGCCGCAGCCCTGATTTTATGGCTTCACATGGATTTTCCTGATCTCATGTGTTATGATACTTATTTTATATCTTATTCTGTTTTTTGCATATGTTCTATGAGTCCAATATGGGATTTTTTTTGTTACCAATTGGCAGACGTTTAAACGAGGGAGATCACTTTTAGAGGATGATATCGGATCATCTGGTCCCACCCGTAGGACACATCAGAAGTCCAACTTGATGTCTCCATTAGCAAGTCCACACTTGTCACGGGGAAATTCTCTGCCTTCTTCATCAACTCATGTTGATCAAGGTTCTGTAACTTTAAACCAAAAGCTTCTCCATTTGAATGAACAAGAGAATGACCATATTGAGTTTCAAACTGTAGATAGTGGGGTTCCTTCTGTTCCACTTCCTCCCCAGTCCAGTGAGATGGCTAGGAAAATTCTACAGCAACCTGATAAACTGGTGACTTCTCCAAAAGGGAAATCCTCTAATCTGAAAATTGAGATGGATGAATCACCATTTCTGTTAACTCATAACATGCTTCATGGACAAGCTTTTAAAAGCATGGAGGAAATTGATATGTCTAAGTTTTTGAATGTGCAAAAAAATGGCAGTTTGAAATCTCCCAGTGATTCACACCAAAAAAGTTTTGGAAATACTATTTCTCAAAAGCAAGACAAGCCTGAAGAAAATGGCTCTACCAAGAGTGCTGTTAAGGGGGTTCGATTTGCATCTACAAACTCTGTTCTCGAGAAACCTAATAACGTATCTGGCAGAGAGGCCAAACCTAGTACGACAACTGCTCATTTTGTTGTTTCAGGTGCTGCTACTACTACCTCACAAAAAAAACCATCATTCCAGATGAGTGCACCCGAGGTATGTTATTGCAAGTATCTTCTAAATATATTTTGTGATTTTGTCTTTCAAATTTATTTGGATGCTCTATGACCAGCAAAATTTAATGCATTTTTCCTTTATTTATCAAGGATCTTGTTGAGTTGGATGATGATAGCGATGATACAAAGGATTCTCCAAGTACAGCTACTATTGTTGGTAATAAACCTTTGTTGATATCGAAGTGTGAGATTACACACGAAAAGCCTAAATTGGAGAAATCTATGAAATCTTCCTCTAATAATATTCGTACATCCATGGGGGTATCAGACAGGGATTCCACCAAGATATCCAATGGGCTTGGTACGGAAAAAATGAATGGATTTTTTTTCTCTGCTGCACCTGCTTCAACCATTTCATCTCAAGTACCATTAATGGTTTCTAATTTCATGACATCGCTTATGAAATCAGCCCCACAGTGTGAGGAAACTCCTGCTCCTACATTTAAAGCTGATTTGGTGGAGCTTGCATCTGGATCTGCTTCAACTGCTGCTGGTGCTAGTGGCCTTGGTTTCAGGTTTTTTTTAGAATTTGAATTTTACTTCATTGTCTTTTGACCTTTCAAATTTTGTTGCCCATCTTCATTTTGAACAAATGAGTGGTACATAACATGGAGAATATTCTAGTAACACGGAAATTTTCTCTTCATATCAATTTACATCATCCTCTGAATGTTTGCCAACTCCCAACAAATGCGACTGACGATGACATTTGATACATTCCTTATGGTTGGTCATTTATTTTCCATTCTCTGAAACCTATTCTTTCTAAATCCTTCGATCCAAGTTTAAAAAACACTATAATTATATAATTACTTATATAATTGAAGATAGATTAGCTTCATTCTATTGCTACGGTGAATCATACACTTCAAACAGTAAGGAATGTTAGATCATAGATGACTGACTGTTTGAGGTTTAGGTAGAGGTAGTTCATTCAGAATAATTGGTTCTTGTGGAAGGTTTTAGAAGGGTTGTTGACAAGAAAAGAGAAAATTTGGGCATAAAGTTAATGCTATTGCAAGGAACATGATGTTTTATGGGTTTGCAGGTATTTTTTGTAAAAAAGGGTTTGCTTTTAAGCAACTGAAAAGTGGAGTCTGGAATTCTCAAATGCTATAATTAAAAAGTGCAAAACCTCATGCAGACTGTGTCTTGGGATCTGGAATTTTAGTAGTAGCATAAAGATTTGAAGCATTAGTCAGCCCTTTAAAATAATTATAGGCAATGCAGAGAACTTTTTGTCCTGAGTCAAAACATAAAATTTCTGTAGAATTTTCTTTTTGTTGTTTTGTTGTATTTTGTATTGTTGGAACTTCGAAGCATTATTGTTTTATTCAATAAGATGCTACTTTTATCTCAGATGCCAGGAGTGATGTCATTATCTTTGTGTAATGTTTTAATGTTCTAATTAATGCACTCTTGTAGCTTTAACAAAAATTTTCTCAGTGGTGAGCACTTGTTTCATTCATGGTTGTAGTTCTTGTATGCCTGTAGGGAAAAGACCTATCTTGTGCTTTCGTTGTGCATGAAGTTGATTGTCCTTATTTGCAGTCATTTAATTCTTACTTTGATCTTTGAAAACTTGATATGATGAAATCTGATCTGTGGATGCAGTATTTTTCAGCATGTATAATCATGTTATAATTATATATCTCCAAATATGTATATATATTTCTTATATGAAGGAATCTTGCAAAGTTCTTATCTTATAATTTTGAGTACTTGATTGGTCTTGTAGTAATGCCACGACAGCAACTGTATTAGAAGGCTCAAAAGGTGAAGTTGTCCAAACTTCAAAAGGTGGGGACCTATTCAATGCATTTGGGAATGCTGTATTGCCAGCCTTATCTGTTTTTGGAGCTTTTAGGACATCTGACGTAAATGATGGCATCACTTCATCCGCTGCCGTATCTTCAGCTCTTGTTGCTCCGTCCGTGACATTGGGTGCTTCATTCACACCAGGTTTCTCCACCAGCACCAGCATGGCACCTAATTCTTCAGCTACCATCTCATCTGATGCACCTATATTTTCCACAATCCCCTCCTTCCAGTTTGGTGCTAGTGGCTCTTTTGGTGCTTCTAGTGCAGTAACTTCATCAACAGAAAAATCTGAGTCTACCAATTTGGTGGGAGAGTCTGTCAAGTCATCTGTTTTCACTGTAAGCAGCTCTGCTCCTCTACTAGGTACATCTGCTGCATTTTCAAGCACCAGAAGCAACAGCTCAGCACCAGAAGCAACAGCTCAGCCGTTCTGACACCAGCAATATTCACGAGCACGAGCAATAGCTCCTCTGCTCTGCCAGCGCCAGCATTATTTAGTACAGCCGCTGGTGGTTCTTCTGCTATGTCATTGTCGTCAGGTTTCTCCACAAGCACCAGCATGGCACCTAGTTCTGCAGCTACCATCTCATCTGCTGCACCTATACTTTCCACAATCCCCTCATTCCAGTTCGGTGCTAGTGGCTCTTTTGGTGCTGCTAGCACAGTAACTTCATCAACAGAAAATTCTGATTCTACCAATTTGGTGGGAGAGCCTGTCAAGTCATCTGCTTCCGGTGTAAGCAGCTCTGCTCCTCTAGGTACATCTGCAGCATTATCAAACACCAGAAGCAACAGCTCAGCTGTTCTGACACCATCAATATTTGCAAGCACAAGCAATAGCTCCTCTGCTCTGCCGGCGCTAGCATTATTTAGTACAGACACTGGTTCTTCTGCTGTGTCAATGTCGTCAGGTTTCTCAACTTCATCCAATGGATTCAGTGGTTTTGGTTCATCACCACAATCTGGTGGTGCCAATTCATTGTTTTCAAGTAACAGTTCTCAGAACTTGACACTGTTTGGCACAACAGTAGAATCTAGTTTCAGCACTCAGCCAGCACAGTCTGGAACTGGGATGTCACATGCTTTGCCAATATCATCATCTAATACCTTTGGTTCATCAATTCCTACGACAATGTTTGGTCTAAGTGGCACTTCCTCATCTGGTTCTGCAAGCTCATCATTTGGTTTCTCAATGCCTGGTTTGAAGCCTCTTGGTTCAAGTTCTGGCTTCTCTTTCCCTACTGCTACTGGGTCATCTTCCAGCTCTGGCAGTAGTAGTACCATTCCACCGGCAAAGAGTTTTGTTTCAAGTACTGGGTTGTCCACCATTTCAACTTTAAGTGCTGGCAGCAGCAGCAGCTCCCATGTATGGTCTACGTCTTTTGGTTCAAGTGGCTTTTCCTTTGCAGCAAGTGCTATTTCATCAGCCAATTCCAGTGGAAATTTATCCCTTGTAGCAGGTACAGGCACTGGCCTGTTCAAGTCCACTTCACATTCAGCCCAGTCATCACCTTCTGGCTCCATTTTTGCCTCAACCACTTTTTCACCTGCTACAGGGCTTCCATTTGGGTCAGCTCCCTCTTCAGGGAGTTCACCTTTAATGTTTGGTTCATCATCAGGGTCAGTTTCTTCATTCACTTCAGTTGGAAGCACAACTTCACTGATTTCTCTTGTGCAGCCTGTGTTTGGAGCACCAAATCAGACAAGTGGTTTGAATTCAGGTTCACCTGGAAATGACCAGATGAATGTTGAGGATAGTATGGCTGATGATTCTGTCCAGTCTTCGGTTCTTCCGGCAGTGAAATTTGGACAACCAACAAATACACCTGCATCTCCTAACTTTGTGTTCGGTTCCCCAGCTACTCCTGGTGGGACACCAACCTTTCAGTTTGGCAGCCAGCAGAATAATTTTATGCCTCAAAGCCCATCTCCGTTTCAACCAGCTGGAAATTTAGAGTTTGCTGCAGGAGGAAGCTTCTCTTTGGGAAGTAGTGGTGGTGGTGACACGTCTGGTCGAAGGACAGTGAAAGTAAGACGAGATAAGCATCGGAAAAGGTAGGGGAGGATTCGAGTTGATCGAGATGCATTTGCGGTACTAGCTTGATGGCTTTTGTTTATTATTTGATGGCAAAGGATTTTGATGTCAAAAGGTAAGTGTTATTTGTCTCAGATCGAAGTGCATGGTCTCTGGAGTCTGGGCGAATGTTCTCCAGAATGTAAGCGTACTTTCCCTGTCATTTTAGATTTCAGCTTGCACTCAAAAGTTTTACTTTCACCTCCAAGTATTTTAGGGTTTTCCAGCTTCCTTCAGCCTATATCATTGCACTTTTGGTTTCTTTATAAACCGTATGAAGGATTATTGCACTTTGGCTTTGGTGTCAAGTATCGACATCCATTGTTGGTATGCTTGTACTTCATACTTGTATTGTGGAGCTCATAACACCATTCTTAATGTAATCTCTATCACATATCAGCGATCATCGCATGTTAGAACTTAAAGTTTGATGCATGTTTTCTCTTTTGACACCATTCTGTGATTATTATAGAACAAATGCTGCCGTTTTTCCTCAAATTGTTCACATGGTCCACTACCTCTGTCATCACAACCAGCCAGTACCAAACAAAAGCAAACAAAGATGGCTTTCTTTCTGCAAGGAATCGCCAAATCAACTGATCTTGAACTTCTAAGTTCCGTAAAAATTTTCTGTTGCATATCCTGGAAGTTATAGAAGGAACTCAAGTGATCTAGTTTTCTGATCTGGGTTTTGGTTGATCACTAAATTTTAGTTTATTTTAATAATATTTAGTGTATGAATGATTCCCAAACACTCCAAGCAGATTTAACCGTTGCTGTTTGATTAGTTTTTAGTTTGTTTTCTGAACCTTAGGGGAATGAACTAACAACTGGATTGTTATGTCTAACTCACAAAGCCTGTCATATACAGATGAGATATTAATCGAATTCTCTTATCGGCACCAGACTATTAGACAATTATGTAATTTCAATTTGAAAAAGAGGTTTTTTTATTTCACATTCATCTAGACCTGTTCTGTGGATAGTAGTCAAGCATTTTTTCATGTTCATCTATCTTTTTTTTTTTTTTTTTTAGTCTACTTTCTTAATTGAGCTGATGCTGATTGGCTTTTGAACGATTGCACACTTTGATGAGGTAGTTGTCAAGGCTTGAATTTTTCAGCATTAAAAATGCTGGTTTTGAGTGGCATTGTTTGCTGATTTATGAAGCTGTAGTCTTTACTCTTTAGTGTAACAACTGCAGAAAGCGGGGTTGTATTATGTATTTCCTCATCATCATAGCAAGAATTGTTAATCTTAGATCTGTCATTGTTCTGTTCCGTGGACCTGAAGACTGATGTCTCCGAGGAACTGTGCTGCTGCATCAGGATCGGTCAGTTTGATGAGATGTCTGCAACCTAGTTTTTTGCTTCAGAAGATCTGTGTGGTTGATTTCTGTTTGCTTTAGCGAAGCTACATGTGTCTGCTGGAGTCAGCTGTTGCGATCATAAGTTGGAAGAATTCTTTGACTAATTGCACTTTGAACCAGTTTCTAAAAGGTTGATGACCGTGTTCAGGTTCCTAGTTCCAAATTTAAGTGAATTGGCCGAGTTTCAAGTTTCTTTGCCATCTAATAAGCTGATATTGCAACTCTCGACACTATTCATTGTGTGTCGTCCCCATATAAGGACCTGAAAACTGATTTCTAATGATGGCAATTGGTCCTGATACAAGATGTGTTGATGTGTTATGCCCTAACGTAACCTGATCTTTTTCCTAAGGTCTTGTACGGCTCTAAAGTCAGAAAATCTGTTCTACTCGTCGCATCATGTTGGTGGTTTTCATTTTACGAAGTTTTTGATAGTATGTTGGGTTTCAAGTGAGAAATGAAGGCAATATTGCAAGAATGTCAAGTGTGCAAAGCTGTAATCAATCATGTTCCAGACATGGAGGTAATCAATGGAATGCTGGCTAGAAGATGGTGGGCTTTGTTTTAACTTGGTACAAGAGAGCATCCATTTGTGGTGATCTGTTATATGGTGTTGTTTTTTCTGCTTTCAACATATGTAACGGATAGTTTGCTGGAAATGGTGTTTAGATTCTGGAATACTGTGTTCTTTCTAGCTATTAATGTTTCATTTTTTGCTCTACTTTGTTTTCATTGTGGAGAACTCAGTAACTGGTAATATTTCTGCAAACATGAACTTATTCATGTACTATGAGAGTTTTCTGTCTCCTAAGAAATGCACAAAAGCAGTGATAATAGCTTCAGTTTCAGTTCATGTTCGTGTGATTTCCTAACCAGAATATATGCATATAGTCTTTTGTGTTTATCTTATGATTGTGTTTGTGTTTGGATCATTTTAGTAAATGGACGATTTATGTCATCTATGTTACGGATTTATGTCATATATATATATATATATATATATATATATATATATATATATATATATATATATATATATATATATAATCTAATCTTGATCGGAATCCTAATCTCAAAGCCACCTCCTGGATCTCTTCTTCTTGAATCAAGAAGCCCGCTTCCTCCCGTCGACCCGGTCGTTCCGTCATCCTTGAGGTCGATCGCGTTCCCGATCCCCGATTCTTGACATCGATTGGGGTTCTTGCTCACTGTTATTTGCTTTTGATTAGGTGGTGGAGGGAGTAGCAAGAATCTGATTGGAATGCGGCAGTGGGGAGAGATCCCGTAAGGGCGACTCTGGCACCGTCTTCACAGCAGGCGCTGTGGGGAGGGACGGTCCGACGACGTCCTTCGTCGACTACGCTCGTTTCTGGTTCGGCGGTGACAATTCGAGCCGGGGTGACGCGGAAGGCCCCTGACAGCGATTCGAGCCACGATGATACTGAAGACGATGGAATTTTCAGCCGCAGCTTTGTCTGATATGGAGAGATTTGTGGTCGCGGGCTATCAGACGGGGAGGCTGCAGAAGCAAGGTGATCTTGTTTCTTCTCTTGATGTGCGATGAAATGCGTACTATTTGATTCGGTTAGCCTTTCTTTCTCCCTCTAATTCGCGTATGGCCTCAAGATCTTGATGTTTCTTTATTATTTGTTTGATTGTAACCTATAAGGCTATAAGTTGTTTGTTCAGTTGATTGAAGTTTTAGGTTTCCGTAGCTTAGCATCATCAATCTGAATGTGAGCGCATTAAAAAAGGCAATCACATGGTTTGGAGAATAGGCCTATGTCCAAGGCAATGTTGATGAGGAGATTCCACAGGGATGGCATAGGTTTAGGAATGTTGTTTATCCCAATACAAGAGACTATCATGAGAATAACCACCTCTCTTCATAGAAGTCCTTGATGACGAAGTAGGTGATATAGAACAGATAACCTAGCTGGAATCAACAAATCTGGATATATAGGTGTTGTGCAGACTGTGGACTTTGCCCCCCCCCCCCCCCGCCCCACCTCCCCCAAAAACTTTGATCAGTTCTTCTCAAGGTCTCCTTTATGATAATGCCTGAAAACTGCATCTCTAATACTAAGGTGCTGAGCGAATTCACGACACCACAAAATGAGCAACTATCACCTGAGGTGCAGATGCAAAAAGAAATTAACAGGCAATGTTGTGATAGTGTTGAACCCAACCAAATATTACTAAGGAGCTTGAACTTTGTAATGAGTATTCGTATGTTACAAATGATTGTCATATGGTTTGTTGGCTTAAAATGTCATTAGATACTTGAATTCACCAATTATGACATCTTATGTCAGTGGTGCTTCCTTGAAATGGATGTCTTGCTTTAAGGAGGACATAGTTAGCACAGGAGGCTGCAGTTGCACTAACCATTTTGGTGAAAATTGGTTGCAATCTTTTAATACCAGTGGTCTTAGTAGACCATCTATATGTACCGTGAATGTGCTTAAGTCTGGAAACTCTAAAGATTCAATTCAATCTTGAACTTTTGCTTGTTCACTGAAGCAGAATTAGAGCTTTGGTTTGTTAGGTGTGTTGTTTGCTAGTTTGCTGATCCTACTGTTTCCAACAACAGAAGTGACTTATCTGTCAACAAAAACATTTTGCAGATTTTCTTCAATTAATTTGTGTGTGTTCTTGAGGATACTTCTGATTGGCTTTCATCGATTAGAAACAGAGAATCACCTTGCAGTGAACAGGATTTTGGAAGATCCCTGAAGATCTTCCACTGATTGTGTTTATGCATTAAAGCATGTCCTAGACAAAGTGTTCTTGCCAACACAAGGTGAGTAAACACACTGGTTTGCAAGCTTAACAAGGAAGCTGGATACGTTTGTTAACCTTCCTATCCATGACTTGGATATGTCAAGCTACATTGCTTGCAAGTGCAGGGAGTGATCCAATTATCAAATATGTAGTCAGCAACCACTGCAGGAACATGGGAGGGTGGTCACTACACTGCATATCTGTGTAAGTTGTATTTGTGTTCTCTTGGTATGTTAAATTCTTTTCCTTGTTTGATTGGGTCCCTTGCCGACATTAAACAAAATAAAGTATCATCGGGGAAGTGATTTAAAAGAAGTGTAGAACAAACTAGACAAGAAAGCTATGATGAAATTTTGGGTTTAATTGAATATATGTATATTTTAAAGTCTATTTCCTGTTCAAATAGTAAACGAAAGTTGTAACTAATCATTTGTGTGATAAGACGTCTTTAAATTGCCAATTGCATATATAGTTATGGTCTTCTGCAACCTTGGTAGCAACTTTCCAGTTTTCATTTAAATGTAAAGGGTGCATCTCTTATATCCATCCTTGTGCTAATGCCTAGTTTCACTGTAGCTTGAAGGTGATGGTGGTTGGCACAATGTTAATGAGTCATGTATTTCCAGTATCTGAGGACATTGCGAAATCATCTGCTGCTTGTGGTCTCTTCTCCCAGCCAGTAGTTCGGATGGCTAAGCTACTTTTGCATAATTGTTAGGGGCATTGTGAATGGAGACTGAATCTTCTGCCAGCTCTAAGTTCCAACGAAATAGAACAGATTGACATGGAGTTTAACATCTGACACTGGAGCAAAACTGTGTTCCCCTGGCACAAGCATCCAGAAGGCCATAAATTTCCTGATGCATCTGTTTAAGCCAGACAACACAGAAAGAAATAGAGATGGTCACACATCTCAGCCAGAATGAATCATGTGGGGGTACTCTGCTTATATCATTCTTGTCGTAGTCCTTGTCCTCTACTGTTATCCTGATGTGTTTATGCTTGAATCCAGGAACTTCACATGGAATTTGTATGAGGAGCTCGCTCCCTGGTCCTATTACCTTCATCACCTCCCCTGTTTTGTGCTTCTGCTGTGTATCTAATAAGGCATCTACACTGACAGTAATGGGCCCATGACCAGAGTACGATTGCATCGTGATCAACGTGACAGTCGACATGACCCGTCTTTCTTGAGGGAAGGAATGACCACGGGCTTGTTCTTTGAAATCAGATGATCTATTGAGTTTTCTCTACCTTGGGTGATTCATGATGAATGATGGTTTACAAGTCCAAGGATCCTGCCTTCGCCGGCTGTTCTTGGTGTACCCCATTCACAGCAACCTCGATGGACTATATACAGTTTGTTCTTGTACCCAGTTTGTCAACATATCACGATGGCCAGGTAAACTTCAAGAATTGAAGGTCCAGACCGAAGTTGATGATGCAAGGATGAGCAGAACTATAAGAATGTGTCCACGGTATACCTTCCCTACAAATCTCTGAGGTCATGTCATTGCGGAGTTTTCCGATTAAAACAATGTGTTAGGTTTTGAATATTGGAAGCATGCTTCTTCATTGTGGCTGACACACAGGGCTTCCTGACAGCTGTTTTTAGAGACTCTTCTGATCATCATGCTGAAAGTTTCTGTCTCGGAGAACGAAGACTGATCCTAAAGTTTCCATAAATAATGGAAGAAAACAAGGCATCATCTATTCTCCCAATAGTTACAATACCTTTGCGGAGCCTAAACATCCAATCCGATGGGACACCGCATGGGTAGAAGCATATGCTCCACAGTAGTATTAACTTTGTTCCTTTAACATATATTTTTCTCTCAACTTGTTTGCAATAGCTTCAGCATGATATTAAACGCTGACGATAGCTTCTACAAGCTCTGTGTTTTGATGCTCATAACTCAGAATGTTGATATTTTATTTTATCTTTTCATGTCAAGAAATTTGCTGCATTTTTGTATTCAAATCTCACAGTCACATACAGGGATGGATACCAACTGTTCTTTGGCTACAGCAAAGCATAAAGTGAATGCAGGTGATGGATTCAGGATTTTATGTTTTAAAGTATATAAAAGGTAGAAGAATATCAAGGTATAATTTCTTTTACCTGTCAAGTTTCTTTTTCAGATAATGATGGCAATGAACTGAATTGCAGCTTAATGCGTAGCCGATGAGCTGAATTTTCTAGTTAAGAATAATTAAAGAAAAAAAAAGATTGGTGAAGAAAGCTAACCTAAAAAAGTTTACTGTAGATTTGTAAGTTCAAGTGATGCAGCAACATGTGGAGAATATTTTTCCAAAGAATTTATGGATCAGTCAAACTCTATCAAGTAATCATTCTCCCCATTGCCATCCCCACATATCAGAGCTACAGGAAGAGGAGGTAACAAACTCACTGTCAGCCACTCAAATTCACTGAATCATAACCTTCGAGACTACTTGTTTTCCACACTCCTCTCATAGAACATCCTATTCTTTTACCCGTAGCAGTTTGGAATCCAACCTTTGGGTAGCTATTGTTTTCTTATCTTCGTGATTTATGCAAAAGACCCAAAAGATAATTCGGTTCCTCCATTTGTAATGAAACAAATAATCGGTGACTTCCTACAAACTTTTGCAGATCAGTCTCGTAGTGCCCGGCGGTCGGAGATGTCGGATCATGTCTTCCCCGACCAAGCTTGCTACGTCAACTGCAACTTCTGCAACACTCCTCTCGTGGTATACTTATGCTCTCTCTCTCTCTCTCTCTCTCTCTCTCTCTCTCTGCGCATTCATTCATATGGGCAACTGAAAGCGTTCGAGAGTCAAACCGACTGAATGAGAAGAATACATTTGTTTTCGTGTTAATTTTCGAAGGCAAATTCATCGTTCGGTTGACGACCAGATGCCGTGTTTACGGTAGACTTGAAGTGTTTATGGAAGAAAACAGCTTATATCTGATTTCCTTTTACTACCTTTGTTCTTAGAACTAAGTTTTAGGGTTAGTCTCCTATAATATATCTTAAGCAACAAAAGCTTAAGCGCCTGTGTTCCGGAAACCGATTTGAGATCTTTATGGCTCATCTAATATGCCAATCAAGACCTTGAAGAAGGTGATCCACCATCATCATGCAGGGTTTCTACGTTCCAAATCTTGTGAGATGTCTATCTGACAAAGATATTTCACAGATCTGGAACCGCAGCCGACCTACTGCATGGTATATTACATGTCCTCCACTTACAGATCTGCTAGACCTGATTAGGTATTCTTCTTTGATGTGCGTTAGCCAACAAAGAAATGAACCAACATCTTTCACAATCATCTGAAACCCTAATTTGTTGCAGAACCTGCAAACCTATATATATATCAGACTTACATGGTTATTTGTGTGTGCATTCTCTCTCTTTTCCGCTTCTCTCATTCCATTTCTAGTGCCAAATGTCCTGAGACCTATTCCTGGCACTTGGCTGCCACAAAGTTCCTTTCACTAAGAGCTGTGATTCCCCTCATAGCTGTTAGCTATTCTTGTCACTTGCTTGAATCTAAACATGCAGTGAATATATATATCATTCGAATGATGTATTTTAACCAGAAATTAAAAATAAGTTGAACTGCTTTTCTTGGCTGGAAGATCAAGGAGAACATATGCATGTGTTTAGATTGTAAATCCAGGAAAGGTTCTGAAATTTCATGATGTGCTGCTAACCCACAAGAAGGCTTCAAGAATATGAAAAGATGTCATGGGAAATTGTTCCTTAATCTCTCATTGTTTGCTGCAGGTTAATGTCCCAGGCAACAATTTACTCGATGTCGTCACAGTAAGATGTGGGCTCTGTGCCAATTTACTCTCTGTGGATCTCGAAGCATTGCTTGGGAAACTCCCACATCAGAGTTTTCAGGTTCAGTACCAAAATTTGGACTCTTGTTTATTTCCCCTTCTTTAACTTATGATGGAGGAATCACAAGTGCAGAATCACAACCCTGGCTCTCTCCACCCCCACATGGACTGTGGATCTTCCTCGAGATGCACCGGGCTATCAGCAATGAACTCGGTCGATTGTGTTCAACAGCAAACACACCCTATCCAACGTAAGCTTTTCTATGTTTTCCTAACCATTGTCATCAAAATTTACTAGTTATATGACATAATTATCCCTTGCTTAACTTCTCAGTTCTTCAAGGTCAATCTTCTCAACATTGGCGTACTTATATGCATCGATCTTTACTTCTTCTGTATTGTGCAAGAAACAACTTTTTTGTGTCTGACTGATATCTGCATCTTCTTACTGTATAAGCAGCAACCGAGAAGCGACGTGTTCCATCTGCCTATAACAAGTTCATCAAGTGAGTTCCACAGATCCAATGGCCTCCAACTATTGTGTTTTAGAGGCACTAACTAACCTGCCATTGGATTTCTTGTTATATGTACTGGTAACAATGTTTGGGTATTCTTTTTCTGTTCAGGGAGGAGATACGGCGGCTGAAGGCAAAAGATCCCGACATCAGCCACAAGGAAGCTTTCAGCACTGCAGCCAAAAACGTAAGCAGTTGCATTGTTTGCATGGAATTCTAACAGTGTGTGACGAAGAGATGTTTATTAGAAATGATCCCTCGTCATCTAATCTCCTCCTCCACACAGACTTCAACTACTTTTCACTTCAAGCATCCATACCTAAACTTCTTGTAAGCCTCTCTGAATGGTATATAGATTTGTAGGTGGCATTATTCTTTGTCATATTATTATTGGTCATAAATTTTACATCTTTATCATGAAATCTTAGGCACATATCCATCATAGTGTATGTTCCTCCTCCTTT
>CM017188.1:3732072-3887072 GCA_004837865.1 Musa balbisiana | reverse complement strand
AGAAAGAAAAGGCTTAGTGCTCATGAACACATGAGCTTATGTACAAAAGTGAACTACTGGAAGCGCACCGAGCGTATTGAGCCCATCCATCACATCCAACACTCTTGACCTCTCCAGCTTCCAATCTAATGCCACACTGAACTCCTTGTCTGGAGAATTCTCACAGGTCCTATTCCGACCCCTATGTCTCCTGGCTCTCTTCTCCAAGTCCAAGCTTTTGCTTCTCCCTAATGTAATCTTCCTCAGGGTTACTTGCTCCAACATATTTCTTTCGTCTTCCGAGAGTTGGGCACCTTCAATTCTACCATTGCATGCCTGAGATGGTTCTCGTATAGGCTCTGAGATCACCACTGTTCCCTTATTTGGTTGACTTTGAACTGGGCTGGCTGATGTTAATCCATAACCCCTGTTCTTCACCTGGATAACTAGATGGTGAAGCCATACCACTAGTTCTAATATGTACTCCTCAGTTTTCTCTTTATTTGCGTGATGAAGCGTCTGGATACGGGCAATGCAGTTTTGCATGTCTGGTTTCTTGTTAATCTCAGTACTGCAGAAGAACACACTGCTTAGTTGCAATCACATACATAACAAGGAGATTCTGCTGTCATTTTCACATGCTAAGTTATTGCAAAACTAGAATAAAGACTAAAGGAAATGGAAGAATGAGTCCAGAACTAACCCCATGGTTGCCCACTCTCCTACCCATCCAAAACCTTGATGTGCTCTGATTAGATCAGATGAGAATAAAAAGAATTAAGAAACTGCAATAGCAATTCTAGCCTTGAAACAAAACATATGTAGCATAGATGAAAGTATGAGAGATAAGGGGGGGAAACTATTTAGTAAATGTAAATAGTTAATGAAGGCATTTTAGATACCAACCTAGTTGTGTTTTCTGCTAGTGGAGTGATCCAACATAAGATTTTCTGCATCTCAGCTTTTATCTGAGCAACTGTATACTGCAGAAATGCAAATTCAGAAATAGCAGTTATCATTACAAGTTTTGACAATTAGAGTTTAAAGAATACACACCACAAGAGTTTCACCAGTAGCTACCTATCCAAATGTACAAAGAGATCTGATAGTACATTTAGGAGACTACAATCATAAATTTATCATACAATGTGAACATAAATGACTATACTAAGATGATCTTTTAATTTCTGGATTTGCTAAAGCTTCTGATATATTATTTTTTATACACTTAAATACAAGAATGTGATCTAATAAATGTACAGCTCAGTTTAACTTGTCAAGATCTTTTGGAAATTCATTATACAAAAATTGGTTAACTTGATTCAGCAACCTCAATCAGATCATTTTATGTATTAGGCAATGGATCTTTACCAGACCTTTTAATATATGCACCTAGGAAACTCAGCTACTAAAGCAAAGCTCACTTGCACATCGTGAATGATCTCTTAGCATATTTTGTGTAGAAATTTGATGAAGTTGCCCATCTTTACATATGGGAACACAAAATGCTGCTGAATTTCGATACAAGTACTTTTGCTCCATAATGCATGAGTGGCAAAGATCACTGAAGCTTTCCAACAGTGTAAGAGTGTTGTTGGAAACAAATCTTCCATCAAACTAGAAGAGGTGTGGTAGAGTTTCAAGTCCGATCACACAGGTGCAGCATCTTACAGATATGTAAAATTTATTTGTGTTCAACTTTATAATGATATTCTAAAATATGTAAATCAAGCAAGTGTTTTGTTAATATAAATGTGCTGGTCTAGGGAAGGTTCACAAAAGAAATATTGAAATGTCACAGAGAAAAAAACCTAATTGGGAAATAGAGGCTTAGCACTATAGTATAAACTGAAGGAAGTACAACATACCTCTTCCTTGGCATCAAATGATTGTAATCGGGTACGAAGTGCCGCCTTCACGCGTGTAGGCAATCCTTGATATAAACTGTCCCTTGTAGTCGGAGGAAGGGATAGTGGTCGAGATACCTATGAACAAAATATTTTAAGAAAAACTCCATAAAGCATGAGAAACACCATTTCTTAACCATAGTTCACCAAGTACTAATTGCTTGGCATGTAGCTGGATCTCTCAGCTCCATATGTCAGGACATATAACTGAGAAACATACTTTGATATGAGAAGCAAAGGATATTACTTCGCATCTGCTTAAAATGAGCAGGAAGCACTATCAGTGATAGAAAACATTTTGTATCCCAGGTATACTTACTATATTATCAATCTGGTTGATGATGTTAGCATAATGCAACGCAAGACCAGAAGCACCTAAGGTTTGATTCTGAGCTGGCTTATAGTTGAGTAAGTTGCAACCTGCAGTTTGCTCAAACAGGTTTAATATTACAGTTACAAAGATCTCAACAACATACTTTCCAAATGGCTTAAAAAAAGGTATGGCGAGAATCAAGATAATCAACTTCAGCATAAGACTAATAGAGTACAGACCCTTTTTCTACATCCACAGATCATTCTGTATCTTTTTAGCACCCTTTTAAGGTGATGCTAAGAAATATATACATATAACTTGTCAGGATTATTCCAAGGAAAAGATTTGGACAAATATATTAACAAAAAAATAATCACAACAGCTAGGTGTCATCTTGCATGTACCTTTTCAATCAATGAACATCATGAATAAATAAAACATAATATCAACAGAACGTTTATTAATGAAGTTATTTAGTTGATCACATCGCAGAATTACTCAAACCATTCTTGATTGTCATATGATGATGGAGCAGTATATCAACAGAACGTTTATTAATGAAGCACATTGAAAAAAGAGTATGACAAGAATCATACTGTTATTTAGTTGATCACATCGCAGAATTACTCAAAACTATTCTTGATTGTCATATGATGATGGAGCAATGCTTTTATCTAAACCAATTTGAAGACTCACAACAAGAATCCAGAAATTATAACTCATGAAAAAAGCACAAAGGAAATGAAGTTTCTTCCATTCTCGACAAGAACAAATTATAATGCATCTTATCCAGGAATTTAAACACAGCATACTTGGAATGGAATATTAATGATTACTTATTGTAAGGTTCTTATTTTCACCTTCATTAGATTTTGTTTAAACACAATTCAAGACGAGAACTAAAATATCACTGTATACTACTCCATATAAGTAGTCCCCAATGGTCCACATGTTGATTGGTTCACGGCTCTGCAATTTTAATAGATATTAGGTTTTGTTCAGAATATGATTGGTATGGTTGATTGCAACTTACAAGGGAGCCTTATCACAGTTCACAATACATGATCCCCTCTCTTGCAACCAACCCATTCTACTAGTTGAGGAGGTGACAATGGTCAGGGAAGAAGATGAAGAAAGAATAGGAGCCAGAGGCAGCTAGGTCTTGGCAGGTCTTTAGGTGGGAAGGCAAAGAAGAAAAGCATAGGGGCATGAGAGAGGTTCCTAGTAGCCAGACATGAAACTGATCCTAAAAAGTTTAAAGAAATTAATATGAAGAGTTAAGACATCATCATTCCCAAAAATGTTGTCAATACCAAATTTGCAATAACATACCAGAAGTTTTAAATGATTCCCAAATCTGCTTATACAAAAATGTAACAATGTCTACAAGCTTTTCCACCACCTGCAAAAACAATGAATATGTTGGAGAATTTTTTTAATTTGATATATATATATATATATATATATATATATATATATATATATATATATATATATATATATATATATATATATATATATATATATATATATATATATATATATATATATATATATATAAACTAAACCATCTGGACAATGGTCTTTTTACATATTTAAAATGAAGTCATAATGGTTAGTTCATAAGAATCCAAGAACAAAACCATTACCTCCTCCAAGTTTCTGGACCAAAGGGATTTCTTTTTCAAACTCTTCACTAGCTTCTTTTGGCGTTTCAGTTCACTGTTCAAAAGACTCTCTGCTCATGTAAAAAGTGGGTAGAAGCCAGTAAAAATGACATTGCCAAACTATCAGCAAAAATCCTACTAGTTCAACAAAAATGGAAGCATCAGCATGCATTTGATCCTAAAAAAGAAAAGAGCACAGTAATATTACAAGAAAATTTTAATTAACAGCTAACAATTCAAAGCTGAATCAGATAATTAATAACCTTGTCAACAAGAACCAGACGAGGAATAAACCAAATGGTCTAAAAATGGCAGAGTCCATAAAGACCAGAGATGCATGGGACCATAACATAGAACTGAAAGAAAACCTGCCTTTGTATTTAACATGTCTAAGGAAGCCTCTCTAAGAGACTAACCTATCAAGTAGGAAAATATAAATCCAATCTAAAGATTCTAAAATAAGTTGTTTTATTTGTTACTTAGAAAAGGAAATATAATTGTGTACTGTATGGGATATGGCGTAGCTTAATATCCAAACCTCATAAACTATTTATGTTTTCTTAACATCAAGCAATACTTCCAATATGAAGTCAAAGTCAAAACATGCACAAGGAATAAATCTCTAGTCAGTTTACCATTTGAATCTTAAAAAAAGCTTACTAGCTTACCCTGTCTAGCTGCAGGTATCAACTCTTCTTCTTGAAGCTTCCTTCGGTAATCCTGTTCATATCTATCTAGAGCATGTAACTCGTGATAAAGCTCCTACACATGCAAGATGGTTTAGTTGATCATAGGCAAACAATGAAGAACTATTTTATAAGATAAGACTCATCACATTTGTTCATACAGAACAATAATCATGCCGATGTTTGCATAATTCTTTATCAGAAAAAGATTATCAACTTCTCAATGAACTTGATATCCAGAAAATGGGAATGAAAGAAAAACAAAATTGTTCCTGATCACAAAATGTGTCTTAGGCTGTTTTCAATGAAGACAATTAAATGTTTGTGTTAATTAACTTAAAACTAGGGAACATGGTTCACTAAGAAAAGTTCATCGATCAAAAAACAATTTATAATTCTGCAAAGTTGACCATTTCTATTAGATAATATAAAATCACCAAGACTTCCCAATTGTTTAATTGCTGAACATAAGCATATGGAAGCAAATTTAATATATGGAAACAAGTAGTTTATTCTTTAGTAGTTTAGTGCACAACACAAGTTGAGCGAATGCTAAACTTGTGATATGACTGAAAATTGCTCAAGTTTATATGTTTCCATCGAACAATTAAGATGTGGCAGTTCAATCAGATGGTAGCTTATCAATTAAACTTTTTTTTTTAATTTTTTGAAGGGTGTACTGCTGGTAATGGTACAGCCAATACAATAACTGTACTGGTTCTAAAATCTTAGTTTTCACAATGACAGATAAAATTAAACTATCTATTAACTAAAGTCTCAACTATTTAGGTTCAGCTACATGGAAAAAAAAAACCAGCCATATTTGACCTACAAAATAGCAGAACCAAAAAAATCGACGAGCGAAGAGCTTGCTTTGTCAAATAATGAACATGATTTGAGCTATGGCAGCCATTTTAACTGATTAACTATGAGATTGGAATCTGGAGGCGACAGAACCCAATAATACTGAAAAGGAAAGAAAAGAACAAACATATGAGCAAAATTTAATGAACTTAAATGGAAAGATTCATCGAAACCTTTGGCACAAAACCTAGAATTTCATTCACCAAATGCTATAAGAATGTGGATTTCTAAATTTAAGATGGAAGCATATTCTTCCTCTTTTTCAAATCACTGATGAAAAACTATTTAGGATAAATAAAGACTATTAACAGTTTTATATCAAGATGTACTTACAGAAGTACTCTGAGCCAAATATATTAAGAGTTGCATCGTCATTTCTACCTCCTCTTTTGACTGTTCTGTGGGCGTCATATCCAAACTCAATCTGAGTAAACAATCAGCCATCGTATTTCAAATTGAAAGTCTGTTTTGGACAACTTAAAATGCTTTGCAAAGTGTGACATCTTACTTCTCAAAATAGCGACCTAGATTGTGCCATATTGGGTCTTTACATAGGTCCCCAAACCTAATTACTTCTCTTGAAAAAAATTCGAGTTCTTCTCTGTTACAGTGATACAAGCACAGCTATCAATCAGATCAGGTTCCAGAAACAACTATAATACAAGTTAATAAGATGCAACATCTGCAGATTGCATTACTAACCCCACCTTTTGTCAGCTGCAGTGATCCACAGCAACTCATTAGCATCTGCAGAGATTAGTTTTCTTACTCCATCTGACTGCAAAACTTCTTCTTTCAAGATATTGATGTTTTCATCTGAAAGACTTCTCCATAAGTTAGCTCCTTTAGCAATTGTATTTGCCACTTCAAATGCTAAGATTGAAATTTTATATCCTCGGGCAGTCACTCCAGATGTGAATCCACTGCTAGGATTCAAGTTTGACATGCTACTTCCAAGGGTATCTAGGACCTTTACAGCTTTCTCCAGACCAGCAATGCTAGCTCGTCCCAGGATTGAACTTGTTTCTGGTACCTAAGCAATGTCATCACCAATAGTAGTCAGTTAAACTGGAAAATAATATAACCCTTTTATGATAATTCATCATTCATGGACTCGTAAAACAATGACTATTGTTTTGTTTCTCTCAGAACATAATACAATATAATAAAGACATTTCTGCTTGAGAACTTTCTATCATTGAACACAAATAAGTGGTGGATCTGGGCAATTGGTGACTGCTTTCCAGTTGCCATGTCCAATCATTTATTGGCAATGATCAGAATCAAATTCAAACAATTACAACAAAGACAAGCACATCTTGATCTCACAGAAAACATATGCTTTTAGATTCATTACATGTCAAAGCATTAACAAGAGACACTTTAAAAAAGGTCAATAACTATGAACTCGTGTTTTCTATGATTAACTTTTCCAAAAACCCTCTGATTTTTCATTGCAAAATGCACAAAGTAAAGCATAAGAAAACAAGAAAAAAATTAGTATTGGTGGTGAAAGTTTTAAATATTGTAGAAGTAGAATTTAGGTTTGACAATGAATGAATTATACTTCTCAAATTTATTGTCACTGTCCAAACTGTTTGCTTAAGATTTATATTATGTTTCTTTCCGTTGCAGTGAATACTGGTTTAATATGTTAATTCTTATTCCTATATTCTGAGTTAGTTTTAGAGCTATATCACAGTGTTGAGTGGTTCTAACCAAGGATTATGTTACCGCTCGGACTGGTATAGTAAGGACGATATATACTGGTCCAACCACTGGTCAGCCCTTGGACCAGCGTAAACCAGGCAGTTGAAGCCTGGTATAGGGATTACTACCCAGTAAAGTCCTTGTACAGGGTTCGTTGCCCAGTACAAACCCAGTAACCACCAAGCAGATAATGTCATTAAGAAGTAATATACAAGTGTTGCTGAAATAGGGTCAACATGGTAAGTAAGGAAAAGAATAGAAAAAGGAGAAAAGACAAGAGAGAGGTCCACATACACCTTCAACATAAAACCCACCAAAGATTCAAAGGGACTTTTGAATCAATTGGCAAGACAAAGGGTAGATCAACTTATAGAGCTTAAAAAGATCTGGGACTAGATTAATCAGAAAAAAAAAGAGGATAGCAAAGTCGAGCAATTAGTGATAGACCAACCACTCAATGAAAGTCACAACAAAGAAAAATATATCAGCAAAAAGCAGCAACATCAACACAACAATTCTCTCTTCATTAATCAGTAGAAAAGGAAAAAAAGAATTGAGGCATATCAAATGGTGATCTACATTAGAGGGCAGTTCGAAGAAATTGCATATGAGGTTTTTGTGACGTGAAATTTTCCATGAGTAGACAATAGATTTTTTCCTCATATCATGGTGGAATCTCTCCATTATTAGCAATCCTTTATATACATGAGAATTTTATCATATTCTTCAACTTTGACAACAGTACCCAGATTTAGTGTATCCTGAATGTATCTTTTAGGAAACAGTTTGTGGGATCAAAATTTCTTAAATTAGGAAAAGAATGGCTATTGATTTATACAGGTAAAAGCATATATCTTTAGTGATTCTGATTCATATTTAATAGGGTATTCTAATACATCTTTAATAGATAATTAGAGTTCATAATCAATGAAGGTGTAGCCAATTATATATCACGAAAGGGTATTCCAACAAAAAGATCAAATGCTCCTTGCAAAATAGTGTGCAACTGATTTGAGAAATAAAATATGTGAAAGTTCTGGCTGACAGTCTAATAGTCCTCCCAGTTTCTCTGTTTGTCCGTCTTTTTCTTCCTTTCTACGAGAATAGTACAGCAGATTCCCTCCACTTCTATCTTGCCATAATTAATTCTTTAGCACCTTCTAGAATGCCCTATTGAGGTCAGACATCCCTAATATTCTATTTGGATTTGTTCCCACAACAGTTCTATGTCATCGTTGTGGGATGTCTTCTCTGTCAAACCCTACCAACAAGACATGTAAAGCATGACCAAAATAAAAGTTAAGTATGCAAATACATAAACATATGCACAGTTTCATTTTACATACACATAGAGAAACAAAGATCAAATTTTCCAATAACCAATGATTTGACAATTCAAGGAGTGCACTTAACACTCAAGCACAGCACATAACATCCCAGCACTGAGGAAGCATGCAGCATGATTGCATAACAAGTATTTGTGTCAGTATATAAAATATGGAATATCAAATTATCAATTATACTTGTACTGCACAGCATGGCATGGAAACCATGACGTGTACTCCAATAATCATGTAGCAGGCCATACCTAAATCCCAGATTCTAGATAGCTAAGCTCATGCGAAATCCACCTATAGGACGTCCATCCCTAAGATACTTGAACCAAATTTTAAAATACATATCTGATACAATATAGGAAACCTGTTGAACTTGTACGACCAAGTCAATTCGGACCCAGAATGGGTATAACCCAAAAATATAATTAAAATTTATTTAATACTGGTATTTGGTAGGTAAGTACACTAACAAAATACCAATACCCACTCAGATGACTACAGTATGATCAGTGTATTGTCAAACTTCAAACCATAACTTGAACAACCACAACCAGAGATAATCTTATCGTGTTCCCACATCGACTAACACAAGCTTTCCCCCTCAATTTATATGCTCCTTGACGACCTGTCCGCACAACAAAACTCTCCTCAAGTAATTTACCTTTACCACCAAAGACTAATTCTACAAAGTACTGCTCCAAATTTTCATAATGGGACAAAAACAAATGCCCCTCACCTTTCTTTAGTCTTCAAACTAAATGCACCTTAGCCCATACTACCTCTCTTGAAAGTGCATTCCAGTTTTTTTGCAGGCTTCACTGAAACACATCGGATCCACTTATGTAAGGCAAAAATCCCATGTGTCGTTTTTCACCCACTATGAAACCACAAAAGTCTAGATGCAATACATTTAGAGCTCACATAGAAACTCAACACATGGATTGGAAAGGTGGCATCATCTGCAAGTTCGATATATTCTTCGACATTTTGTCCATTCTTCCTCAATGCATTGCATGAGCACCCATATGGCATGTGACATGGAACATCATCTGTTAGTGGTCACAAAGCAGAACAGAATTGCACAATGTGAGTTGACTAGCATAGAGATTTCTAATTGAAGGACTTCCAAAATAGTTATATAATTCAACAGTATCCATTGATTATTACTATTTTCATATGTCCAATTATCAAGCTAAACACTCATTGTATGAATGTATCATTGTCCACTTACTGCTCTGATCGCTAACTTCCTAAAATTTTGGTACATTTTGCAAAACGAATTTCATGACCATCCATTACGTTTGCACACTTGTAGTTCGTAATAATCAGGATCATTCACTTTCCCATGTCCACTTTCTGAGCTCAACTATATTGTATCAAAGTCCAAATTACTGCTCTAACCCCTATATTCCTAAAATTCTTGTACATTTTGCAAAAAGATCAAGGGTGACCATTAGGCTTACATACTCATAAATCCTCCATGTAAACCCAAACTTTGGGGAATAAAAACAAGAAATCTCATAGCTTATTCAATTATCCCAATCTCTCTGCATCACAGACAAGATTGCAACTCGGTATTCTTTTTTCTTCTTTCCTGCTGTGAAAAAAAATAGAACCCGATATGCACCAATGACCCACTAAAAATACTCAGATCTCCATGTACGATACATTTAACTTAGCCTCACTACCAGCATATCGTCATTTCCGGCTCATTTTCTTGCCGCCTTCCTGTATCGCATCGGAGAGCTATCAAGCCTTCATCCAGAACACTTTCACAAGCTCACTGATAATTCTCTAATCATGTAGCTCGATCGCCCAAAACCACAAGTAAAGAAATCAATTCAAGCAATAAATGAAGCACCTTTCCAGCCACGGCCTTGGCCGGTATCACTCGGAGCTCGCCGGAATCGAAAAGCTTGTAGTTGCTCTTCCGATCTCCAACAGTACCAACCTCCTCCGCTCCATCGGCGTACAAAGCATCCTTCCTCTCCTTCCTATCACTCCTGCTTCGGCTTGAGCAAACGCAACCCATCTCTTACCCTCTCGATCGGGGCAGCTGCAGCAGAGACCTAATCGACGAACCAGAGCCCTAGGATTCTCCTTTTACTCCTCCTGCCCCGGTCCGCGGGGCGCGGTACTTATCCAGGGATCCCCGCCCTCGTCCTGGCTCATCGCCGTCTTCGCTCGTGTTCTTCGGATTGACTCGTTCGCGTGTGTCGGGAGTCCAAGTTCGCAGTCTGAAAGCGAGGTGGGGCGGGGGCTGTTTCTCGCGGCCCGAGTTTACCGTCCTGCCCTTCCGTTAGCCCCACGGCGGTCCGCGTTGGCCGCAGGACCGCGCGACCCACGAAGAAGGGCCTGTTTTGCCAAAAGGATCGCCTCACCCGGGCTTGATGGACCAACGGCCGTCCCACCTGCCCTCTGAGTCGAAGCCGGTGGGGGCCAACGTGGGTCCCATAACCCGATTTAACCGAGTGGCATTAGGCAGGCGGGGTGAAAGAAGTGGGTACGTCGACTATGCTTCCCGACGGACGGTTTGGAAGAGAGCGGGTAAGCCGCGAAGGAACGGCGGGGGAACGAGTCGCTCGCCTGCCTTCCAACCCCGCGGGGCCCACTAAACGCGTGGTGATCGGACACCGCCGGTTCGGTCTGGGAGTCGAAAGTGGGGACGGCCGGGGCGGCCATAATGATAATTACAATAATATATAACAGTAATACGTTGTGTGGGTCCCCATGTCTGGGTTAATCGCAATTGAGCGTTATCTTTCTTTGTACTGCATTTTCCGGTTCAATCGTAATTGCTTGAATAATCGTAATGTCTCGGTTAATCGTAATGGATAGGTTCAATCGAGACCATGATTTGCCGGTTCGGACCGGATCCAATTGGATTAGAAATAGGGTAGGGTCGGAATATAACTTTAAAGGGTTCGTTTGGACCTATGGTGAGATGGCCACTGTAGCAAAGATTAATCCTGGGGTACTTCGTATAAATGCGCCTAATGTAGGCCAATAATATCACACATTAGGCAACAAAAATCGTAGCAGATGACTTTTCCACTCTCATATCAACTCATCACAGGATGAAGGCTAATTTAGTCATTTAACATCACTAGCAGTATAATTTTATTCTCTTTTAGATATTTGATAATCACATTTTGAGAATTAGAAAATTCAAGATTGACAAAATTATAAGCCCTCGTGCTCATACTAAATGTTTTTTATGTTTATTTTTTACTTGTAATTGTTAGGAATTTTTCATCAATTAGCAAAAAAAAAAAAGGTATGTATTTTTTGAAGGTTCATCTCAATATGAATATTTGATAAAATTGGCTATACTAAATAAATTAAGCCTTTATCTCAAATTGACAAAATGATGTTTATAGCAATTATTCATAGTAGGCCTATCAATGTGTTGAATCTAAGCCTATATCATCTAAGAAATGAGGTGGTTTAAGTCAGACATATTGACTTGAGTACTCATGAATTTAAAGATTTTTCTTTTTTTGTTATATCTTCATTGTGAACAAATGTGAATTTGAAGTTGGTTGGACGAGAAAAACAACTCCAAAGACAAATTTGGCGTCAAGATGAAATCACAACTCAGTAGTCATTTTCTGACCCACATGAAGACAATAAATCACTTGTTCATATGCAAATGCATCATCATCAACAAGGTTTGACGATCTTGTTTGCCTTCTCCATCTCTCACCTTACCCGGGTGATAAAGAACGAAAGAAACAGATGCATGGGAACAGGGGAAAATATCTTGCTTGAATGGATGTTACACAACTCTCAGGAATTTTGGCCACAAATTGAAGGTAAATAATTTTGACCAATTCCAATGAGAATGGCATCTCGATTCAGTCAAATTTAGCTCCATGACATGAACCATGTCTAAATCATTGTTGCCGACAGACACGCATCTATCAATTCCAAGTTAATGACACATTTGAGAGAAAAAAAAGATGAGCCGCAACAATTTCTCCATCCAGCACTGAAGACTACTTATTAATTTGACCAAAATAAATCTAAGAGGCTGTGGTCTTGTCATTTTTTCCTTGTTTGACCATTTGCCTCGGACATGGTCACATTGTTTAGTTCGAATGCTGAAACTTGCAATATGATTGGCATAGTGCATGATCTTCAAATCGAAGTCTGGGTCTATACTGTGATAATTATTTTAAAAACATAATATTATCTGAAGAAGACCTTAACTATTAATAACAATGTCGGATGATGAAATCCAGTCTTCACCATTACCCTTGTAAAAAAAAAAACATATATGTTGTTTCATAAAACTATCGTTTCTCAACTTTCAGTTGAAACATTTCCTGCAGCAAGATTTATTGAATTTATCTTCAAATATGAAAAAATGAAAGATTTCATTGACCGGAACGAAAGAGAATATATGGTACACCATGATTTTGAATTTGAATAAAGATTTCAAAAAATGATAAATCTATTCACTCTATCTATAACCGAGCTGAATGCAGTATATCATAGAGGATTTGAAAGAATAACGATAGATAGTTAAACATTATCAAATTCGATAGTCCCGATTACCATCACCGATCATATTACTCATAACAATTTTATCATGCAGTTCTGCAGGTCATTCAGCAATAACAAATTTGGCAGCCAGGTTGACCAAAAAAGTACTCAAGGTTTAGTACATTGAGGAGGATAACTAATGGTAACAACATAATGTCACATTTTCTGATTTGATGAAAAACTACAGCGCTAAGTGCAATTTCATGACAAAGTTGAGTTGATGGTTGGGGCATCTGTACTGAATTTTATGCACAAGGCAATCTCCTTAAGAGCATCCCAATAAGACAATGGTCGTTTTACATATTATATCAATTCTGCTTAGTCCCTGAAGTAGAAACCTCTGCATTGCAGACAGGACAAACCTACAAGAGAAGAGAGTATAATTGGTTAGTTTTCAGAAGTCCTTTTGGAGCGCACATCATATGCCATCTTAAATTGGTATTTGGTTCGCTAAAATGGTTTCTGAATTGTATCCAACATAAAACATAACAGGCATGTGGTAGCAGCTGCAAGATCATCCAATGATGTTAATGCTCATTTAGAATCATGATCCTCATTTATTTTCACTTCATGCAACATGTTCATTTTCCTATGCTACAACATTCTACCGATCGCTTCTATCTTTTCTCCAATCATCTTTAACATCTTTCTGATAATCCATATTCCATAATGTTACAGCTCATGCTACCAGACGAGGTGTGGATGCCGTGAAACAACTGTGAAGCTGAGGGGAAAAGGTAAACACGTGAAGAATTTGAAACCTATGGTTTAAATGACATGGACAACATTGCCTATAGTAGACATTGAAGAAGCAATGATTCAGCATATCAGAACTGTTCTATAGGTCTTTATCAAACGTGCATCTCTTAATTGACTCTCAACCACTAATCATGATTTGTATTTCTTTAAAAAAAGTTCATAAATCCAGCTTTTTTATTTTTATATGGTCAAATTATCTTTCAAACACCATTCTGCTAAATGATCTTACCTAATTGTCCAACAAAGACCATCCCACTAATTGGGGCTAAAAAATATATGACATTATCATCCAATTTCCTTGTTAAATTTGTGGCTGTTTGACTAAGTATTTGACAATAAATGTGGAAACACCCTAATTTTATCATCATATTGCCTTGAATCCCCAACAGTACTTACCGATTAAGCACGATATCCAAGCTTGTGTCCTTGTGTAAACTAGGTTTTCCCAACACAGAGGGTAGCCCAGTGCACAAAACTCATATCAATATGAGGTCAAAGAGAGATCCATGTATACAACCTTAACATAGGCTACTTATAATATTTCAGCTTAGTCCCACGTTGGAAGTGAGCAAGTACCTGATTTGACTTATAAGAACTTAATTGGACTACTACCCAAGGTTTTGAATATCGATTAGTAGCGGCATACCGAGCTTTGCTCGATATGCTAACGTACCGATAGTACCATCGGTAGATACACCTTAAGACCTTAAAAATACCTCCACCTACTATGCCAAGGCATATTGATTGGTACACCTCGGTACCAGTCGATTCGCCTCAGTATTGGATAAAACACTGGTTTGTACCATCGGTAGATACACCTTAAGACCTTAAAAATACCTCCACCTACTATGCCAAGGCATATTGATTGGTACACCTCTGGTACCAGTCGATTCGCCTCAGTATTGGATAAACACTGGTATTGTTTGATAAAGGATGGTTTGCGTACCAATATCCTCTCGGGACCAATACATATCGCTCATATCGGGCGATACACATCGAAATTGAGAACCCTGCTACTACCATTATTTGGATTTAAGCATTTTAGACCAATGGTTCAGGCTCAACAAGTTTAAGGTACATTGTAACAAATGATATCAAAGCCGACATGGTGACGGACCCAAGTAGAAAATTACTCAGTGTATGATTAGAGGGATAAATAATATCAAAGCCGACATGATGAGAGACACAAGTAGAAAATGACTCGGTGTATGGGTTTAGAGGGGCATTCCACAACATAGAGCTATTGTGTTAGACCTCACATGCAACATGAGCCTTGATGAGAATGTCCTTAAAGTGTGAGACCCCACATTGGAAGTAGCAAAGAACTTGAATTAAATAAAGGCCTGATGGGATTACTACCATTGTCTTAGGTTTAAGCATTTTGGGTGGTTTAGGCTTAACAACTTAATATGTAAATTATTATTATGTGCCTATATGCAATGATGAACTACAAATCTATAAGAACTACAAAAAAAACCATACATATATATAGCGATTTAAAAGGTGCTAGGCGCTAAAGACCTAAAATAGCCGAGGTATTAGGCGCTCACCCGAGTGAAGCAAGGCTCTAAAATATTAAAATATATAATACAATTAATAAATAGAGATTAACAGTGCTAAAATCAAAATAAGGATTATTATATAATAGCAATAGTTAATAATCTACTGCTAACAGTATTAAATTTACTGTCAACAGTAGTTAAAGGGGAGAGAAGAGTCACTAACGGTAGAAAGTGGGTAAGGAGAGGGCGGCGAGGATGAAGGAAATTTCGAACAACGATGATGGAGCAAGCTGCGAATGACAGTAGTGGTGGAAAAGGAAGCTTCGGACGACAGCAGCGACAAAGGAAACTACGAACAACAGTAGTAGCGACAGAGACAGCTTCGGATAGCAATAGCAAAAGCTGCGGACGACAACGTCATGGGCATAAGAAGTTTCAGATGTGTCCGTCGGTGGCGGAGAAAGTTATGGTCCTCTCCCTTGATGGCGGAAGGAGCTACAAACAGAAGCAGTAGCGACGGAGGGAATAGTGCACGAAAGCTACACCTTCGGACTCGTCTGTCGATGATAGAGGAAGTGTCGTTCCTGTGCGTCGGTAACGGAGGCAGCAGTAGAGGAACCGTCAGTCCTGTGCGTCGGCGACGAAGGCAGCGATTGAGACGCGATGGAAGCAGAGGCTGTGCTAGGGTTGCTCAAGGTCACGCGCCCGGGGGGGTGGTGTGTAGGGGGTGGGTTTTGCAAGTAAAGTAACTTTATGTAGCTTAGTTGGTTCAATCGAACCAACTAGCTACTGTTCAACCAAATCGTAGGCGCTAAGGTTGCACGGTTTCAACCAAGCACTCACTCGAGGTGCCCAACGCTTAGGTTCAAGCGAGCGCTCAAGTGATGTTTCACTGAAGCGCGACGCCTAGCGAATCTGTGAGGCGCTCAAGCCTCACCTCGTCTCACCCGAGCGCCCGAGTGCCTATTTAAACCCATATATATATATATATATATATATATATATATATATATATATATATAGCATCAAGGATCTAGGATGATGAAAACAAGAGGCACAGTCACGCAAGACATAATGGTAGTGCATCAACAACCTAAGGGCATTTGTTAGGATACAAAGTGAAACCCTTAGCAAAGCCTTTGAAAATATTGTGAATTTCCACACAGGTTCAAAAGCAACAGGACAAGAATAATACCTAGTCAAGCCTTCCATCCAATAAACTCTTCTTGTTTTGTAATATTTAATATTTAGTGTCTTTGCCAAGTGAACCATTTCTATATGAAAATGGTGATATCCATAATACCAACTTGCTTATCATGATTAGCTCCCTATGTATACATAGAGTCCTTTGTAGAGCCCTCCGTATATTCCATTGTGGAAATGAGTCTTTTGTAAAGCTATGACCTATCATTCATCCTCTAGAAGAAGATCCTCTTGTTGAGTGAGTTATTAACTTGATTCGGTTGCCTGGTCTCTTACCCAAGAATACGGAACCAGTGGCTTTTGTTTATGCCTATGCTCCACTTGTTGCTACAAGAGCCGAATGATTTATTTTTATCGATTTCCTAACTTCTATTCTTGTTAATACCACCCACTAGTGGAGATTGGAGATTCAGCTTTTAACCATTGGCATATCATATGAAGCATTATATGTCAACTCGCAAAGTAAGCAGCCACCATTGGACTGACATGTCCTATGTATGACTTGTAGCATCTCAAAGCAAACAAATCATGGTCAGAATTTCAAGCCAACTCCAAGCCAAAAAAGCGCCTAAAATGAGTGAAATAAGACATATTAGGATGAATTATTCAGGTGAAGGGAAACACGATCAGTGCCTGCATGCCCTATTATCTAATGAGCTTTTGAAAAAACCATTTGAACCTATTTAACAAAAACGACTGCCTAGCGCACAAAGTTCATGCCAATGCGGAGTGTGGGACGGGTTGGTCATGTTTGGAATGCCTAGTACCCAATCTTATTTCTTCAAGCAGAGAAACTATCTTCTGAATGCTGATCATTCATGTAGCAAATGAGCAGCCTTATTATGATTACAAGACTCGCTATTATTTAGAATCCATTTTCCACCAAAAAGAAAAGTCCAATTCAAGTATTTAAACATTGACCTAATAATGATTTCAGTGACCTATAGGACTAGTTTGGAACAGACAGACCGAGTCATACCACCTTGGATGAAATATATAATTCGATACTCATTCTTGATTGGAACAGTAAATATGGTCCAATTAGTATTTAAAACCTCGAGCCTAATCAAGGTCTCAGTAAAAAAGATAAATTGTTAGCAAACAAACAACTTTACCATGATGCCAAGACACCCCCATTTGAAAACTGTTTTCCCCAAGAAATAAGTCCAACAATTTCTAAGAAAAATTATCCAGTTTAGTGTAAAAGCAAGTAAAGATCTCTCATAGAAACTATTTGGTTCATGAGCTTTGACATTGTGTACTGGTTATCTCTCATAGAAACTATTTGGTTCATGAGCTTTGACATCGTGTAATGGTTACGTTCAAGCCATCTAGCAGAAAACAAAGCTGAAAATGAAACCAGAATATCAAATTTTGCAACAGAATAAGGCATCTAATTGTTCAAACAAACAGATTGTTCAACCCAAACCAACCTGTTCACAGCTTGATTAAGATTTTTAAACCAGTACCTAATTTGTTCCGTTATGGTTTACAATATTCACAATAATAAATATACAGAATCAGGGAAAATAAACAAGGAACCATATGAACTAACTAAATATCTTCTATTTTTTCTTTTTTTCCTAAACACAGAATCAAATAGTAGTTGACAATGACAATTTTTACTACAAATTTATTTTGCAGACATCAATTTTCTTTTTGTAGAATTTTGGGAAAAAGAATGGAGAGGGAAAAATAACATTGTATCCTTATATCTAAGTTGAAAATCACTGGCAGGATACGCAAGAGTAGAGTTGCATCTAAGAGTGTAGACAAGATTAGGTGTTGAACTTTTTCTACCATGCTGCCCATCAGATTAAGATCAGGTAAAGAACCCTATACAAAAACAAGGTCCTCTCATCCAAATCAATTGATTTTGTGGATTTAAGTGGGTTGGAATATTTGAAACAGGAAGTTTTGCCCTTTGTAAGCATAAATTACAGTGCTAAGCGTCAAGGACATAAGATATATCCAGTTAAATAGGACATACATGTCAGGTGTGCTGATGCATCCAACACTTCAATATCTAAAATACTGCTGAGTGAAACTTTAATGCAGATTGACAAGACAACGGTATATACCTGTACGTACCTACATCAAGATTACTGTTAAAAGATCTTAATGTTACCCTTATAAAAGAGAAAGAGGAACTTGCACTGTGTCTTGTGAGAGGAAATGCCCAAGTTGCGCCAACTATTATTAAATGATTTTCTCAAGATAAGAAGCACTCATTTGGCTACTTGCCAAAAAGAACTCCATTCTTAAGTCTACAAAAACTTCAAATATTCAAAGCAATGATTTAATATGCACAAAAGTAACAAGAAAGCTTAGCGTAGTGACTTATAAATTATAGTTCAAAATGCAAACTAACATGTGGAATACCAAAGTGTTATGACCAAGCTCGATAGGCTGACTTATTTATGAGCTAAACGACTAATTCAAAATGATTAAACCCAAGGTAATGATAGTTCTCATTCAGATTGCTCAAGTTAACTAAATAAAGTATTCCAATCTCCTTCATTTAAGAGTTTCAACATCCTCATCAAGGCTCAAACATATTCCTACAATCAAACTCTAACATAATGCAAGTGAGACCCAACCTAGTAGTGACTCCGTAGTAATCATTTCCTACTCAAGTCCCTCAATGGTTAGTAGAACTTTCCTAATTGAGTCCGTCAATGTATATAATTTGTCATGATTAGGCGATAAAAAAATTGACCATCAAATTGATGAACCTAAACAATTGACCCAAAATGCTTTAGGTTCATATTAGTGGTAGTACACTCATCTAGTCCTTTTAAATTAACTCAAGTTTTATCTTACTTCCAATATGGGAACTAAACTAAGGGTGCCACAATGCTTTGATATCATTTGTCATGATAATAGAACATTTGACCAATTAACTTGATGAGCTGAATCATTGACCAAAAAATTTTTAATATACCAATCAAACTGATATATTTATATATCAATCTAATCCTTATAGACCAACTTTTTTTTTTTTCATTCTAAGGGAATAAACTGGATCTTATAGTAAAAAGTATTCTGCCATACAAAGATACCATACTGCCAAAACTAACTAAACAAGCAACCTCTACGATGTATCAGTATGTAGATATTTTTTATATTTATCCTTTAAGATGGGTCAGAGGTTTAGTGCAATGAGACATGTACCAGACAGATGGATTGATATGCAACTAATTGAAACTTAGCAAATTGTAGTTCAAAAGCTTCACAATCAAGTAAATGTGAAAATCTTTCAGAAAGTTGACTCATTAGCTGAACTAATTAGATTTAAATCTCAGTCCAGTAATGACTTTGATAACCTATCGATCAAGACAACTCCCATATATCGGATTGTCACGGCCTTAGCTGGAATTGCCTAAGGCGTGAGGCACCCTTGCGGCTAGAACGCGAACTTAGCTTGCGTTATCCAAGTCGCGAGTCACCCTCGTGGCGAGGACGCGAACTTAGCTTGCGTTGCCTAAGTCGCGCTTCGCCCTTGCGATCTTGCTCCGCAAGGATCAGCCCACTTTGTAACCTCTCGAAGGTCCCGAAGGACCTGTAAAAGAGAAAGTTGGTTAGTTCGAAAGAACGAGCGACGGACAAGTCCCGAAGTCTCGCAGAAAAGGGGAAGCTTTACAAGCAATTCGACGAACACCTTGTGTGCACAAGAGAAAAGAGGGGGAGGGAGAAAAACAAGGCTTTCAAGGATGAACGAACAGCTGCAAGCCCACAAACAGCCGTTCACCTGGTCCCGGGCGCGAACACAAGTCCCCATAAAGGTCACGTGTGAACTTGCGAAAGAGAGTTCAACGCCCGGTATATAACCGAAGCCCCATCCAGCCCTGTGCCACCCGGGGGGTTCCTAGGGGCTGAGATGGCTGACGTTTTGGTGAGCGGAGGCAGATTCCAAAAATCAACCCGCGGCACACGAAAACGGAGCTGTTTTGGGCTGTTTTGGGGCTGTTTTGCTCGGTTCGGTGAGCGGTCGCTTTGTAACGCTGCAGCGAGTTCGAACTTACATTTTTACAAGCAAAATGACCCAAAACCAAGAGAAAACATACTGCCAAGCAGCTGTAAATGTTGGGGCGAGCGACGAACGGTTCGTTGAACGAAGTTGTTGCGGGTGCGAAACGACCGTTCGTGACAGGATGGTATATTGATCTGAAGCAGTTGATATCATTAAATAAAATAATAAAAAATTAAAAATGGATGGTATGTGCTACAATATTGAGTTATATGTTCTGATATAAGTACATGATCGTACCAGTATTTTCCAGTGATCAACATGAAACTTTGCTCCCATTATTGAGAAGCTAAGTGCAAGTCAACCTTAAAACAAACAAATGAATATAAAGTTTCTAATACATCTCCTTATAGTTAAATTCAAATTTAACAACCATAAGCTGAAACTAAGAAACTCTCAAATCCCTCGAGAAAATAACCAATTGTTGCAAAAAATCATCCATAAGGGTGGATCCAGTGCACAAGGCTCCTGCCAATGCAAGGTCTGATAAGGAACAATGTATGCAGCTTTACCATTAAATATTTAAAGAGACTGTTGCAAAAATCATCCATGTTCAACTAAATTAAAATATATACAAATCAAACCAGTGCCCAAAAAAAAAAAAGGTGACCACTATAACTGTAATATTTAAGTGTGCAAATTCCAACTTGATCCTTCAATAAATAAATTTGAACTATAAACTACATTAAGATATGCAAACAAAAAAAAGCTAGAGGATAAAAAGGGTAATATGAATGAACAACAAAGTCTATCAGTTTTCTAAAATATTACCTTGTTTATTTGGAGCCATTTGTTTATGCATTCAGAGTGGTATTTGTGCTTGCAAGAGAGCAAGACCAAAGAATCACCATCTTCATACTCCAACCGGCATACAACACATCTGTGGCATTCACTTACTTGTCAACAGGCTGATATCAAGTCTTTCAATAAAGGACACTAGAAACCTAATGGAAATGTATGCATACTGTTCAGAGTTGTCATCTTGTATATTTTCTGCCTTGTAATTAACTGAAGGCAAAGAGGCAATCAGATCAGCAGAAAGGCCTCTGCTTTCAGTTCCAACTACCTCACCCAGTGCGACTAGTTCCTGAAGTAGCAGAAACATCAAAAAAACAACAAAAGCAAAACTGAAATATCAAAAGAAAGATGGGTTTTTGGGGGGAATAATTTATTACCTCATAGACGTATTCATCCGGATCAATATCTTGCCAAACATCCTGAGAAAGAAGATATAACATATAAGACAACTTCATAAGTTTGATGAGCAGGATTTGAATTGATGTCATTTCACTTATTTCTCCTAAAGATATAATTTCAATTGAGATTTGGCAGTTCATGATGTTTGATGATCAATTTTCATAAGACTATCAAAGATTCAAATGATTGGTGTTATAATTGTAAACTTCTAGCCTAGTATTTTTTTCAAGATGTGTAAACAAATATTCACATTCATCCTCAGGTATAGAATTGAATAGAAAACAAACTAATACTTTATTTTGTTTTCTTCACGATAACATATGAAAAATCTGAATAACTAAATCCCGAAAGTGATGCAACCCAGAGGTTCATAACCTCGGATTAAGTTTGCTTTCAATCTGAATGGGACATGCATTTCTTTATCTTTTTTTTTTAATTTTGGAGGAACTTATATGCTATCATTTGTTGGAGCCAGAACAGTTTGGATACATTGATTCTATGACTGATCTTATCCAAACTTGGAGTTCATCTTAAGTGGCTCTAGATTTGATAATTTCTTTCAGATGGTTCTCTTCCTTTTCAAGTGTTTAAGCTACTTTAAAGATGAGAAGTCTAATACAACAAATAGAGGAGCAGTCTCTAATCTAGTAACATTTCATGATATTGCGAATTGAGTTTGATCTCAATTTGAGCATCAGTTCCTTGGCACCCTTTTCTTTCCCTTGTATATATTCTCTCTCTTCTCTACCTACTACATTGATATCAGAGTGGTCACCAAGAAGCTGCTTGTCATTCATAGCCAGAAATACTGTTAACTAAAGAAACCCAATAAACATGATGGAAGCTTTAAAATTCAAAAGCATAGAGGGAATACCGATGTTCAGTTTTGCTTTTTTCTTCTTTTTTTTTTACTTTCCAATAAAAAAATGTGTTCCTGTTGATCACCACATTTATACAGGTACAATTATGT
This sequence comes from Musa balbisiana, assembly GCA_004837865.1. Classification (NCBI taxonomy): domain Eukaryota; kingdom Viridiplantae; phylum Streptophyta; class Magnoliopsida; order Zingiberales; family Musaceae; genus Musa; species Musa balbisiana. The sequence goes on along the minus strand of CM017188.1, from coordinate 3,864,400 downwards.
GTTAATATATATTTGCATTGTCAAGATCTGAGTTGAGGCTAAGCAATGTTCCAAAAGCAACAAAAACTTCGGTTTGTTTAAGTATTTTGCATTCATAGCAGACCTCAGCATATTAACTTCAATTTAGAGCGGCAAACCACTATGAAATGGGGAGCTTCTCAGTAAGGTATCCAAAATTAAAATGATAAGTTTACAACTTAAAACAATTCTCTAGCAGCAACATATCTGTACATAACATGATGCATCTGAAACACAATAAATATAGGAATGAAGAGATAAATTTGCAGTAAGTATCAAAAATAGCTGAGATATGAACCAAACAGAACAAAACAGATTGGGAACAAAAACTAAGATCATTTTACAAAATGATATCCAAACAACAGTGTAAAGTATTAATTCTAACTAATACTTCATCCCCAATTGCATATATTTCTTATGATTAATGAAATCAGCAGTATACACTGACGAAAAAATGACAACTCACATTAGAGTTACCGCGATGGTCCCTATGATCATCCGGCACCCCTGCAAAAGATGCACCCAGAAAAGTCAAATCGAGATCTGGAACAACCAGAAGCCAACATAAAGCGATACACATTAATCAACATGTTCTCACATTCATTCAATCCTGTGAGGGCCATCAAACGAACAGCCACCTCCCGCTCCTCGGCATCCTGCAGCGCCCTGGCAAACGCCTCGTTATTCTCAACCTCCGGTTGGTCGAGATTGGGATTGTTGGCATCGAAGGCGTCCTCCCCGTAATCGCTCCCCTCGATGCTCCCGCCATCCTCGACTACGTGATCCGGCTCGTCTCCCACACCCTCCTCATCCTCCACATCGTCATCGTAGGTCCAAGCGTCCGAGCTCTCATAATCGCTGTCATCGGCGCCGTTCATCCTCAGCATCGCGTAAGCCCTCTCCTGCACCCAATCGCGAACAACAAAAGAAAATCATGAAAACCCTCATCCCCAACCGTAAAAGCAAACATTCGAACATAGAGGAGCAGGTGTGGGAGATCGGAGTATGGGGTACTTGTTCTTGGAGGGCGCGGGCAAGGGCGAGGTCAGCGTCGACCTGGCTGAGGCTGGTGAAGGGCGTGCGGGCGGGCGGCGGCGCCACGTCCGCAGCGAGCGGAGCATCTCGAGGAGGCGGCGGAGGGATCGGACTGGGATCGGGGTTTGAAATGCCTTCGGCGGTGGCGTGTTTGTTCCTGGCGCCGCCCTCTTCACCGTTCTCCATTAATACACCGCAAAGAAGGAGAATAAGAGAGAGAGAGAGAGAGAGAGAGAGAGAGAGAGAGAGGCAGAAGAGGCGGAGGAGATCAATATACCGGGCTCCGTTTCTTAAAAGGCATCATTGTCGAGTAGGAATCGTATATTCCGATGTAATTGCTTTGAACTTCGTTGTTTCTCTAATCCAACGGCTCAGAAGTCACCAGTCGCGGCGGATGACCTCTGCAATGGTAATTTTCTCCTTCACGTTTGTGTTACCATATACATGTCCTGCCGATTTCGTTTCTTAACCATTTAGTTTACCCGTGGTGGAGCCCACGTGTCGCTCAGCAGAGACGCGACGGTGTAAATTATAACGGGTAAAGAGAAATGCAGTGTTACCGACGATGACACATCTCTCTCGAGTCAGAACAGTGGAGCAGTGTAAGTAAACCGGAACCGTCGAAGGGGCCAAGGAAACAAATAGTCAAAATAAAAAATTTGGTATTTTTGATTGGCTAATGGATTTTGATGCGCGAGATCGAAAGGAGCAACAGAAATGACCGACGGGACGTGACGTGTGATGGTGGGTGAATGAACCATATTTGTGTGTGTGTGTGTGTGTGTGTATAAATAAGATTACCCTTTTGCATCATGATGATTATCTCTGCCCAATTATCTTTCAATAATTATCCTTATATCGACATCTATTTTTTTTATTTTTTATATATTTTTAAAAAATATTTTCATTTTTCTCGAATAATATTTTTTATTTTATTTCTTATTTTTTAAAATATGATATCACCCCCTTATCTCGTCATGATTGAGCTGCATTGTAATAAGCAGAAGGCAACTATAGCGAGATGAAAGCTACCATAACGAATGAGAAAGATAATATCATCTTTTATACGAATAACAGTACTCTATTAGAATAAAAACAAAAAAATATTATGAATATTAATAAAAATTAGATTTTTTTATTTTGGCCTTATAATTATAATATATGCATTGGTTAGCGGTCGGCAAATGCTATGGCATCAACAGTCGAAATTGCTCATGCAAATAATATTATTAAATTTTATAAAAAATATGGATAATCGAATATATATTTTTATTTAGATAAATTCTAAAAACAAATTCTATTTTTTATTTTTATTTTATTTTTATATTTTTTTGTTTAAAAATAAGATTACCCTTTTGCATCATGATGATTATCTCTGCCCAATTATCTTAATTATCCTTATATCGACATCTATTTTTTTTATTTTTTTATATATTTTTAAAAATATTTTCATTTTTCTCGAATAATATTTTTTATTTTTATTTCTTATTTTTTAAAATATGATATCACCCCCTTATCTCGTCATGATTGAGCTGCATTGTAATAAGCAGAAGGCAACTATAGCGAGATGAAAGCTACCATAACGAATGAGAAAGATAATATCATCTTTTATACGAATAACAAGTACTCTATTAGAATAAAAACAAAAAAATATTATGAATATTAATAAAAATTAGATTTTTTTTATTTTGGCCTTTATAATTTGTCGAACTTGATTATACACAATTGTTACCAAAATTGACCAAATTAGAATAGGTTTATTACTCTCTTGATTCTATATGATGGATCCATCAGCTTGTTCCTAATTCAATAGATCAAATCAGTTGGTTCAATCCAGTTTTAGAGTCAAACACGATCAAAGATTCTCCACATAAGCCTTCTAAGTTTGTTGTTTATTTGCACTTTAATGTTAATCCGACAACAGTGATTTAAACTTTTTTTACATGCATATAATTATCATGTAGTTTGCAGGTAAGAATTTACGTTTTAAAATTTTATGTTACATTATGATCATTAGGATTACAATAAGACTTCACGGATGAAAGGAATTTTAAATATTATTTTGTGTTTCTCCTTCGACTATAAATGTATCGAAATTATTGTTTTGGGGGTTCGTGGTAATTCCCCGACGCTTTCTGAGAAAATAAAGAGAAATAATTGTATGATGGAAACAAAATATTAATATAAAGAGCCGTCCGGATGGATTAGATGATCCGTCACGATGTATACTTCAAATATTGTGTATATACTATACTAGATTTTGATTGATCATCTACGGTAACCTAAAATCACATATACCTAAATCATCAATTCCAAAGCCTTATAAAGTTAAAGCAATTTAATTTTAACAAAAAAATTCAAATGGATTCATAAAATGATAACTGCCTCACATTAACCATGGCTAGGAAACATGCTCTCAGGAGCAATTCTTATCTCCCTCGTGGACCAATCACTAGACAGGTATATTATAGGGTACCGAATAAACAGATATTCATAATTTACGCCCAACTGACACCCGTGGGTCCCGCGTCAGAACCGATCGCGTCTCTCCCGTCACTTGCAGTTGGGTGCGTACGGTGACGATTAATGGAATATTACCCCGGGGATACGACCAGTAAGTCTTAACTGGCTGGGGTCCACGGAACCGGTGGCTGCCCATTGGTTCACTTTGTACTGGGCCCCTGGTCCAACAGGTGCCACGCTTCTGCTGCACATTTCTCAACACCAAACAGCAATGTTGACAGATCAAGTTACACTCAAAACCCCGGAAGCCCAATTCTCCCCTACAAATTGGTCGTATCGGACGGCGGATTGGCTCTCCTTTGATCCGTCCGTTACAGCCCTTGGAACTAAGCTCGCTAGATTCTTCGATTAGTATATCCCGGCATATACGTGTCGGAAGAAGAGTGGTTCTGCGGGCTTATCCTAGAATTTTCGTGTCCTCCACCAAACATCTCCGGAGTAGAAATAACAAAAGATCAGTAGAGAGGAGCGGCGAGAGGAAGACAGGAAAAAAAGGTTTGTGAGGCGATCGAGATCGAGATCGAGATCGAGAGAGAGAGAGAGAGAGAGATAGAGGAGAGAAAGTGTCAGGGAAGCCAAGCGAATGGCGGCGGCGGCGTCATCTCTGGCAACGCAGGTCTCGGGGCTCTGCCGCGAGGTTCTCTCGCGCGAGTCTGCCCCTCCCACCGCCCTCTTCCTCCGCAGCGATCACTCCCGGCTCCGCCTTCCGTCGCTCCGTCGCCCTCATAGAGGTGTCGTAGCCATGGCCGGCACCGGAAAGGTCACGCCGCCTCTGTCCTCTATCTACTCGCAATTTCTTCTAGAGTGCGTATATATGTTACTTGGTTAAAGTTCTCAATGTTGTAGTAGTAGGATCGGGATCTTAGCTGGAGGCGGGATCTTGCAGATTATAGATTAATGTTTTATGAGAAAAACTTCTAATTTGAAGATTAGATTGTTAAAGAACTTTTCTCTGATGGCCGATCTGTAGAGACGTCTAGGATAGACAATGACTTCATGAGTAATTCCCACTCGTTAACTCTTTCCTTATTTATTTATATTTATTGGGGACAGGAATTCATGCAATAATAATAATTTTTAAAGCGAAAAATAAGACAAGGTGATGCGTGCTATAGATACTCTGTGGCTGTAGTTAAATGTACATCGATTTGTTTTAGATTTTTGTTAGAAAGTATTTACGTGTTGATTTGTTGTATCCTTTTTCTAGTTAGATTATAGATCTCTAAAGTTGGTGCTCAGCGCTGCGTATGCGCTTGTGTAAATGTACATTTGGAACTAGTTACTTTCGTATGCAATGTGATGATCTTGCTGAACTTTATGAACAACACATCTAATATGGTGGCTGTTTGTGTTCAAAAGTCCATCAGGAACTTAGCAATAAGGAATTTTGTTTTGGGGCTTTCAATCACTAAAGAACGTTGCAGCATTGTAGTATTACTGTAGTCGATCCTTTTGGAGCCAGGTGTACCTGGATGGGCTCTTTTTGCCGATTCAGTTTATTTCTATAAAGGGCATAGTTTGCCAAAGAGGGAGATGGAGAGGAGGGGATGATGTCATATAATGAAGGAACTTTTAATAGCTTTCCATTGTGAAAGGTGGTTGGATGAAGTACAGGATGAATATTCTAGATCTGTGATGCCTTTCAAGTTTCTTGGACATCAGGGGTTGGGTTGTTAGATGAACTATATGCCACTATCTTTTTATTTCTGTTTCTTTAGGAAATCTTGTTCATGTTTTTATTTTAGGACATATGTTGTTACTTTTTGTTTTTTTTGTTCTTATAGACACAGTAATGGAGAACAAGCTGCTTAAACCTATGGAAGAAAGAAAATGGGATATTTTGTTGTTCCATGTGTATCTGTTTTTTTCCTGTAAATTCATAATTTTCATGTATATATTTTATGTCATATGGCATATACAAGCATAACATAGTGATATTTCGCCTTTTCATGTGCTTGCAGTTTTTTGTTGGAGGCAACTGGAAATGCGTAAGTTTTGAACCTCTTACTTCTTATTTACCTCTCCATCTTTCTTCTTTTCCATTTACTTAGAGTCAATGCCTACAGTTTATTCTGAGATTATACCTTTATGGACTAATGTGAATTGTAATGCTTTATGAGTTCTCTTCTATGAGTTTTTCCTTTTTTGTTAGAGTTTTTAAACTAACAAATATTGCAAGTTATATTCCCTTGTTCTCTTTGGTTGTTTTTCAATGCAACAGTGATTTTTTTTGTTTGTTATTTTGTTTTCAATCATTTATTATATGTTTTTGTTGTTGCTTTGTGCATCTCAACTTTGCTGGAACTTAGAATTTTTACCTTGGAAAAAAATTTAAATGTACAATATCACGGATCTGACTGTAGCATTTGCTTTCTCACAAGGTATAAATTGACCTCAATGTCTAAAATTGATGTTGCATTTTTCTTGACTTTTATAATTTATTGTTGGTTCCAACACCTGAGTTTTTACCTTAGTTGCTTCCCCATATGTTGAGATTGTGTTTTCTGATGTATCTTTCTGTTATAACTGTATCACATAGCTGATAACTAGTTTCTTTTTCTCTAGAATGGAACGAAGGATTCTATTAGCAAACTTGTAGCTGATTTGAATGATGCTAAGTTGGAAAATGATGTAGGTAAGATTGTTAATTCATCATTCTTGACATTAATGCTTTGCAAACATTTCAGGTAGACTATACTCTTTCATTTGGCATGGTACACAACCAATACACATATTTGCACCTACCATACCAGATCTAAACTGATACCTGAATCTGGTTCATATGAGCTATAGAGGAATTGAGAGACTTCCAATGACCTGAGTTATGATCCTCGTCAACATCTAGCAATGTGATTCTGAAATGTCCTTACTCTATTTTGACATGGCAATAATGCAGATATTGTTGTAGCACCTCCATATATCTATGCTGACCAGGTCAAGCAATCATTGAATGATCGTATTGAGATATCTGCTCAGAATTGTTGGGTTGGAAAAGGTGGAGCTTTCACTGGAGAAATCAGGTCACCGCCACTGGAAACTTTCAGTTGATGCTTCCAGTTTCACTCTTTTACTAGAATGAATTTACTAAAAATTAAATAAATTTCATATTTAAAGATTCTTCCTTTCATACATGTGGAAAAAGAGAGCCTTAGTCATGGACTTAGATCAGTAAAATGGTCAAGTGGGAAGTACACACACATAGTAACATCTAACTCGAGTAATTGTATCATAATGTTAAGGACGAATGCAAAAGACCAGTGACTATCAAGTAAAACAAGGGAACAAGGTAGTCGCTACCATTATTGATCAAGTGCAAGTTTCCACAACAATAATTTATTGAAGCCTAAACCATGGTATGAGTTAATTTTATCCATAAAATTATCACATTTAAGAAGGTTCTGTAGTAAATACGAAACAACAATGATAAGTTTTTATTGAATTAAAAGAAACGATCATTATCTTACAAATGAAGATTAGATGCAATTTGCAGGTATTTATGCTAATATTTTTCTTTCTTTTCATTAGGCGAGGAAGATTTAATATCGACATGTAAATGGTTTCGTTGATTCAGGTTTTGAGAAAGCATTTATTTGTTGGAGTAAGCTATAAGAAGCCACTTGTATAGCTTGCTCATGTAGTTGATTGATGGTCTTGGATCTACTTGTGCAAATGAAGTTTTTTCCTCACAGAATTTGTTTGTAAGATGGTAGAATAGTTGCCTATTGCATCTTTTTCTGAAATTGCATGAGAATGAGTCTCAAAGAATCATAGTATAACTTTCAAGGACTTGCATAATACTAAGACACTTGGAAGCCACAAATATATGTTTGCATAATCGCTTACATTTGTTTACAACTAAGCAAATCTCATGACACTTCCAACTATGTTAAACTGAATTGAGGCAAATTCAGTCTTAATGACATACAGTTTCTGATCCAAGCACAGAGTTAGTTTTCTCATTCCAGTGATAAATATATAAACCTAGCTCCTTACCAATATCCAATATCATGAGTTCTCATAAATTAATAAATACTATGCATTTTAATTCAAATTAGGAAACATAAATTGGAAGTACTCATGGTATTTTTGTCCTGTCCTTTATTCTGCTCTGAGATATATTTCTATTACAAATTTACAATATCTGGCCTTTGCTTTCTATATTCACTACCTTAGCATCTTCTGAACATACTTTAGTCATCTTATAAGAAAAGAGCTCAATGTTACTGAGGCTGTTCATTTTTTGCCTGACAGACTTGTGTTTTTGAATGTTTTATACATTAAGGCCTGCATGTGTAGGGAAGCTGACAAGATGGCCTTTCTTTCTGTTGAAATATTATTTTTATTTTGTATTAGCCAGACACTTCCACGTAATTGCTAATATTGATTTGTGATTTACAGTGCAGAGCAATTGATAGATATTGGCTGCAAGTGGGTTATTCTAGGCCATTCTGAGCGCAGACACATTATTGGCGAGGATGATCAGGTACCATTTTAGGATTTAGTACTTAAAATAATCAAATATAAGATATGTTATGATATTTTGACATATTTAGTAAACTAGGTTAAGGACGTTTATATTTCAGTTTATTGTTGTTGCTAAATTTCCTTGCTTCCAGTTTATCGGGAAGAAGGCTGCATTTGCCTTGAGCCAGAATCTTAAGGTAATTGCTTGTATAGGAGAGAAGCTAGAAGAGAGAGAAGCAGGAAAAACCTTTGATGTCTGTTTCGAGCAGATGAAAGCTTTTGCAGGTATTGTTTGACTTTATACTTCATCTAGCAACATATCACATTTACGATGCTTATGGTGAAAAAGAAATAGGAGAGATGGTGAATGATATCCAATGCCCATTATTTTGTTTTTTTCGCAGATAGCATATCGAATTGGATGGATGTTGTTATTGCATATGAGCCTGTGTGGGCAATTGGCACCGGAAAAGTGGCTACTCCCCAGCAGGCCCAGGAAGTGCATGCAGCTTTACGTGACTGGCTTAAGAAAAATGTCTCAGCTGAAGTTGCATCTTTTACTCGTATCATCTATGGAGGTAACATTGTAGATCTAAATTTGTTGGTGATAGCTTAAATATATGTAACAGATTTTGTGTTCCACAAGTTAGAGGAATACAATATTCAATATTATGTTTTTATTTGGAATTAATTTAGAGTTGTTTTCCAGTCTGGGAAACCATTAAGGTTCTTTATCAAAAGAAACTATGCTAATGCTATTTTCATCAGTCTGTTGACTGACTGTTGTTTCTGCTACTTCTTAAGTAAAACTTATAATTAGCTTCTCTTTAGTGTTGAATTTTGACAAGGAAAACGATAATGAAAAAAAAAAAACTCAAATTTCCTGGTTAGTGTAATCGGAAATTTGGGTATGTCTTATTACATATTTACTCTGCAAAGCATCCCTTTATTTTAGCCATTTCATTAAATACTTCATTAGTTCGTTTGACTCGAATTATCCTTTTTTTTTATCAAAAGTTCTTGAAGTTCATGAATGATCTGGATCATCTTTGTTGCTTACATGCTTTCCATGACCTTCATGGACAAAAATTCATTTGTATCGCTCTGCAGCAGAGCTCTGCCCTCAACTGCATAATGTAACAATAACCTTTTCATTGCTGGTCCCAAATCCAGCCAAAGTTAGACAGTGACCTTACGGGGCTGATATAACTAAAAGAATATTAGTGTCTGTGCTTCCTTTCCATTTTGTATTTGGATTAAGGTTACTAGAGTCCGCATTTGTGAAAGATCTATGATATCTTTGTCAACTTCTAAGTTGATTGATCACATCTGTTGGTGGATTGTGCCATTAATATTTGTATTTGCAACATTAATTTTCTTGTTCATGACCATTGAAATTTATGTGGTCTATTTGGGCTGCATTAAGGATGCCAAAAATGTTACAGGAATCTACCACCATTTTTTTACTCTGTAAGCAGGACATATCTTTTTCAAAGAATTTTTTTATTCATTCAACCAAACCATTGGCTAATTTGTATTGCTAATGAGAACTGGTCATGGTCTATTTCAGGTTCTGTGAATGGGAGCAATTGTTCAGAACTTGCTAAACAAGAAGATATAGATGGATTTCTTGTTGGAGGTGCCTCTCTAAAGGTATCATCAAGTTCTGCAGTTGTCTTACTGAAAATTAGTTTGTGGAAACATGTGAAAGTTGTGCATAGTTCTCATATTTTAATAAAAAGTATACATGTAGAGCTTGATGCCTGGGTTCATAAGAAATTTGTCTTCTTGCAGTTGTATACTATGGAAATATATTTGTATATTTTGGTACTCATTGGCTCTGTGCATCGGGTAAAATATGTCATTTAGGTTGTCATAGCAGTTTTTGTTCTAAAAACACTTTCTCAATTAATAGTTTCTTTCAAGGTTCGAGCAACAAGGAGGCTGTTTAACATTCCGGAAGATATGGGATAGGTTGCAACTTATGGCATGTTTATCTTACTACATGGTGACACCTTTGCAACTGCAGATTTCAAGGACCTAGACCGGATCTTTCATGGATCTATGTTATGAATAACGTGATGATAGTGCATTCATAAGCTGCAACATAACTCCGAATATTATGTATCTACTTATAGATTAATGCATTTACACACATAAGTAGAGTTCTAAAGTTTCAAATACGGCTAATAGAAGTTCATGCTCTCAGTAAGTTTATAAATGCTCGTCAGGTTTACAAATGTTTATTAGCAATGTTCTCCATTTCGCCCAAACTAGTACGAAATGGGTAAAATATACTGATCCGGGCGTGGACTGATATATGGACCGCACCCCTATTTTGGGCAGTCCGGTCCAACCCATTTGAAAAATTTTAAAAATTAAAGTTTTCAATTAAGGCTCCCGAACGTGAGCCCTCTTCTTTATACACGAGAAGCACAGAATCGCTCTCGAGCTATTGCCATCCAATGCCGCCTACCTCCCTGCTGTCACTGTTCATCACCGTCTACCTTAGTATGCTTCCTCCTCTTCTCCTCCATTTCCTCTTCTTCCTTCTTCTTTCTCCCCTTCCGCTTCCACCTTCTCTACTTCTTCCTCTTCCTCCACTACCTCCTCTTTTTTTCCTTTCTTTTCCTTCTGCACCTTCCTCCTCTTTCTCCACTATCTCCTTTTCTTCCTTCCTCCTTTTTCCTCTTTCTCCATCGCACTTTCCTCTTCTTCTACCTCTTCGAGAATGGTACATACCGATGTACTATGTGTTGGTACACTGGTAAGCACTAATCTGATCAACGATTGATATGGGCTCAATTAAGGTTTGTCGTATCCTAGCATACCGTGTGGTATGGGCGATACATATCGGTTCGATAAGAGATCGGTATGAGTGGTATATGTTGGTTTGTTGGTATGCCCCACTATATTATGTGTCAGTACATAGGTATATACTGTACTAATAGTCGACCGATACATTGGTACGGTTCGATAAGGCGAACCATGTGATATACAAGACAACATTCCTTGTTTATTAGAATTTAAATCTTTGATCAATGATGTCTTGTGGTGCTTGGGTGTTCGGGCGACACGAGACTCAAGCGCTTTGATGGGTTATGGGCGAGACACCTTTAATCGGGCGCTGCCTAGCTGAGGTTCTAAATTGAGACACTAGGTATCCTAGGTGTCCGCATAGGCTTGTCCCTAGTCTAATATAAACATAAAGGATACCTTTTGAGGAAAAAGAATAAATAGAATGAACGAATTCAACAAAGGGAGACCATGAATGCTGGTAAATGATAAAACCATATCATGCTTGGAAGAATATAAAATCCAAGTTCAATGAAAATCATTTAGTAAAGGTTTCAAGTTGCACATGAATTAGTTGCTGAATGCTTGTGTTGTACTCAACAAAAAATCCTTAAAAGCTATTGGGTACTTTGAAATGTGTATCTGATTAAATAGGTACTGTATTGACTAAAACTCTACTTGCTACCAATAATTTGTGTTCCTAAGTTTTATCGGCATTGATTATCTATCCTCTGAAGCTCCAAGGCTTAAAAAAATATATATGAACAACCATATCAGGTTGGACATATTTTACTTGCCTAAGGAGAGGCAAATATGGTTGTTCCAGAGAACATAAATTTTGGCTAGTATATAAAGTAGCCCTTGGTTTTTTCTTATGAGTTCTGTACCTTTGTAATACCATGATTGACCTTCACATCACTTCTTCCTAGTTTGAAGAGACTCCGTTTCCAAGATCTCTTTGTACAAACAGATTTTGTATTTGAAGTTTGGAAACTTTGTTTTGTTTGCATGAAATTTTCTTTGTAATTATCAACTGAAAGCTTGTGTACTTAGTACTGAATAGTCCCCATTTTGGATGAAGAATTCAACAGGTTGCACATTAAGATGCCAATTGTATCTTTCTAGTGCGATGCATTATCTGTTGTGACTCAAATACAAATTTCACTTGTTCCTCTCTCTTATTTCCATTCATACTTATCAAATACATGTATGGAGTTGGTTAAAATTTCATGTATTGCTAATGGTATTTTTGAAAATTTAAAGAATGTGATTGGCCGGGTTGTCTACTGCATAGTCGAAGTTGATCATATATCATAGAGACCCTCATGGGTGCCCTATGTATTGAACGGTAGGAGATCATCGTGACATGGTTACATGAAGTATATGTTTTAAAGTTGATTCTTTTGAGAAATGCATGATCAATAGTTATGTCTATCAATGACTTCAACATTTCACTTGTTTCTACAGGGCCCAGAGTTTGCCATTATCGTCAATTCAGTGACCTCGAAGAAAGTTGCTGCTTGATGATCGCTAAACTCAAACCTTGCATGACCGAAGCTCCAGACTCGAGCACAATTTTGGTAATCCTATTCTACTAAAAGAAGCGTGGAATAAACGTGAATCATTGCATACATTTGGTATTAAATGGTTTGATTTTTGCTAAATTGTGGCCATACTATAGTTTTGTAATATGATTTTGCCAACATTGTAGCAAACTTCTACAAATAAATCTATATAGTGTCTTGTTTCGACTTGGATAAAGAAGCATGGAGTTCCACCTGACCCTGACCCTAGGTCCCAAGGACCTTAGGGAGGGAGATTTACCGATTGATTATCGATACGATATGTATCGATCTGTACCGATGTATCAATGTATCATAGCAATATATAAACCTCATGAAAAAATAACCAAACATAGCTCTAAAAATTTTAAAAATAAAAAATAGATTAAAGTTTTTAAATTAAAAATAAATAAAATTTTAGTAAAAAAAATTAAATTAGTAAAGAATAGTGATATATCTGTTTTGGACTTTAAAAAATAACTTTATGATATGTTTCAGACCGTTCTTTGGTTGGTATTGAATCATCTATAGGTGTGACATGAAGTAGTAGCCACCACACCGTAGCCTTTGATCCGTCGTGCCCTTTTGCCAAGGATCCGTGCTCGTTGTCTGTGCATGTCTGTGCACAATTTAACTTCCAAGGCCCTACAATGCATTTGTTAGTGATAGTTGCTTTTTTTTTATTTTTTTATATTATCTGTTAGTAACATTGATGTATGTGCAATGAAAAGAGACTAGGAACATAATCAAACATCGCTAATGATTAAAAAGAATCGAATTACATGTACTGTTACACCTCATGCATGTTAGTCTTCCCCAATTTGACTCAAAACTCAAATATTTGATTTCTAAGATTGTCCCTGTTGCCCGATGCAAGCCTCGGGTCCATCCATCGAGGATCTAACAGAAAAAAACAGTGACCGAAGTCGTACCTTTTGGATCGCAGGAGGGAAGACGAGCCTTTTGATGCCACACAAATCCGCCAGGAGTACAAGAGATCTGCCAGTGCGAGTACCATGAGATATAAATCATATAAATCTGCCACAAAAATTGCCTGTTTCGGATGCCACCGTATTCTATCAGGAAGCTATTATTAGAATTATTTTCGCAACAAGCTGATTGGTATCCATCCAAAGATGGGTGTTCCGTCAAGTGTGGCTGAACTAAAACAACACACAACACACTAATGGCACATTTATTGATCAGCAACCAAAATCCACTTCAAGGATCCATCTTGCAATTGAGCAAACTGTTCCCTAGCACAAGCTCATCCTCCTATTATCAAACTGCAAAAAGAGCATTCTTTGCTCGGAAACACTGAAAGCTTAAGCATTACGAACAATCTCCAGCTCCACGACACAACTAGAAGCTATGCAACGTTTACTGGAAGGACAGCAGCTTCTTTCTGAGTTTTACACCTGCAATACGGCAACTGCTTAAACATCGCACGGTCATAGCAGTCCTTCCAGTCAAGTTTAGGTGTAAAACTGAAAGAAACTTAGATGTGACAAGCATTGAAACTCAACTAAGCATTCTTAAAAGATGACTTACCGGTTACAAATAGAACGAGATGCAAAATTATGATTGTTGCAGTTACCACACATCCAATCCCCATCACGCCAATGTTTTACCCTAACAAGAAGGGTAAAACTTTAGTAGTAGTTCATTAAGCAGGTTTTATTAACTATGTTCACGTTAAACGTGTGGCCCAGTGCATGAGACTTCTACCAATGTAGAATTTCGCAATGATCACTTATGCAGAAAGGCTGGGTGACCATGTCCATGTTGGTTACATTAAACATCAAGATATTGTTGGCTGATTAAAATCAAATAGTCAATCGTGATAAAGACAGTTGGCATTGTGTTTTATCAAAGTATAGTGTTTTTCTCATCTCATATTCTTATAAAAGATGCATGATGCCTAATTTATACAAAGAAAAGAGTTACAACAGAATAAACATCGAGATTAGGTTGGTCATTAACTGATGTATGCAAAACATTACAATCTACACGTGAAGTGATGAATTTGGATCCTATAAAGCGACTTGAAAAAGATATGTAGATTGGATTTATACAAAAATAATGACATCTTATATACAGTAAGTGTTTAAAAATACCTAGCATATTTTTTTAACAAGACCTGATTTAGAATTTTATGACAAAAGGGTCATTTGGTACAGCAATATATAAGCAATTCTTATGAAAATCATAAAAAGATGAATAATGTAGTATGATTTTACAGAAGTTGACCATCCAATGCTAAAAAAAATGTTAGAAAAATATTAACCATTTGTTTAAAAACTCCATCTATGTGCCAGAATTTTGAGTAGCTCACAATTGTTTTTCTTAAACAAGTGCAAAATGCATTCAGCCATCCTCTTTAAGATTTTGCTGCTTTGCTCAATGAAGCCATGAAAATTTGATGACAAGGGAACAATACTTCTGACTATGTCAATCAAAATGGTAGTTAAAAGGAAAGAGGAGCATAAGATAAACTTGGTTGAATTTGATGTGTCATGTCATTTAAGTGCATTAATTAAATGTAATCTTATGATTAAAGAGATCATCAGGATAGCCCGAAGTGAAGAAATGCAAATCTTATGATAAGAAATCAGTATCACCCTTTTCCATGGGAAGCAGGCATTCTTTGATGTGAAGAATGAATATTCCCTTGCATGGATCCAATCATGAAATCTGCATCGGCATAATTGTAACAGCGCATCAAACTGAGCTGGTTGATGCTCTCCATATGCTTAAAAGAACCACTTGAAACCATGCATATTCTCAGAACATTGTTGTATACAGGGGAATTAGTCATAAAATTTTCACTTTCTCAATAATATAATGAAATTCATGTATCATTATGCATCTAATGCCGACTATTACTAGACTATGCAGATAAACTA
The DNA here is from genome assembly GCA_004837865.1 of Musa balbisiana. Lineage (NCBI taxonomy): Eukaryota > Viridiplantae > Streptophyta > Magnoliopsida > Zingiberales > Musaceae > Musa > Musa balbisiana. The sequence goes on along the minus strand of CM017188.1, from coordinate 3,849,096 downwards.
TAGACCTAGCACAGAATTTGTTGAACAATTGATGCCCAAAAAATAACTTAAACTTGATGATAAAAGAAATATACTATCTTTAAGAGGAAACCATTTCTGTAGACTTAGCACAGAATTTCAGTAATATCATAACTATCTGGAAGTTTGCAGCAAATCATAACTATATGCTTAAGTTGCACATGCAATGTGAAGATTCTGCTCGCTTGTCATTCAGCTCTCCTTTAGTTTCTTAGTCTAATGTAAAGGTGATGCATCTCAAACAACATGGAAGCAGCATAGATAGTCGATCACTTTCAGATTTTAATATGATTCTGCATGCCAATTGATCACAAGAATGAAAAGGAGCAATGAGCATACTCGAAAACATATCTGAAACAGTTGCGGTAGCTACAGAAGGAGCACCAGATGCTAAAGGTGCATTGCACTTTTTACACTGCACAGAAAAGAAAATTAATGAGTTTCTTGGTTTTCAAGTGAGGCACAATGTCAAAAGCAAATGCAGCTTCATGAACCAACGCAAAATACTGTAATTGTTTCAAGATAAAGTTGTTCAGTATGTATTTGGGAAAGTCAGAAAAAGCATTCGAGTTGCATTAATAAAGAAGTTTAGTGCAAATTGAGTTAATGAATCAGAATGATACTGAAAAAGAATGTTTATGTCGAAAATTTAAGCAGAGCTACATTTGAAACTCTAATTAGTTAAACGAACAATTTTGTTCAAGAAGCCACCTGCAGAAAAATGATACCCAGTTGAAATATAAGGTACGAGTATTTGCTAAGCACAGTCACACAGTCAACTTTAGCCTCTTTTGTATACATACCATGAAAAATAAATTAACTATTGCTCGGCGAGCCTTTAAGTAGCACACTAATCAATATAGATATGCACTTCACTCAGCCAGAAGGAAAGGTTTAGATTATTACAGTTTCTTAAGAACTAGCCATAGTGATAAAAAATGACCAAGACAGGTAAGCTTAGATGTGAATCCAGACTTTTTGTCTCTGTTTCAAATGACCAAGACAGGTAAGCATATATCCACAAAATGCAGGACAACATAAGTTAGGCCGAACCTATCTTCCAAGAAGTCTCCACAAAATATTTTGCAAGTGGTAAAAAATATACAATCTCATCAATTGGAATCAGAAGCATCACATCTATCCAAGAAACATCCTACATGTACCACATCCGAAATATTGACACTAATATGAGAAGCGATTCAAAGTCTGTATTTTACACCCTACGACCCTCTCACTTCCTCCTGGGGGCAAACTGCACCGGTAATGAGCTAGGATTAACAATACTTTTTTACTTCCTCAGCTTCTCTCTTCTGATCCCCTTTTCCTTCTCAAAGGATGGGAATAGGCCTGATCTCATACATCAATTGATAGGCTAATTACAGATTACCCTCTGTAATTAGACCTTTTTAACATCTCAATCCCTAGACTTAACAAATTTACATTGAAATTCTTATAGTTATGAAAGTGAAACAACTAACCTCATTTTCCCTAACATCGTCGGTTTTATCATCGAAAGTACGAAAACGATGAGCAAAAAGATAATTTAATGTTACAGTTATGGTTTTGGTGGTAGCGGACGACATTACCACTGGGGGGTCACGGGTGGCTGTTGTGGATGAGGAGGGAGAGTGACGACGAGAGATGAGGCAACGACATAGATGTCGACGCTCTACATTTGCGTCGGCGTCGATGCACTACATTTACGTCGGCGCCGACGTAAATGCAAAGCTTGCATCTGCGTCATTGCCTCACCTCTTGTCGTCACTCTCCCTCCTTATCAACAACAATCACCCATGACACCCAGCAGTGTTGCCCTTCGCCACCATTGAAAACGTAATTAGGATGTTGAAATTACCTTTTTGCCCATCGTTTTCATACTTCTGTCGGTAAAACCGACGACGTTAGGTTAAATGGAGCTAGATGTTTCTCTTTCATAACTATAGGGATTACAATGTAAATTTTTTAAGTTTAGAGATTGTAATGCTAAAGAGATTTAACTACATTAGGTAAGCTATAATTAGCCCTCAGTTGATTATGATCAAGATCAACTGCCAACCCCTGACTAACTCTATTGAAAATTCCAAGAGGATGCTGAGAAACAAACTGTTTCAGTATTAAGCACAACCAAATTGGACAGAGTTGATAGAACCACCAAAACATGTCATGGACAACAAGCTCAATTATACATGCCTAGATAAAAAGGCACCATGAACCAGACATGTAACAAAATCTTAAAGTAACATGCACATAGATTTTGGAGAACAAATATCTGAAGAGAAATTGCACAAAAGTTGGACAACATATGTTTGAAGACGACTTAATGAGCATATAACTTAAGAGAAAATTTCTAACGGTTCTCCAAAGAATAAGAATCATATTGTTTCTTTTTTACCAAAAGATGAATGTTTACCAATCCTGTCCAACAACAAAATACTACCTAAATCACAAAAGCAGGGACAAAATAAAGTTGGTAAGACAATATGTTATAACAGCCACAGAAGACCAAAATATTGCCGTTCCTGCTCACAATAACTCTAAAATAAAAAGCAGCATTTCTTTCCTCCGTAACAAGTGTATGGACTTACCTCGGAACGTGACGAATAATTATGAAAGCCACAATCACACATCCAATCACCATTACGCCAGCCTCTTGGGGCTGGAAGAAGCTGACTTGTGTTGCTTCTACTATATTGAGTTAAGGGGCAACTGAGAGCAGACTGCAACCCGTATTTACTATTCTCCCCAAGTGGCCAACTTAAATTGGGTAGAAGGGACTGAATAGGAGGACTGCCACTTAATGCAGAATTCATCTGTGACCCATATAGTCCTTGTAGTGTTGCAAAATAATGTGCATAAGTCAGAAGTGATGCAGCAGGCATTGAAATAGCTGGCATTGCTGCTTCATCCTTTGATTGGCCACACTTTTTGCACTGTTCTCTGGATGCGTAATTGTTGTTACTGCAACCTATTGATCCATTTGGCATATGATTCAAAAATAGGTCCAGCAAAAACAGCATAGCCAGCAGAATCATACCCATCAGACACACCAGATCAAGAATGCAAGGAAACTTAATGTAATTGAAGATTTTTTATGTCATCTTTAGATGGAAAAGAACTCAGGTTGAATCTGACTGATGATCTCAATACACCAATCATGAAAGGAAAAATGCATCTGAAGTTAAAATAAACATCTACAGAATTGACAGCTATCTGGTGATGCAACTAAATACAGAATTCACAAATGTAATAGTCACACTCTGATTTCTTACACCAACATATCACACTAATTTCTCACACCAATTTGGGAGGCTATAATTACAAGATGATTGATAAGTTCCTTAAAAGGGAACTCTGTTACCAATGATGATTCCAAAAATAAACATGTATGTCAATAGAAACTATTGTTTTATTACTAAAAGAGGAAGATAAAATTCAATTTTGTTTATGTAGCTAGACGAAATGAGAATCACCTAGTTCAGTCCAAGTTATAGTTAAGTTAATTAAGGACAATTAGTAAAAGCAATAAACATGATGATATGAGAGCAACATTAATTTTGCAAAAGAAAATTCTGGAGTATCAATGGCATACTTGGCATTTTTCTTATCAAAAGATAATCAGTTCTAAGCAATATGTTTTTATTGAGAGAAAGAAGAAATACATATTTTCCAAAAATAACATATTAAATCTATAATTAGAAGGAAAAAATAACATACCTTAGCAGAAACATATCGTAGATTCAACAATCAAAGTTTAAAACATAGACATCAGAAATGACTTCAAACGCACATCCTGTATGATTAAGCTGCTCATACAGAAGGGAAACATAAAGTGAACTTCTAGGACATTAAGCTGCTCATACCAAGATCAAGCAATCACAAATAAAGTGAAATAAGATTAGTCAACTTGGAAGATAGTGAGGTGCTGATGTGTGCGTTATATCGTGTAGGCCTGTTAAAATATTTATAGAGTCAATATTTAAGGTTGCCAGGAAGAGTGTTTCTTTTGGGTGGGAACATGGTGCATGAATTGGATTTGGCAGCAAGTGGAATCTAGTCTATTTTTGGTTAATGGTATTGGATCATCCACGTGAAGCCTTTAGTGCAAATGGACTACGACCTGAAATTTATTGCATTGAGCTTCTCAGGTCAGCATCTCCCAGAATTGAACCTAAATATCTACTTGATCTTTCATTTTTCCCACTCTTGGTGGATTTTTTTTTTTCCGGCAAGAAACTTCCCCAAATGATGGGGAGGCCGGGATCGAGTGCTAGGTCGTAATACATGAATATAAGAACGAAGAACTCAACTCCCAAATAATCCACCACTACAACTCAAGATCAATTGTTGCCGATCGAAAAGAACCTCCAACACCTAATCCAGTTTTCTAAAGCAAAACCTAATAGCCAAAACTATAAGCATAATTACACCACCACCATCCAAGCCCTCAAGAAACCCCTTCTCGAACGCCCAAGCAGACACTCTTATCCAAAACTAAGACAAGAATTTTGCCAAGAAGCAAAGATCAGAGAGAGAAACGAGGAGGGAATCACCAGCGCAGATCCAGTCGCCGACGCGGGGGAGCCACTTGGAGTCGGCGGGGGTCTTGGTGTCGACGAGGAGGCGCGGCTGCTTGCAGCGGTTGCAGAAGGAACGGAAGGCGTAGTTGCGGTTGCGGCAGCCGCTGCACTCCCAGTCGCCTTCCTTCCCCTCCCCCATCGCGGGCCGCTTCTCCGCCGACGCCAGCTTCGAGCGAGGGCAAGCAGGCGGAGGAAGAGATGTGGCTGGTTAGGTCTTAGGAAGCCTTGTAGCTGATGGCCCCGACCGCGCTCGGGAGAAGCGGAATAATTCCGGTAGGCGAAAGGGGATATTCTCCGATTTCCCACCGACTTATGTAAACAAAAGGCGAGGCTTATATATATATATATATATATATAGTACGAGAGAATTGTTGAGTGGCGGATGATTTGGAGAAATATTATTATTGAGAGAGATTGATCGGAGATAGACGCGACTCTGTCATCAAGAGAAGGGCTGTAGCGTGATGTATTCTATGTTTGAGGAGTATAGTACATGATGATGATGATGATCAGAGAAAACTCTTTGAGTGCTTATCCCTACTTTTTGACTATTCCATTTTCATTTCATGAATAATAACTCTAGTAATCTTTTTTTTATTGATTAATAGATCAGAGATGCCAAAAGCTTTATAGTGATACTGGGAAGACTAATATCGAGTATTCTGATTTTATTTCTCTAACATCTAAATTAACATGGAGTTTAAGGTGAAATCTTTCAAATGTGAGAAGAGAGAAATAACTTAAAAATATCTAATTTTATATCTTCATAACATATATAACTTGTCGATCTAAGTGTTAAAATTGATTTAGACGTGGAAGTAAGAGTTGATGCGAAGAACGATCAACGATATAAAATTTTTGATTTATCAAAGTAATGTTGAAGTGCTTCGTGCTCGTGATTTCTGATCTATGGAGATGATAAAATTTTGAAGGTACCTATAAGAGAAGACTATAATTTGAAAAACGATTGACAATGTAAAATTTTTTATTCATGGAAGTAATGTTAAAGTGCTTTGTACTCAGTGATTCCTTATCCTTCGAGATAAAATTAAGATGAAGCTTTCAAGGTACCTATAAGAGAAGACTAATATTAGGTATTCTGATTCGATTCTTCTAATGTCTAAATTAATATAGAGTCTAAAGTTAAATCTTTATTGCGTTTCGAGTGTAACGAGAGAGAGAAATAAATTTAACATAATTGGGTAAAATGCACATTGTTTTGTTTTTGATATGTTCTTATTTTTCTTGATCTTTAAGAATGAATGAAATGAGATGGAAAAGAAATCATCTCCGAAGGTTAATTCTAGTCCTTCGTAGATCTTAAAAGAAGAAATAGTTAAAAGAGTATAGCATGCAGCAAGAACGATGCTATTTTCCTGATCAAGGATGACATATGCTGCTCTTACAAAAAGGTGAAAGAGGTGAGTAAGATCCATCACAATAGAGAGTGAGTGTATGAGTGTTGTGGGATTGGTTTCATAGGTATAGTAGGAATTAATTGCTCTTACCCATAATGTAGATGGTTGGAGGTGTTGGTTGCAATCATTGTGGTGTTTCTATAAGAGCTAAAGACAATTAGCCAATAATAATCGAAGACAATTGATTGAAACAATTGCTCTAACCCATGATGTAGATGGTTGGAGGTGTTGGTTGCGATGTTTTTATAAGAGCCAAAGACAATTAGTCATTAGTAATCTACAAGCTGAAGGAGAGTCCAAATCGTCTCCTTCGTTTAGCTAAGATCCTTAGAAAGAGCGAGCCATTTGATTTATTTATAAATATAAGATATATTTGATTGAATCATAAATGGCCATGAAGAGTTGTCAATCTATTAATGGACCAAATAGGTGTTGTATTTATGGATCTAAAAGTTCTAATTGATAGACATATCTGCTTGTTGATATCAATTTATTTGGTCAAAGTCCGACATAATTGTGGAGATCCAGGATCATTCCAAATATGAATGTTATTAAAGGGATTATAGATAAATTTTCAAGAGGAATGATTCACAAAGAGAGCTATATTATGAAGTTAAAGACTTCAGCTCAAAGACAAGAGGAAGAAGCACTTGATAGTGTTAATTGTTTTGTCTATTTTAAGATTATAAAATCATCTTATGATTAATGATTTGTCTCACCTTATAAGGCACATACTGTTAGGGTTGGGAGAGTTGTTCCGAAAATATTTTTTAAGAAAAGTTAAAACATATTTTAATTATAGTTAGTAGAGTTATTTCAAAAGAATTTCTTGAAAAAAATTATATTTCTTTTAATATTTTTCTGAAAGACCCAAGTGCTTGTCAAGGTGTGAAGTGGGATAGCAATAGTGGCAGAATTAATAAGAGTGATAGCAAGTCTTGATAGGCATTAGAGAGTCTAGTGTGACTGATGAAGATGGCTAGATAGTTAATAGGTCAATTGTCCTCTCTTATATTTGGATGATGAACATGTCTATATAGCTAAGAGGTCAATTGTCCTCTCTTATGTTTAGTAAGTTATTAATATGATATTGATGTTATAATTTTTAAGAAAACAGATATATGATTTCTGCTTGTTTATGTACAGACCAATTATTTTGGTTTACATGATTAGTGTTTTGATAAGATTTAAGCAAGACTTATCATTGGCTTTAAATGCTAATATGATATTATCCATAAACATTAGATGAGTTAGTTTGATACCTTTAATATTAAAAGGGGTAATATGCCCTTTAATAGCTTCAGGAAAGGAGATAAATGATCACTCCATTAAAGACTCTGATAGCCCTTGAACCAATGAGTAAGGAAATCATAAAAAAGCTAGGAGATGTAATATAGACTTCAATCCAATTAATAATCTTTTAAGAAAAATTTATTTTGGCTATAGTGAAAATGATGACGTCTTAGATATGAAATTGAAAGATTTATTAAGAAAAATTTATTTTGGCTATAGTGAAAATGATGACGTCTTAGATATGAAATTGAAAGATTTAAAGAGATTAATTTTTTAAAATATAAAATGATGATAATCTTTAGAATGATACACTTACGAAATACACATGCTCGAGTCTCTAAAATATTATCGTTTGTATGAAATAACTCGTGAGAAAGATTGATTAGGAATGATTAATAATTTTGGATAACGCATCTCTAATCCTATTAAAAAAAATTAATATAAATTTTATATATGACAGTACATAATGGAATGCCTAAAGTCAAAGGCTTTAGATTTTAGATTTTAAAGAATGTTAGAAATGAATGTTGTGCAGTTCAAAACAGTGAAACAAACTTAAAATGCAGACAAACTAGTTTGGGATTGATTGGGAAAGAAGAAAACAATTAAAGCTATCATTTATGGAGGTAAAAGAGATATTTAATAAAGTCAAAGACTTTGCATTTGAAAATGAGAAACTAAGTAGAAAAAATTCAACTTATGGTATCTTTTACTTGTAAAAGATTGAGAGCTTAATATATCATCCAAAAAATTATTGAATCAGGTTCATTTATTAAAAATTAAATATTTAAATTTCATTCAATAAATTTCTTATTTATCCTAAAGTTGAATATTTTCATAACCTCATCTAATAATTTTTTTACACCTAAAATATTCAACTAGTAGTGTTATATTAGACTCACTTACAAAACATTAAAGATTCAAAATATCATCAGAAAAGAAAAGAACTGATAGTTTTGAGATTAGATGGTGCCTCGGGAATATATCTTAACTTTAACATTTTTACTTATTAAAAAAAGTTATATTTTATAGTTTATCCTTTATCTTTAAAATAATAATTTGTTTAAGAAAAACTCATACTAATTTGTTTTTACCGCATGATCTTTATTGAGAAATTGCTAAGGGGTAGGTTTTTTCATGAATGGATAAAGTATGTTATCCTTTTAGTTTTATTAAGTGACTTTTGTGAGATTGAATGTGAACCTAAAACGAATCCAAGTGTCCCATTTCGTGTTCTCTCTTGGCCCACTTCTTTCCCATATCCTCTTATTTTCGGGGGAAGAGATGAGGAAGAATATGATGAGATAGGCAAGAAAAAAATAGAAAAAAAAATAAAAGAAAATAATTAAGAGGAAGAGAAGGATGATGAGACTGAGGAGGTATAAGAGGTAGGGAAGCCGATATTCGAACCGATTAATTATTCAATATTTTTTTAAAGATAATTAGAAATAAAGGGTAAAATTAATTTTTTTTAAAGCATACATTCATCATTTGATAAAAAATAAAAAGATTACTGTTTACAATCCCATTTTCCTATTTATGACCTCATATTATATATGTTTTTTAAATATTTCTATACCTTCTCTTTTGCAAATTGATCAAAATATTTTATTTTTCTCCCTTTTCATATCTTTTTTATCCTATTTTTATTCTTCCCTCTTCTCATGATAAATAATCTCTTTGAGTCACAATTATATCATTTTCATCATTAAATTCTCCCTTGATAGATAGCTCCAGTCTCGTCTTAACTTTCGATGATAAAACTCGTCGTGTGTATGATTCATGATCAATTTCTCTAATGATGATGATAGGGTACATACAAAACGATCCTAAAAACTATAAGGAAAGAAAAAAAATAAAATCATAATTAGAGTGATTATAAATAATAAAAACATTATTTTATTATTTTTTTAATAATTATAAAAATGGTGAAATAATTATGAAAAAAAAGAACTCTAAATGGTAAATTTTAAATACAATCAGCACAAATTTTTCTCGGTAAATTGTTAAAAAGAAAAGAAAAAAAAGAGCACGTCATTGGCGTCCCTCATGGAGGAGACAAAGCGTAGTAGGGTGTATGGCAATTTGCAGTATCGAGACAAAGCGGAGATGGTGACATCACTATTTGCCCGTCTTATTAGGCTTGCTTGAACGCATGCAAACGGCAGTGCCTGTCGTGTCAGTGAACGGCAGTCACGTGAACTGAAAGAAACAAAGTTGACTGTACAGCCGTAGATGGCAGTTGATGGGAACAATATAACCTTTCCAGCATAAACTCAATTAGGCCGTGGTAATGGCCCTTCGACACAAACGTTGACTCATCGCCTTAATCCCAATTAAGCAGTGAGGAAATTAATTAAGGAAGATAAGTTCTCGGATAAGATTTGAACACAGGATATCGAAATTAAGCTTGTTTATATCATCACATATTAATACACAGAGTCCCCTGCATTCGGCACCTGAATCGGCTCGATTCGTGTTTTATTTGGACCAAACCCGGTTCACGAGGGCCAGCGCATTGCTGGTCATCTGAGCCACCTCGACCACCTTCGGCCGGATCGCCGACCTGATGCCGCCGGAGCAGTGCTCCTCCAGGCTATCCAAGCACGTGTTCTCGTCCGTGAGGGCGGCGCTGCACCACGTGCGGACGTTGCTCATGTGCCAGGCGAACTCCGGCGACCCCGCCCCGCCCAGCAGGTCCAGCTCCTCCGCCGACCTCCGCAGCCTGTCCACGCTGTCGGCCATGTTCTCGAGGCAGTCCCGGACGGCGCCCGCGTCCCTGGGCCTCACCGACTTGCCCCCGGCGATGACGCGGGAGACGTAGGTCGAGGCGGAGCGAGCCCGGTCGGCGCTCACGGCCATGGCCGCCCGCGCCAGCTGCCGCGGGCTGTGGCGGACCGCCGGGGCGTACGAGGCGAGGCACCGGAAGCAGAGATCGGGATACCGCGTGGCGCTGCAAGATGAGCGGACGAAGTCGGTAGGAGAGCCAGCGGAGGTCACTGCACGGGTTGAGTAGCAGATTACAACGAGGAGGAAGGCGAGTGCAGGCGGTGAGAAGGGCATTGCTCTTGCCATTTCCTCTCTCTCTCTCTCTCTCTGTGATAATTTACAAGCAGTGTGTTGGGTGCTTTATATTGAGGGAAAGATGGCAGGATGGCACTGCAATATGTAAGAGTCAGTGTAATCTCTTTATGTTAGAAGGAAGTAACTCATTTACTGTTTTGTTCATCCTCACAGCTGGAAACAGACTATATTGCTTCAGAGTTCTCAGTACTTGCAACATAGGTGGGAATCTTGTCAGAAGTTTTGACAGAAACAACGTGGAAAGTAATATAAAAGCCCAATAGTTGGAGATTGAAGATGATAAGATGTCATTAAGTTCCTTTTCCACGGACATGTCCTTCAATACGTCATAAGCACACTGTTTTCACGTCTACCGCATTGCAAGGAAAACGCGAGATCTAATCCAACATTCGAAGTAGCAGTATCTATCTTATTTATTATGTTAGATAGGTAAAAACACTAATAAATAAGTAATTCTCGCGTTAGATATATAATTAGGACGAATTCTCAAAAATAACATCCATCTTTGAAAAATTTTACATTTGCTGATGTTATGTACTTAATTTAAATTACCTAAGACATAAAATATCACTGCATTATTCATCCTTAATGAGTCAACCTAGTTAATCTTGGACATGATATCATTGCATTGAATTCTCATAAGCAATATAATCTTGAATATGAGTTCTGTCACAATTTTATATAGGTGCAACGGAGTGTTTGATATCTTCCAACAATCGATATATTTGGGACTTAACTATGTCGATCTAATATTTCATTTCATCTTATAAGTTTTCTATCCTAATAAGCTTTCTTTGGCTTTAGTAGAATTCCTCTACACTTATTTTGTGAACATCAATATAGGTTTTTGTAGCTGTAAGCCTCTCCTTATAGTTTCTCTTTCTGATTGACACTCTTGTTTCCTTTGCTCGTGAAAAATAACTAATTTTTTGCTCATCATTTTTTCTATCGCGCTCCTCTTAAGTTACTCTAATAACTTAAGAGCATGTTTATACTACTTGTATTTGCTTGGGGCAATGGTCTAACTTGTCCTATTTTATTCGATTCACCATAATGCTTTGTCATGACAATATTATAAACTTCTACTGTTTATTTGAATTGCTTACTCACTTTGATATCATATTATCATGGACTAGCTATCATTGCTTAAGTCATGAGATATTCTTCTATTATTTATCTCTAAAAGGTCAATCTAATTGCAACCTTGCTTAGATCTCCAATGATTTATAAAAGAACAAATCAATTAGTTTTGAAAGTGAGCAATGAACTCTCGATGTTTTACAAAGAGGACAACTTTTTAAATAATTCAACAAACATTTCGTGTATAAGAGAAAAAAAGAGGAAGGAGAAAATAAAAGTTTTATAAGGTAAATAAATAATCATAAGTCTACAAACGATTACTTATCAAGTGTTGGGCATGTTGGCAAGTTCTCGTAAGTTTTATGTGCAAATTTGTGAATCCAATTAATGCCCAACATTACTCCAAACCCCCATTCAACACTATACCACTTGAGTGATTCTAAAGTGTTAAGATAGCTGATGCTTCACACCGCAGCCTACAAAAAACAGACTATGATATATAAAAACTAAGTCATTATGGGTAGTTTTATCCATTTTGGTGAGCGATCATTCTATAGCTTTGCAAATTATTTTTGCTTATAATTTTTAAGTAAAAATATATAAAAATAAGGTAAAATATACTATCAAATAAAAGTGATAAATGATCCGTCGACAAAGGATGGGTGCACAATAACCATTCGTGACACTACAATTCCTCCCCTCCCCTCTGCCCCGTTATACCTACCATCACCTCCAACTCTTGGCCCCCCTCGCCTTCATCCCTGTGTAATGGGTGACAACAATGACTCTGCCAAACCCTCCCCTCCCCTTTGCGCAAGGGTCATCATTGCCACACTCCCTCTTTCCTCACCTGAGGATAGCGAGGGTCACTATTAGTATACCTCCTCCTTTCTCATGCAAGACTAAAGCAGATCCAATGGGGGCAATAAAAACTATAATAGATTCAATGAGCAAAAGGTAGGGGAGGTGATGGGATAAATTGATCTTTTCATATAACAAATTTATAATTTTTTTTTTAAAATTGAAATGTTTTACAAGAATTTCTCTCTCTCTCTCTCTCTCTCTCTCTCTCTATATATATATATATATATATATATATATATATATATATATATATATATATATATATATATAATTCGCCCTATATACTCTATATACTTTGTTTAGACTTAATAAGTTTATCATGTTCAATCAAACTAAATCATAGGCTCAACTCTATACTCTCTCCCCTGAACAAAGTTCTAAGAGTGGCATTTGGATCCTTAGCCATGTTTATGGGTATATCGTTGAAGGCATATACCCATATAGATATAGTTATCATATCACAATACATCGGCTTTAAGATCGACGCCGTCTAAAACTTTTAAGAAACCATGAGAATCACAGCATCACTATCTATTTCTTGGACGCTGAAGAGTCGATGACCCATCAAAAGAATTGAAGGATAACCCTCGCATCTCATAGGCCCGACAAATGGACCCCAGACAAGTCGGTCATAAATTTCGCGGGTGACTCGGTCTTTCTACGATACTTCAACCTGATTCCGGTACCCGGTTGGCGTCGAACGGATTGAAAGGAGCCCGTTTTCCCTCATAAACACTCCCCATTCGAACTCATCGAGAGAGAGAGAGTAGCCCGAGCCATTTCTATTCTCTCTGAGGTATGATCTCGAATCGAAGCCCTAACTTAATTTCTCCTCCTTCCTCAATCTTCTCATCATCGATCTTTCGTTTCTTTTCCCCCTCTTTTCTCGAATTCATCATCTTCCAATGTGCCGGAAGAAGCGAAAGTAGCAGTGGTATTTGTTGTGCTCAGATGACATGCTTTGATTTCTATTCTTTTTCATGGATCGGTGATACTTTCTGTTTGCTAGGATTTATTAGTTGGGGAGTTGCAGAAACTCGATGATTTCTCACCCGATGCTTTTGTGACTTGTCATACGCCATGACCTAGATTTTGTATCTTGTAGCAGGATCTTGGAAACACTTATCAGATTGTAGTGGTCCGGAGGTGATATCTTCCCGCGAACCATTTTCAGGTTCTGGCTGCTTGTTGTTCCGTTCTAATTCACTATATCTTAATTTGTTTCTTGCCTGCTGTTAGCAAATGAGTTTTGGTCCCCCAAAATTGCTAGATTAATTATTACTAATTGAGAACTGAATATATATTCATGCTTAGATGTTGGTATTGATGTTTCAACTTGTTCCTAGTCATCACTAAGTTAATGCTATCACTGTCCTCCTCCTTTTCTTAATAAAGTTACCAAATAAGCTTCTGCCAATTAAATCATGTTAAGTGCTGCAAGTTCATCGAGTATGAAATATATATTGCAGTGTGGTGAGAAACTTGAATGCTCTGGAGGGATGGTCAGTGTAACAGTTTGTGTGAGGTTTAGACCCTTGAGTCTTAGTGAGAAAAGACTTCATGGCGACAGTATCTGCATTCAGGCTTTGAACACTCAGTCTTTTACATTCAAGGTTCTATTGTCCTCCCTGAATATTCATTTTGCCTAATTGCATGTTGCTTGTGTTAATTCTCTACTTACTTTCCTGTAGGATGAGAAGGAAGAAGATATTACATTTTGCTTTGACAGAGTCTTCTATCAAGATTCTGAGCAAGTAGAAGTCTACGACTTTCTTGCTATGCCGATAATTGAAGGTTGTTGCTCTTACATGAGAGAAAACTTTCGTATGCTTGGTTTTTGTTTAGCTCTAGACAAGTCTACTTATGATAAAAAAATTCTCCCTAGATTAGAAAAGCAAATTATTTCGAACTATCATGGAATATACATAGTTTTGTCCTTATCTGAGAAGTATTTCAAATGTTTTCTTGAGCAGGTGCTGTGAATGCAATAAATGGAACCATTATCGCTTATGGACAGGTAAGATGTAACAGAGCCAAACATTCTTGTGCACAATGTTGACATTGCCACTCTGGCCTTCCTTACTATTTTGCTTTTGATGTGCATATGCTGCATTAGCAAGTAGAAGCTTCTATTTTGATGTCACATTTTAAGCTTGGCAACCATTAGTTTGTATACTTTAACTAGGTACTTTTTGGATAATCACTTGTTTTCGAGCTACTCTCAGCAGTAACAATATGTAATTCAAGAACTTGGGGTGATAAGGAAAACATCTGCGGAAATAGAATTCCTGAAAAACAGGAACAAGTGCTTAAATTGATGACAACACAAGTCCATAACCATCCGGTTGATGCATAATTTAACCTTGACAGTGAAGAGATGTAGAAAGCTACTGTGCCTCCTACCACTTTTAACTTGATGTTTCTACAGTACCATGCTTCTGGTGAATCTTTCCTAGTTATTTTTTTTATCATTGTTTTTCTTTAGGAATAAAATATTGACTTGAGGTTTTATCCTTGATATGGTTTTCTCTCATGCTAATTCTGTTGTAACATCCTTAGTTCATTTGATATCACAATGATTCCAAGTTTAGATCTCATGAGCCCTAATAAATCTAGTAAAAGTGACGAGGAAATAATTGCTCTAAAAGCGTTCTATCATCTAAAGGAGGATCTGAAAGGATCCCAAGTGGTTGGACAATGAGAAATTATAGTTGAAAATAACTTAACTACCAGTGTCCATAATACTGCTTATAAACAATAACTTGGGCCAGGATCAGCTTAAGCAGAGCAGGGGATTCAGGTAGATAAATATAAGTAGTATGCCATTACCATTCTTTACATGTTGAGAAAAACATCATCAGTTCAGATCTCCAAGTGTGACGATAATCAGTCAATCATAAAAGATTTGTGCTCAAATAAAGCCTAATTTTGCTTGATGATCACCTTAGGAAATGAGTTGTATAGACTGTCTATATACCAAGGTTTAAAAACCCGGTCTGATACTGATACTGGTTAGTGATCACATCGTGATAGAGGAAGGGAGGAGGAGGAGAGGAGGAAGATGAGGGGGGATTAGTGAACACACCAAAGGAGATAGCAGCGCTACCGTGAGGAGGAGGTGGCAGTGATGCAAGGAGGTTGCGGAGACATTGAAAAAGGAGGCTGAGGAGATAGGAGAAGAGAAGCTACAGCTTCTAAGGATGGTTGACGACTGTTGAAAGCCATCAATATTATTTACATCCCTTCTTGGGCGGGTTTAAAAAAAAAAATTAAAGTTTGAGATAGAACTCCGATTACTGGAATGGGATGCTAGGTTTACAATCCCGTATAACTCCAAATCAGTTATCTAACCAAGCAGTGCACTTGGTAATCTTGCCGGATGATACGCCCAATGTGGATTTTGATTAGGCAATTGGTGTGTCTGTACTAAGGAGCATATATTTATTGTACTCAACTATATACCTATTGATTATCAATTTTTTTTTTTTGACAAAGGATAAGTGGTGAAGGCAGGATTCGAGCCTAGGACCTTGTGATATACTGTCAAAGTCTTTACTAGCCAGGCTAGCTGACACCTTCTGTAGATCATCATTTATGATTTCATGCATTTAAAGTTCCGTCAGTTTGACTGAATTGATTTACCACCTTGCAGCTTTGATGCATCAAATGATAGATAAACTAAGGATGTTAGAAAGTCACATAATAGAACATCCAACTTTCAACTTCTTAGTCTTTATTATGCATATAAACCTTGGTTAGACTGCAAAACTAACTGCAGGTCATATTTAACCTGACTAACTGAATATCTTTAGTTTTGTTTCTTTTAATAGTACTGAAAACTAATTCATTGAACTGTAATAAACAAAGATGTTACTAAGAATTCAATTTGTTGAATGTGATTGAGCAGACTGGAGCTGGGAAAACATACAGCATGGAAGTTAAGTAAAAAAAGAACAACTTTTTGCTCTTTTGTTGTAAGAGAGATGAAATAGAATTAATGCAATTGTCAATCAATTAGTTGCTGATAATCTGAATAAACTTGTATTTAAAAGGGCCTTGGTGTCTTAGATGGAGATCGAAACAAGAAAGGATTGCTTCCACGCATTGTTGATGGGATTTTTGAATTCCTGCAATCTTTGGTGGAAATGACTAAGTGGACAGTCAAGTTGTCAATGGTGTGAAAACAATTTGTTAAATTTTTTTATCTTATGTCTAGCATTGTGTATCAGTTCTGTTGAATCATTATACTCTCTTTACTTGTTCAGGTTGAGATTTATATGGACAAAATAAGGTCGGTAGCATCTGATGAATTAATTGATTACTTTCCTAATTTATCAGTTGATATGTCTAGAACCTATTTATAGAGAATAAGTGACTTTAGACTGTAGTATTAGCATGTTCTGTGTGGACCGAATCAGAAGACATGCTGCTATTTGCCAGGGATCTTTTTGATTTATCAAAGGATAACATACAAATTAAGGAAAACAAGTGCCAAGGCATATTTCTTTTGGGAGCAACTGAGGTGAGCTACACCCATTGAACATGTTTCTCTAGGAAAGTCACATTTTTATAGTCACCTTTGTTTTCTGGTATGTGCTTTTAGATCCCAATCACAAACTCTACAGAAGCCTTGCGGTGCCTTTGTGTAAGACCACCTTTTGAAATAACGAAAAAAATTATTAATTTTCACTAGCTGATATTTGAAAATAAAATGCAGCATGGAATTGCCAATAGAGCTGTTGGTGAGACGCGTATCCTCTCTGTTACATGCTTTAGCTTTTTAATCTTTGAAGCATCTTCAGGATTCTTTTATGTTATTTACATGTTGAACTGCTATGACAATTTTAGCTGTCATTTTTGGATCTTTAAACATACACAGAAATGAATTTGGCCAGTAGCAGGAGCCATTGTGTCTACATATTTTCAGTTCAGCAGGAATCTAGAACAGATGGAAGGTAATTTATGCTTGTTTGGTTTTACCTTTCATGGATGCACCTTTATTAGAACTAGCTTTTATATACATGGTTTTCAGGATAGGTTGATGCCTAAGATTTCAAAACCAAGGTTTAATGTTTTGATTCTCTACACTCAAACAAATTATTTGATTGTATGTTCAACAACTAGTTTTCCATTGGGACCATGGAAACAAGTTATGTTGCCTGGCTAGGAAATACAAGTTTTCTTGAGTTACTTTTCTGAGTTGTAAAACTATTGTAATCAAGCACTTTTAGTGATATAGTTCTTCAATGGTTTTATAATATAAATATAAAACTTGCTCATGCATCTCTTTTGTCAAATTCGTTATCTGATATTCTTTTATCTGGATACCATTGTAAACGAGTCCTATTTCTGTGACTCTTTAAGGATATCTAGTGGGTTTTCTTCTTATCGAAAACTACTGAGTCAATGAGTTTAAGAGTAGTTATAAGCTGCTTTTTCATGCTCTTCTAAAAGTGAATTTTGGTGCCAAAGCAAAATTTGGACCTTATGGTTCGAGAGGTTAATTGAGACAAGGAAATTGCATTTGCTCATAGAAGCAGTTTAGTTTCTATAAGAACACCCTAGAAGTTAAAACTACATGTGCCACATATGGAAAATTTTCCTAATGGGGTATTTTGCAATGCAAGGAGAATAGGCATCCCAAGGTTGAAGAAGAGAGAAGAAAGAAAGAGATTTAATTAATCTTAAAATTTTTGTAATAGTGAGTTTCTCCGATAATGTTTTATATATTTGTTCCAGTATCAGTTTCAATAACCTATATGACAAACCTTTTGATCTTGTTGATGACTGATATTAATGACTATATCAATATAAGTGCAGTACCAAATAACAAACTTGTTTTGCCAAAGAATGAACAACTTAAATAGAAATCAAGTGACAAGATGATATACTCCAAGGATACAAGCTTCAAATGGAACAATCAATCATCCTTGAAGAGCCTACCATTCATGAATGTGCTTAAAGCATCATGGTTGATTTAGCTGCGTCTTAAGCCTTGATTGAGCTCAACAGTTAACTTGTGCATGATACCTTAAAATTGCAATTTAAATGGTGCATATAACAAGACTCAAAATAACTTCTCAGTCTTAGATCAAATAAGGTTGAAACATTCCCATGGAAGTGATTCCATTGGCTGGTGATAGATCAGCTTGGGGAAGACTGTGCTTCAGATAAATTGACTTCATTGGATCTAAAGGTTTTTGAGATAGGACCCAACCCATCCTGGGATAAATTTTCATTGGATCTGGCTCAGCCAATCTGCAGAAAAATCAACCGTAGGATGCTATTGGTTTCAAGTTTACCGTCTGGACCCAATGGGTCAAAGTGATTCATACAGAATTTGATTGTAAGTTTTGTTGTTCTTATTGTTAGAATAGGAAGGGTTAGAGAAAACCTGACAGCTAAGAAATTTTTGATCCGGAATCAAAATACCAATCTCACTGCATCCTGGAATATAGTTTAACTGTGATGGCACTTCTCTTCTGGTTTTTAATAAATTAAGAATAACCAGATATCCCACAATATGTGATTGTACTAGCAGGTCGAAAACTGGAAAAATTGTTCTTGTGGACTTGGCTGGTTCTGAGAAAGCTGATAGAACTGGTGCTGGTGGAATAGTCCTTGAAGAGGCCAAGAGCATAAACAAGTCCCTCTCAGCATTAGGGAATGTGATTAATGCTCTGACAGCTGGTAAACAAAACTTCTTTCAGCAAGCATACAACATCATTATAAAATGTGCCACATATCTAATGCTCTTGCGATGATCAGCTATAATTATTTTATTTTTTCGCAGGAAAAGTGAACCATATTCCTTACAGGGATTCCAAACTTACCCGGATTCTGCAAGATGCACTAGTTAGTTGCCCTATGGTTTAAAATTAGGACATCAGGTGCTATTATCATACCTCTTTATGTTGTAGGGTGGAAACTCCAGAACTGCTTTGCTTTGCTGCTGCTCGCCTAGCCCGTCAAATGTTTCAGAAAGCCTCTCCACACTTCGGTTTGGAGCTAGGCATGTTCGGGAATTATTAATAACCACTTGTCAACTATAATCCACTATAAGTATCAGTTCTTACTGCAGGGCAAAGCTTCTAAAATCTTTACCAAGAGCCAACATGAGTGATGCAAAGGACAACATGGAACAGATTATTGATTGTGAATCTCTAGACTACAAAAGTGAAAGACTATTAGAAAAGGTTCTTTGTGAAAAAAGTACTATCAGCCTTACATACTGTCTGCAGGAATCTGTTCTGTTCATGTTATGTATAATTTTGTACAGCTAAGGCAAAATCTCAATGAGGAAGATGTTGACATGTTGGATGAGTTGCTTACAGTGGCGGGAATCTTCTTTGATCCTCAATCGACTGAAGAAATTGAATCAGCAATTGAAGATGTAACCATCAGAACAATTTCAGCATTGCATCAAGCAGTTGAAGATCTGAAGGACAGAAATGACATGGTAATAGTGTTCAAAATTTTCTGGTTAATTGTTGCTATGACTCTTGTATTAATGCACTCTTATTGTCTTCAGCTGATGATGGAGAATCATACTCTGAAAGCTGACCTCTCAGCTGCTCGGCTAGCTCTTAACAATGCCAACACTGTCCCAAATGCATCCTTGTTTGGCAAAGCCAGAGAACTTTTAATCACATATCTACCTTCATTTAACTTCCCTCCGAGAAGGTAAAAACATCTCCTCCAACGTGCAATATATGATGATGAATTTTACTACATTAACCACTCTAGACTACTGTAGAAGCAAAAACAGAATTTACTCTCGCAAATATTGTTGAATGATTGACAATCTTGCTATGAAAACAACTGCTTATTTGGGCATTCATGCCCTTGAGTATCTTATATTTGGGCATTCTTTTTTTTTTCGGAAAATGCTTCCCTAGATAGCAAATATATGATCTGAAATGTGGAATGTCATTTAAGTCCACATGATGTCTATAGGATGGAGAATCCCTCTTAAGTTCAACGTGAGCTAAAGCTTTAAATATTTTATTTTATTTACTATAAGAATGATGGTTAGGAAAAAAAGTTTGTTATATAACATGTGTTATGAGAAGGTAAGAATAAAAGTAAAAAATAAATATAAATAATTTATAATATTTGGATATTACAATATTGTACATATTAGTATAATGATATATAATAAGATTATGATTATTAACATATTCATGAGTAGCACATGTTTGTTTTAATTATATGCAATGTGTTTCTTAGTTCTTGATGTAAAATTTATCTATGTAATTGTAATCCTAAAATGCTTTCATACTCATTTATCTCGTTCTATAATGTGTTCTTTAAACTATTCATCACGCCCCTTTCCTTTCCACCTAAGTCACTAACCTCGTCGTTGCCGACTCAACTTTAAGTATTCCATCTGGCGATTCAATGCTCTTCTGTCAGTCACAAATTGAAGTCAAATCAATCTTCTCGGTCAATCCTTTTTGTCATCTTTCGCGGATTGACATTTTTTGCTTTGTATATTTCGAAGGTACAGTTGATAAGATCATAAGATTCTGAGATCGCGTCTCGTCCTCGCCACTTATTGTTAGAAAAAAAAATTATCTGATTTGTGGTTTTTCTTTGTCATTTTTCTTGGGACCCCAACTCGCAACGGACTCGGATCTTATAATTGTTGACGCATACTCGGGGGAAACAATTTTTACGAACCGATCCGACCCGGCGCCGAGAGGATTAAAGTGGCTTTCCACCGACGTCGCTTTCCACCGAGGGGACGGAGGGAAGGAAAAGAGAGCGATGGGGAAGGAGGAGCTTACAGAGGAGCAGGTGGCGTCGATGCGGGAGGCATTCACACTGTTCGACGCGGACGGGGACGGGCGGATCGCTGCGTCCGAATTGGGGATCCTGATGCGCTCCCTGGGCGGCAACCCCACGCAGGCCCAGCTGAAGGAGATCGCCGCCTCGGAGGGCCTCACCGCCCCCTTCGATTTCCCCCGCTTCCTAGACCTCATGCGGAAGTACCTCCGTCCGGAGCCCTTCGACCGCCAACTCCGTGACGCCTTCCGCGTCCTCGACAAGGACGCCACCGGCAACGTCGCCGTTGCCGATCTCCGCCACGTCCTCACCAGCATCGGCGAGAAGCTTGAGCCCGACGAGTTCGATGAGTGGATCCGCGAGGTGGAGGTCGCCCCTGACGGCACCATCCATTACGAGGACTTCATCCTTCGCATGGTCGCCAAGTGATCCACCGATCCCATCCCATCCAATGACTTCTGGCCCAGGTATGGTCGTGGATCTGTGCTTGTGTTCCATTTCTTTGAGATCTTGGCTTGTTTACATGTTCTTTTTGGAGGTCCTAACAAAATCTTCGATTATGTTTGGTCTGATATATGGTTAGGATTTGGAAGTATTATCATCATGACTATTAAATGCGAGATGCATATGCAATACATAATAACAAAATCTTCGATCTGTTATATATGGATGATTGAGGTTTTTTTGCACTTATGCCAAAGTAGAGTAATGTAACAAAACATAATAACTATCAGGAAAACAACCTTGTATTCTATGTGAGTGGTGATAAAAGAAATTTCCAAGTGTTTGAAATGTTACTATACAGATAATTGGTGCCTGAATTTTACTATCTAATGCAAATAATCGGTCATGTAGAGTTCCTACTAACACTCATGGAGAATCTATGAGTAATTTGAGTTTGGACTGAGGATGTATGATTGTACATACTTGTCATGGAATGCATTTCCTATTTCACATTTGTGATTTTTTTTTTTTTGCATATTATTGTCCCTTGTGGCCAAATGCAGACTCATGCAAAAATTTTCAGATACTAACTGATGCAAAATTTCCATGGTAAACTTACAAACATCTAGCCTAATTTTAACCCTCATATATGCCAGGATGGTGACCATATCTAATAGAAGTATGATGACAAGTTCATTGTGGAGATACAAGTAGGAAGGAGAAAATGAGAATGAAAGGTCCTGCTGATAACAAATGCTCGTAAATGTTACTATTTTATCTAGGAGTTAAGACCTGCTAGGACACCTAATACTAAACCATGTAAAACTGCTATTCTCTCTGTTCAACTCATTTTAATTAATAATAAGCATCTAGCAGTAAAAAAATATAATTCGGTTATATTTCTACAAAAGTACCTAAAAATTAGAAAAACTAAAAAACTAGGAGTAATATTTAGAGTAATTTTCTGATGATAGAAGAAAAAAAATCAAGAGATCGAGTCCTCCAATACAGAAACAAGAATAAAAAGAGCATGGAATAAGTTGAACATGGTCTTCTATTCTCACTTACTGTTTGGTCAATGATTGGATGGTGGAAGTTCCAGGCAGTAAACTAAAACAGATGTAAGTGGCCACTATGTTCCTCTTCATTTAAAGACGAAGATGCACAGCCTAGTAACCCAAGGAAGTCCGCTCCGTTATGATATACCTAAACTAATATTGGAAACGCAATTTTGCCATATTTCATATGAACTATGAAGCCTCAGAATTTTCTTCAATCAACATATCCATTATGAATGTGCAACTCTAAGATTTAACTATGAAAACTAAATGGGCAAATATCAACTTATTCCAATGCTTGTATCTTTGATTTCTGATGCACCAAGGTTTTCTTGAAAAATTGTGCATATAAGGATTTTTTTTTTTTTTTGATGAGAGTAGAGGAAAGATGGTAAATTAAAGTTTGATGAATCAAGGAGATCAAAGTAAGGAAGAATTCTCTTTCTTCTCTTGTTTGGCTGAGAGGAAGGAGATTAAACTAAATCAAATCCTTTACTATATGATAAATATAATTACTGTTACTACCATGCCTTAATGTTGGCGACCAATCATATTCACAAATTATTAAAAGGTGTCATGAGAGTGAACTTTCCTTTATTAAAAATCCTGTCACCTTCATCTTAGAACTCCAAATATGACTCTTGATAGCTAAACAATTTGCCAAAACATATTCTTATTGATTTTCTGATTGTTTTCTAGTATATCATAGATCGTCATATTTGGTCAATCTCGACTTGTATTGTGTGATCTAGATTTGCCTTAACCAACGCTAACCCCATTTTTGCTGATTTGTGGCCTTATATTTAGAAGAGGTTAATAATGGTCAAAATAAAATATACACAGAGTTGGCCAGTTTTGGCTAATTTCAGTTGATTTGTAAAACTTGAATGCATTAAAATCTGTCAAATACTTTTCTGGTATATGTGAGCTACTTTTCTTCCGTTTTACTTTGTGAAGAAATGTTATTTTCTTCCCATTTCAGGAATGAACTGGTTTAATTCCATTATATTGACTTCATGCATGCCTTTTTGCCCTATGGACATACAAAATTCAATATTTTCATGTTGACTTTCTTGGACTTGTGGTGTGCTTATCCTTTTCTTATTAATCATAATAAAATTTAAAATTTCAACTTAATGTCATCTAGTTATGATCTGACTAGATTCTTTGGTTCAAATTAGACATTTACTATGTATCTTCTTAGAATTAATTCCATATTGAATTCATAGTTTTTTTGAAAAGATGTATTATGAAATAAAAAAGATAAATAATCTTCTAGTATAAGACAACTTTATTTTCTAAAAATTGTACTGTTTTTTGTGTTTTGATAATTTCATATAATTTTTTATTTTTTAATATGTTTCAATTATTTTCATGGACGATTAAGGTCTTGTTGATCTAGTATAGTCCAACTATTGATTGTTGAATCTTGGATTTTGATGATGAAATCAATTAATGGGTTAATTGATTTAATCCATACTATTGAGTTAAATGTGCAGGATTAACTACGATAGCTTGAATACATAAAGCAAGTTTACCGGAGTCAAGTTCGATGGAGTTCAACGAGTCTTTGGCAAGTATCCGAACCTTCTTGATAATCTCCGTGAACCTCCGACAATCTTTCCGGTGGACTTTTGAAAACTTCGATAAGTCCCCGATTCTTTCTCGATTGGTTCCAGCAGCACTTCCGATGATTCTTCGGACTTTCGACGGACTCTCGAACACCTATCGAACTTGATTCCGGTAAACTTGCTTTATATCTTCAAGCTATCGTAGTTAATCATGCACACTTAACTCAAAATATAGATTAGATCAATTAACCCATCAATTGACTTCATCATCAAAATTTGAGATTCAACAATCTCCTTTTTTATGATGACAATCAGTTGATGACGGAGTTAATCATAACTCTCCCTATCTATATGTCATATTATGAGAAGATAAAAACACTTGAATTCAATCTCTTTGAATTCAAACCTAAACCGATAAGTTCTATCCGTTGAACTTATCGTTATTCTTAATAAGCATGAGTAAATATGAAACTTCGTATTTTTCATAATTTCAAGGCATGAAAATTATTTTCAAGCCGAATGATAAAAGATAATTATTATTTTGATAAATAATAATAATAATTTAAAATTTCAACATGGATCTCATGATATAAATGCAAGGCATGATTTCATATGATCATGAGATGATTGCTTATCATTTAAAAAAAATTGATAAACATGATACGACAACCAATCTAAAAACTTTCATATGCGATATGCTCAAAAAGTTTTATGATGCTTTTAAGGAATATAACACATATAAAACATTTTTTATTGCATTATACAATATATAAGCTACTGCAATATGATACATATAAGAATGCTAACTTCGTATTTGTACAAGTCATCAATCTTTTGTATATTCTTCTCCCCCTTTATCATCAACAAAAAGGAGATGAGGTTTCAAGCATAAAACTCGTGATCATTGAAGCCATTTATAAAATCATCTTATAAGAAAAAAAATCTAAAAAAGGATATGACAAAATTGACAAAGCTTCAACTTGACATTAAGATCGATTATTCAAGGAAGACATCAAATCATCCAAAATAAGATGAAGGTGTCATTAAAATGTTGATAAAATTTCGGAAAGAAACGTCCAACATCATATATTAGGATAATGCAAACGCATGTCAAAGTAGCATGGAGGTTTACAATAATAAAAAAGGTTTAACACAATGATTATTCTTTAGGAGGAATTCCAGAGTTCCTATACATGATATCTATCTTCTGGTTCATCTGTCGTAGTTCCCTCAAATTGGATTTGCTCTTGTTGTGATTTGAGTTGCTTTTGTTGTGATTTGATTTGATTTAATTCTGTCATGACGGGATCTTCAGAAGATGAAGCAGGAGCTGGTTCTGAAGGTGCTGCACCAAAGGGACTAGGAGGAGGAGATTCATTTCCCTTAAAAATGGGTGTTTCAGAGTGTTCTACTGGTGGGGGAACTGGATCAATCCTTCTAGGTTGTCTAATCCATATACCATTGCCAAAAGTGCACTTAAGTCTCTTGAGTAGGTTTCTGTTGATAGTGTTAAATCGATCAGACTTGGATTATTTCTTTATCGGGTGAGACACAAATATTATAGGCAAGTATTAATCGAGTGACTAATCCCACATACGGTAACATTGAGTCTTTAGCTATTATGTCCTGCATATGTTGTCGAATTAAGTATTCAAAACAATTATTTTGGCTGGTCATAATCCAATACATAGTACTTAACTCTATTTGACTAATCTCATCATGATGAAATTGTTTAGGAAGTATGATGCTTATCATGATACGATGAAGAAATTTAGAGTTAAAGGGCAACAAGTGCTCGTAACTTTTGTGAATTATGCTTAGGTTTGGATTTGCAAAAACATTTTCTAAGGTTTTGAAGTAAGTTGCTCCGATTGCATTGATATTTCATTTACTTCTAAAATAATAACCCCTATCCTTTTCGGCAATTCCAATTAACTTACATATAGTGCTATCAAATATTCGAATTTGTATTCCTAAGAGGTAGGTAGTTAAGCTATCATTGTCCACATTTAAGTTTGCGTAAAATAACCTAACCAACCTAGGGTAAATCGGTTTATCGATTTGTAGGATAGATAAGACATCTAAATTTGTAAACCATCTAATGGGTTCTAGGTTTCCAAGTTCATCTAGATCAATATGTTTGCCCTTATGTATTATTCTTATTTCGAAATTAAGATACCTAAGGGCTACTTCATTAGGTCATAGGAATCTCCTTCCACCCTTTTCCCTTTCGAAATTAGGACATCTGATTTTTTTTTTTCCAGATGTTTTAATGTGTTTGATTTAAGATAGGATAGTGTCTTGGATCACTCTTTAATATGTCATTCAAAATCGAAAAGAAAGAAGTCAAATCGACAAAAACTGAAAAGAGGATGAAAAATTTTTGGAAAATATATACAATCAAGTTGATTCCTATGACCAAATCTTCTTTAGATCTAATGAAGTAGCCCTTAGGTATTCTAATTTCGAAACAAGAACAATACATAAGGGTAAACATGTTGATCTAGATGAACTTAGAAATCTAGAACCTATTAGATAGTTTGCAAATTTAGATGTCTTATCCATCCTACAAATCGATGAACCGATTTATCCTAGGTTGGTTAGGTTATTTTACGCAAACTTAAGTGTGGACAATGATAGCTTAACTATCTACTTCTTAGGAACACAAATTCGAATATATGATAGTACTATATGTGAGTTAATTGGAAATGCCGAAAAGGAAAGGGGTTGTTATTTTAGAAGTAAATGAGATATCAATGCAATCGGAGCAACTTACTCCGAAACCTTAGAAACTATTTTTGCAAATCTGAACCTAGGCATAATTCCCAAAAGTTGCGAGCACTTGTTGCCCTTTAACTCTAAATTTCTTCATCATATCATGATAAGCATATTACTTCCTAAACAATTTCATCATGATGAGATTAGTCAAATAGAGTTAAGCACTATGTATTGGATTATGACCGGCTAAAATAATTATTTTGGATACTTAATTCGATAACATATGCAGGACATAATAGCTAAAGACTCAATGTTACCGTATGGGGGGTTAGTCACTCGATTAATGTTTGCCTATAATATTTGTGTCTCATCCGATGAAGAAATAATTCAAGTCGATCGATTTAACACTATCAACAGAAACCTACTCAAGATACTTAGGTGCACTTTTAGCAATAGTATATGGATTAGGTAACTTAGAAGGACTGATACAGTTCCCTCATCAGTAGAACACCATGAAACACTCATTTTTATGGGAAATGAATCTCCTCCTCCTAGTCCCTTTGGTGCAACTCCTTTAGAACCAGCTCCTGCTTCATCTTCTGAAGATCCCATCATGACAGAATTAAATCAAATTAAATCACAACAAGAGCAACTCAAATCACAGCAAGAGCAAATCCAATTACAGCAAGTTGAAATTTTGAGGGAACTACGACAAATGAACCAGAAGATAGATGTCATGTATAGGAACTCTGGAATTCCTCCTAAGGAATAATCGTTGTGTTAAACATTTCTTATTATTGTAAACCTCTATGTTACCTTGACATGCGTTTGCATTATCCTAGTATATGATTGTGGATGTTTCTTTTCGAAATTTTGTCCACATTTTAATGGCACCTTCGTCTTATGTTGGATGTTTCTTTTCGAAATTTTGTCCACATTTTAATGGCACCTTCGTCTTATTTTGGATGATTTGATGTTTTCCATTAATGATCGATCTTAATGTCAAGTTGAAGCTTTGCCAATTTTGTATCTCTTTTTTAAGATTTTTTTTTCTTATAAGATGATTTTATGTTCAATGATCACGAGTTTTATGCTTAAAACCTCATTTCCTTTTTGTTGATGACAAAGGGGGAGAAGAATTTGCAAAAGATTGATGACTTGTACAAATATGAAATTAACATGACTTATATGTATCATATTGCAATAGCTTATATATTGTATAATGCAATGAAAAATATCTTATATGTGTTATATTCCTTAAAAGCATCGTAAAACTTTTTGAGCATATCGTATATGAAAGTTTTTAGATTGGTTGTCGTATCATGTTTATCAATTTTTTTTTAAATGATAAGTAATCATCTCATGATCATATGAAATCATGTCTTGCATTTATATCATAAGATTCATGTTGAAATTTTAAATTATTATTATTTCTTATCGAAATGATAATTATCTTTTATCAGTTGGTTTGAAAATAATTTTCATGCCATGAAATTATGAGAAATACAAAGTTTCGTATTTGCTCATGCTTATTAAGAATAACGATAAGTTCAACGGATAGAACTTATCGGTTTAGGCTTGAATTCAAAGAGATTGAATTTAAGTGTTTTTATCTTATCATAATATGGCATATAGATAGGGAGAGTTATAATTAACTTCGACATCAATTGATTGTCATCATAAAAAAGGGGGAGATTGTTGAATCTCGGATTTTGATAATGAAGTCAATTAATGGATTAATTGATCTAATCCATATTATTGAGTTAAGTGTGCAGGATTAACTACGATAACTTGAAGACATAAAGCAAGTTTACTGGAGTCAAGTTCGATGGGTGTTCGAGAGTCCGTCGAAAGTCCGAAGAATCGTCGGAAGTGCTGCCGGAACCAACCGAGAAAGAATCGGGGACTTATCGAAGTTTTCGGAAGTCCGCCGGAAAGATCGTCGGAGGTTCGCGGAGATCACCGAGAAGGTTTGGATACTTGCTAAAGACTCGTTGAACTCGCCAGAAGACCAGGAGCCTGCTATGAGTTCTCCGGAAGAAATCCGAGGGTGTATCGGAAGTTCGTCGGAAGGAAACTCGACGTTGCCGATTAAAAATTTGCTTAGGGCTATGTCTTAATTTTGTAGTTTGGATATAATTTGGGTTAGGATTAAGGGTTAATCTTATAACCCAGTTAGGGGCCAATTGGGCCCGAGTTTGGATTGGTTTGAGCTAAGTTTGGAGCCCAACCAATGAGCTGGAATAGTCCAGGCGGTGGCACCGTCGGACTGGGTGGTGGCATCGGCCAGAACCCGAGAGGTCTGCCGGTGGCACCGCTAGCACCGGGAAACCCAAAAGTAATTCAAATTTAGAGCCCAAATTTGAATCCTCTTGGGGCCTATAAATACCCCTCAATTCTCAACAGAGAATACATCTTTTTGAGAAGTTAGAAAGTGAGAGAAAGCTCTAGCAAAGTCTTGTTTTCAATAGCTTAAGTGTTCACCTTCCTCTTTCTCTTTGGAAAAATCTGTAAGAGTGTGAACCACTTGTAAGAAGGTTGTAAGAGATGTTTTTGGTCCTTCCCCTTCAAAGTGATTTGCTAGGGGAAGTTGGGAGCCTCATCGAAGAAGGCTTCGAAAGTGGATGTAGGTCATTTGACTGAACCACTATACATCGTGGTGTTCCTTGATTATGTGAGTGTTTAATTTTTTGAATCATTTCTCTACTTAGCTGCAAATTGTTCGGTTTTCATCTTTCTACTCTTGACTATCTTTACTCGAGCTATTTTAGCTAAGTCATCATTCGTCGAATCGAAATCTCTGTACATTTACGAAATCGATTTAAAATTTACGAGTTTTAATCCGTTGTACTAGTTCAACCCCCCCCCCCCCCCCCCTTCTTAGTGCCGCTTCGATCCTAACATTGATCTGATCTTGATCGGGAGTTATGGATGAAACCCTTTTCTTTCAAATGAAGTTTTGTGATGGTGGCACAATTTTCATACATCGTGACAGAACTTTCAACAGCACCTGCAGTGTTGTGAGTTTGGTTATGCATAGATCAATTCATTGTGTTCCTATCGTTTGTTTAGTCATTCAGTATAACTCTTACAGAACATTCTTGCAAATATTTTGTTCTCCACTTCAACTTCCTCATTGCTAGGCAGAGGTCTGAAGAAATTTCATTTCGTCTTCTGTATGAATAATGTTTCTTTTACTTTTCGGAGACCATCTCTTGGGTTTAATAGAAGTAGTTCGAAGGCCTACATATAGACCACAATATTTTAATCATCGGTACTATCTTTTTTGCCTAACTTGTTTATGTAGAAATATCTGATTTAGTACATCCACACTGATTAAATTTGAAATATATGTATGAACTGAAGTATGACGTTCTGCATTGAATTTTTTTTCCGTCCTGTAGGTGCTAATCTCTCAACATTACTAACATACCTACTTCTCATCACTTCTTTTACTACTGCAGAGTTTCTTTTCCAACCAAAAGAATTGGCTGAAGAGCTGCGCATGAATGAATGAGTTGGTTGTAAGTTGTGGCTTTTCTCCAGCATTATGTCAAACATGGTTGTTCTAGCAATACTTTAATTAACATTTTAGTTTCTTAGGTGGTTGACTCTTCAAGTGAATGTCTTGAAGCCGATTGTGTTTTACTGACTCGTGTTGTTTCTAATGTATCTGTAGTTTTTTGCGTGTGGTGACAACTAAATAGTTATGCATCAGAGTTGGGAACCTTACATTTGCATGATCACTCTGTAATCGTGTGCAATTCAGCAGTTTTACCATGTTTATACACACAGAACAATATGTCAATGATTTTTTGATATGCTAGATTAAAAGGTTAGATAAGGTAAGATTCACATTATAAGATAGATAAAAAGATAATTTCAAAAATGGTGATGGACGATAAAATTATGGGTGATTGTTGTGATGGTGGTCAACAAGAATGATGTGATGGTCGATTTTGTTGATGTTGATTTGAACATCGACGATGAGGAAAAGGAGGCAAAACGGTGAAGCATTTGCATCGATGTCCCATCACTCCGTCTCCTCTTCGTTCTCCTTGACCATCGCATTGTTCGGTGTGATGTCATACTACCTCCTATGTATCGGTGTTGCATCATTTTATCTCCTCTTTATTCTCGTCAATCATCGCATCGTTCGGTACAGCATCACAGTGCCTCTATATTGGCATCACACTACTCTATCTCCTCTTTGTTCTTGTTGACCACAACATCGTCGAAAAAGGAAGAGGTGGTAATGTATTGGTGTCACACTACTCTGTCACCTTTTTGTTCTTGTTGACCACAGCATCGTCGAAAAAGGAAGAGATGGTAGAGCGGTGCGACGTCGATGCAAATGCCTTACCTCCCTCCTCTTCCACCTCCAACATTGCACGGCTCTACCTTCTCTTTGTTCTTATCAACCATCACATCGTCAGAAGAGGAAGAGTACGTAGAACAGTGCAGGGGTGATGCAGATGCCTAATCTCCCTCCTCTTCCTCCTCCAGTGTCGATGCAGATGTCTCACTGCTTTGCCTCCTCTTCTTGTCGTTGATGTTTGGATCAACATCGATAAGACCAACCATCAAATCATTCTCGTCGACGACCACCACAACAATCACTTACGACATCACTATTTGTCATCATTGTTAAAATTATTATTTTACCCATTATTTTTTGATTATTCATGCACGTATTGTCATGTGCTATATCTTCAATCGATAAAATCAATGACGTCAAGATAAATAAGATTAAATATTTTACTTTTATAATTATAAAAATTTTAATATAAATTTTTTAAATGTAAGGATCGAGACGTGCAAGAAAGTCTTGTGCTTCCATTACTTTTTTTTTTTGTTTCAATCCTTAAGATAAACCATAACCCCAATATATTTCTTGCATATCATCACTCTATTTGATGATTCCCAATATAAGACCAAATAATGTTTACAAAATTGAATTAAATCCGATGAGATAAAGAGTACAGCACTTAAAAGAGTAGACTATACAACGGGCTAGAAGCTAGAAGCGATGTGGGAACGACTGTTGACAAGGATAGCACACAACACACTCCAATGGGGTTAAGGTTACACATTAATAAGTAAAACTAAAATGTAGATTACTTCCTACTACTGCATCATTTATCCGCGATATGACTATGTTCTAAATAAAGACTACCCAATCGTAATCACTAAAAAATGTCAAACTATACAGATGAAACTACCAAAACTAGTAGAGGGAAAGATGGGTTGATCCCATGTTCAAGCAATAAAAATATGCTTATCAATATGTTGTAACCATCACATCACATTCTAATGGACACTACTTATGAACAACTGCAATAAGGTTATCATAGAAAATCGTACTATATATTTGTGCCGAGATTACATAAGTCCGAAAACAAGAAATGAGAGGAAGAAAAGTTCCAGGCAAGTCTGATGAACTTGCCTGTAACGAGTAGGGGATAATCTCGACTGCAATGGCTTTGGGAAATACTTGTCAATCATTTGCTGTTGATCTTTGAAAGATTCGAGCACCTATAGCCTGACCGACTCATTAGGAAGTGCAATCAGGCCTCTTCTTTGCCCTTCTGCAGTCTCTCTAGATCCAATTCAGCTTCCTCGAGCTGTAACCTCAGTGTAGATATTCTCTGTTGCACTTCCTCCACAGTGCCCCTGGTGAGGGAAGGCTTATATGGTGTAACAAAGTGTTGAGAGAGCTTTCTAAGAGCTTCAACCCCACAGACCTACAAAACCCACATCATAGATGTCTCGTACTTAGATGTCAACTTTGAAATAATCAAGCAGAAATTTTGTACCTCTTCCGGAAGTAATGGCAATTTGGTGATATGGAAGTCATCGTACAACAGGTAAAACTGGTCAATGTATTTTTGTTGCATCTTTATTCGTGCTTTCAGTAATTTGGATTCAACAGCTACAAGAATGAAAATGAGTGATCTGAACTAGAATAAGATTTAGAATATGCTTGTGGAAATTAACACACTTCAAAAGATGCAACTTGCAGTTTAGTCTAGATACGCACCTTCCTCATCAAAAACTACTTGATTAATGATAATATTATGGGCATCGATCTCAAACTTTGTTAGTTCTTGCACCAACCTCTCTGTTTCATAGAGAGAGAGAAACTCTGGAATGCAAACGCACACAAATGTTGTCAAATCCTGTCACAAAAGTTTACAATGTCAAGGAGGCAATAATCAGTAGATTTTCACACATGGTGCATTAAAACCAATAAAATATATGATCACACCACTGAAACAAGTTTTGTGTGTGCACTAGTCACTTCAAGTGGCATAAGGTGCATTAAAACCAACAAAATAGATGATCATACCACCGAAACAAGTAAGTTTTATGAGTACTCTTGTCACAGTTATATTAGATTATAAGCAACCAAAGCATGAACCTAAACAGTATATCAGTACATCATCTGTATAATATAACCATTTATATACTTCAGCTAAAGAACTCCTAAAAGTTGGCATCGTCTAAAATGAACAACTCCTGCTGGCCCTTCTTTTTTTTTCTTTCAAAATATTAGACTGAAGATTAATAGACATGACAGAGGCTTCTACTTTGACTAAAAGCAAACAAAACAAAAGGGCGGTGCAGTGCCACCAATATGAGGTCTACAGACAGCGTACATGCAGCCTTACTCCTATGAGCAGATGTTTTCATGACCCAAAATCTGATCAGCTAGATTGCAAAGGAGCAGACATACTGTGACACCAAGGCTCACCATCTAACTAAAAAATAAACAACCATCTATAATTTATGAGTGATAAAAATAACACAAGAAGGCCTCCAATTAAAGAAAAAAGTCCACAGATACATCAATAATTCCAGAGACGGAAGGATGTTTATTGTCAATTGTATTTCTAAAGGAATCCTACAATTCCACATAATGAGCACTGCACCCACATGATGAGCCCCCCATTGAACATATATGATGCGTAACCACCTAATGTAAACACGCACAATAATATCAAGATCAATGTGTATGATAATTAGAGAAAAACATATGGATCGAGAGCATTATGATGTGTTCAAACAACATATAGTACGTACAATAATACACTCATGTACACCAATCTACCAAGGGTGAAAATATAAGGTTCCCTTTTAAATTGACCATGATCAGATCATAAATGCAAGACGCATGCTTATCTTATTCATTATAAATGAACTGAAGATACCCCAGGAACTATGTTAAACAATTTTTTCTATAGAACACAAGACATCAATTGCTACTGGCCAGTTAATTTCCTAAAAAAGATTATTAAACTTAAGTATCAATTTAAGAAACTTTCTTGATGCTACACAAAAGACAAGTAGGATATCTGGAAGGTACGTGATCTTACTGGATCCTTAAATTGTTTGTTTACTTGCTCAATCACATCCTTCATACCCTCCAACTTTCCTAGCATTGCATCCTCATTGAACTCATCACCAAGACCAAAAAGACGAGTAGC
Organism: Musa balbisiana; assembly: GCA_004837865.1. Taxonomy (NCBI): domain Eukaryota; kingdom Viridiplantae; phylum Streptophyta; class Magnoliopsida; order Zingiberales; family Musaceae; genus Musa; species Musa balbisiana. The sequence goes on along the minus strand of CM017188.1, from coordinate 3,814,697 downwards.
CTGTCATCAGTTTTAATAACAGAGTAAGTTGACGAGAAGTACAAAGAAAGAGTGTGGACATCAATACTAAGTAAGAAAGTTAGTGAGAAGAAAGAATACATTTCCAAAGAATCACAAGCAAATGTTCAAAGTTCAAAAATAGAAAACATTTATCATGAAAGAAAAATATAGCCATTTCTTGACATAGTAAGAAACATAAATGCAATCTGTCTGATAATATCAACAACCCAGTTCTGGAAACCTATGAAATGAGTTTTAATTCCATTTACTGAAATTTTAATGTAAAGCATCCTTTATTTAAAGTCATGAGATTTTAATTCATTTACCCATGCATCAACTGATAAAAAATTGAATGATATAGCACAATTGCGATTGTTCATGAACTTCGTACAAACATAAATTTTTATATGGAGACACTTTAATTTTAAAGGATCTATATCAATGTCTGTATCTTTAATTTTGAGCTTCCTGTATGAAGCTCTAGAGATTCTAGAAACTATTCTAATATCAATTTGATCTGAGACATTTTACTCCATGTATTAAAACAAAATTTATATTGCACAAGATAATAATATGTAATGAGTATTATATTAGATACAATATTATATGAGGAAGTGGTCGGGTAGTGCCATCTATGCCAGTTTTGGCATGTGTGACTTGTGGGTCGTTCTGTACTGTATGATCTGCAAACTCCACACCATATGCTTGGCCAACCTTAGGACAAGTGATCCAAGCCTCATGCATGTAAAATTGGGTTAGCGTGAAGGTGGCCTGACCCTCATCTAAACCTTTAAGAAAACCCACATGTGGGAATGGTTTTAGACACTTGCATGATTTTTTTGGTATCCATAGATACTTTTCCTTAACAATCTTACCACATGTCATTCTCAGTCGCGACGTAGCTAACCAATAAAAAACTATATAAAAATACAATTGCTCATCAACTGAGTCATGAGTCATGACAAACTTTAGTAGGTTGTTGACTAATAATGAAAACAAGCTACACTTTGGCATTAGAGCAAGGTCAGACCTTTTATCATTTGGTATTACAGTGGGGTACTCTCCTTGCACTTTGAACACTTGCTCCAACATTTCACATTGATTAGTAAAATACTTGCATGACCACCGACATGGACATCGGCGATGCACTACCATTTTCTATGTCATCATACTATGAAGACTAAGACATTGAAATATAATGATACTTTTTACATGCTTGAGAATCTGTCAACATAACCAGTGAGTCTACATAATGCCCCCTTGTCAACAATAATTTTACCATGTGTATCAAAAGACTCTACAAAGTACTTATCGATTGTTAAACCCCACCTAGAATAAATTGTTAATATCAAAGATCATGCATCGATATTACTCCAGTGATTAACTTTATATGGCTGAGAGATTGCCAATGATCTGATCACCATTAGAGACTACCCCGCTATACTATTGACATTCTCAACCAAATTAAGGATCTCCCGTAGCCACTATTGCCCGTCATAGGCCCAAGGAGGGACCAGTCAGGGTTATAAACCTACAGAACTAAGTTACATCCTGGCAGACACCAAATATTGCAGTAATGTGCTAAAAAATGACTTAAGTAGGTAAAAGATTATATTGCTGGCAGACACTTAATTATATATACATGAAATTCAAAAGTAGGAAAAAGATTGGAGAGGTAGAAAAATGTCAATCATCGAAAAAAGTTAATATATGACCTAAGTAAAGCTAATAGAGCAAGATGTGTTGGCTCATCATATTCACATTTGATGCTTTAAAAAACAAACAGGAAATGGAACCAAGCTACTCTTAGCAAAATTAGACCATCAATTAGCTATATATCCTTTACAACTTACAGAGCCATCGAGCCAATATTACATGAATACCTGAGCATAGTTCAAGTACCTGGCTAAAAAGGCCACCAAATCTGTTTTTCAGGGCCATTACTTTCTCCAAACCCTTCTCTAAAGTTGACGGGAATTGCAACAATCGTAGAGTGTGACCAGTTGGAGCAGTATCAAACACTATAACTGAGTAATCCATTGTTTGAACTAATCTGTGGTATAAAGAAAAAGGTGGTTTTTAGTGCTTTGTTTCCTTGATACAGGAAGTAGCTTAAAATAACAAGAATTTCCACACAGTCTGAGACTTGAGAGAATAACCATTATATTTAGGTGACTAGCATCAGAATTCAGAAATCATAAATAAATAGTAACCAAAGCTTCAAGCGTATAAAAGATTTCCAAATAAACATTATATTAACATGATAAGCATCAGAAATCAGAAATAATAAGTACGCAACTGCATCCACAATTTTCAAACATATCAAACAGATTATAACACAGGAAAAATGGTATCATCAGCCGATAATTATCATGGGTCTAAAGTTTATTAAAGTGATAACCATATAAATATATGACATCAAGAAAAAGGGCACAGAGAAGCAAAGAACCCGACAAAAAGGTAACTAATAGGCAAAGAGATCAGACATGTAATAAGGCATCACACTTTTAAGAAAATAATATCCAGATTAGATCATCGCAAGACAAGAAAGCAACAAAAAAAAAACTCAGAAAATCAGTTTTTTGAAAGCAAGAATACGAACTTGACAAATAACATATGAGACACCACCCAATATAGCTATAGACGTGGGTTGTAATTGACTCACATGACTAGATGCATTGCAAACAAGAGTAGGCAAGTCTTGGGTGCAGAGAACAGATTAGAACATTTAAAAGGATGAATTTTTGGAAGTTCACATGAAAAAGATTTGAGTTAGGATTTCCCCAAGACCTTGGATCAAGAATGGCAGATCAAATCAGTGAACTAGGATCAACTTATTAACTAATTTCAAATAATTAAAATAAACATGTCATATACATTAGATCTTAGAAACCTTTGGGTTGCAATAAAAAATTGATTTATGTCATATCAACATTAACAGATCAAGAAAAAGTAAAAATTCCATGCAATTTTATACATGGGAACACTCTGATGCTAACAGGTCAAAATAAAGTTAGTGGTGCTGGAAGGATTTAGGAAGGTTTGAGGGGATCTCCTAATTATGTGTTAGCATGGCATAGAAGCATAGCAGCTTTCAGGAGTGCCTAATCACTATAAAGTAAGCATCAAACAGTGAAGAGAAGTCACCATATCAAAATGGAGTCTCTGAAAGCCCATGTAAGAATTAGGGGTGTGTTTCTCCTTTTTTTTCTGATTATAGACAATAAAAAGAGTCAAAAAAATTGTGTGAAGTCTCATCACTCTGTAGTTCACCCAAGAAAAAGTCCAACAAATTTAGCAAGGCTTCTACCAATGCTAGCAGCACACCATGAAATATGAAAAAGCTTCTTTGATTTTGTATATTCAAGTCCATATTACGTGTCTTAGAGGCACATAATACAGGCATGTCCCTTCGAATTCTGTTTTAAGGGAATACCTAGTCAATCTATTAGGACATATTTTAACTCCATGCTGATCCTGTTGCTCTAATGGTACCTTACCTCAGTTGTTTCAGCCAAAGGAGTTGTCTGCCATGATATTCTGTGTATTTCACAATATGGGCCAACCTAATACTCTATCCCGTCTGCACCAGCATAGCCAATGCCTATTTGGCACCAGCATAGCTTGGTACAGTCCTTCAAAGTGCCAAGAGCCAAAACCAACATGATACAAGTCATGACTGGTTTGGTACCACGGTTAACTAGCCAAATAAGAATTACATCAGTTGAAATTCAGCTCTTGTTATCCTCTTGAGTTGAATAGCATGCATGCCTTTCCCTGAGTTCATCTGGGTCTTCTCCAAATTGTCTTGAACTGAACTACAGTGAAGCATATGGCTGAATTGTGATGGATATTAACTGAACTGGGCCCCCCATAAGCTGGAATCTGCTGAAACAGTGTGCGTTTAGAATGAAATGTCTTGTAACTGCCCCATGTTGTTCTATCCCATATATGTCAACGATGGTAGAAATAACTGACTTAAGGACAGTTAGGACCTGGGTGAGACACGTTGTAACAAGTCTCCTGTCCTAAATCCACCTTGTCCCCAAAATGGAGGATTGAAATCGTTTTACAAGATGTAACAATTGACACTCCCAAATCACTTTCACAGCTTGCTCATCTTTCTTTTCACTTCACATGTTGGAATCATGATGTGCATCTTTTACAGTGCATATCTAGGAAGTTTCTTGGCTTTTTCATTACTAAATAATAGTTGTCACCCAATTTCCAACAAATCTATATCCAATTTCTCGGCCACCATCCAAGATGTAGATGACTCTTTCAATCTCCAAGGAGACCAGGCATTTGCTGCAAAAAAATCCTCCAATTGCTTCACTTAATTATCACCAATCATTACGGACAAATAGTTGATCTAAAGCATAGTTCACAAGATTGGCCTTGGCATGGTGACGATAGAGAAACAATACAATCAGGTTCAACAGATCGGTCAAATTAGATTAACAAAAAATAAATAAATAAAACAATATCACATGTTAAAGATTCTTTTATCTTCATATATCTTAGGATATCTAACTTCTCAAAATAAAAAATAGAATCAATATATAAAAGATGAGAACTGCATAAGAGAAATTATCAGAGTAAATCATTATAAATAACTAATATGAAGTGGTCGAAGGTTGTTTCACATCATAACAGTATGTTCTACTGAAATTACAGTATGAACTTTCTATTTGCACTTAATGTTATGATGAAAATTGATGTTCCCATATAGGAGAGCAGGTTCTTATTCTGTAGAATACCCATCAAACTGAGAACAGTTATAAATCCAAATCCAAGAGTAATAACCTTATTGTGATTACTGTATAGGCAATGAACTTTCATGAAGAATATTCTACACAGCAAGTACCCTGCAGTTTTGGATAAGACCCTTGCTTGAACCCATATAACAGAGAACAATATTTATCTGAAAATCTTAGAGAACGATAAAAAATTAGCAATGTTTGACATAGATTCTAGACGTAGGGTGACTCAAACCTGTACTGAGGGTAAACTCCAACTGGTAATTGTCTCAAATTGCCTATAGAACATTAATAGTCATTTACAAAGCAGCTCAAGCATCAACAAAGACTAGAACAAGTCAAAGTGTCCAAACTATTGGGTCTGGCTACATTTGATCTTTTCCCATCATCAAAGTTTGTAGAGGTGATATTTTCAGTTATATCAAGACTCAAGAGCATTAAAAAATCTCTTATAAAATATTTCTAATAAAGTTTTCTCAGGACCTCTCTTCAAACTACTAATCCTAATCAAGTCATCTCTTCTAATTATAACATGTTTCATATGTCTCAATTGAACATGTCTATACCATTTTAGTATTCCCACATTTCATCCTCTATTGAGCAACACCTAATCGTTCATGGATAAAACAATTTCTAATTTCAACTTTTCTAGTAATCTTACATAGTCAGTTTCAACTAAAATGACTTTCTGTATATGAAATTTTTATTTTTTTAATTGATTAACATACCATAAATCATGGTTGACCATACACTTGTCATATTCTTTTAATTAAAGGGCACATGAGATTACATAAAACTATTGATACCTCTCTCAACTATAGTTATCCAGTTTTTTCACTCTATAAATGATGTATTTATCAATCTCCCCTACCTCTGAAATAATAAACCTAAAATAATTAAAACTTTTACTTATAGGATCATGTTGTTCATATATCTTAACTAAACCCACAATTGTTCTTTTCATATAACTAAAATTACATTTTATATACTTAGTGTTAATCTGAAAAAAATTAAATTAATCAAATATTTAGAAGAAGCTAAAGAATATAGTTTCAAAACCTTTTTGGTGAATGAACATGTGGTCTTATCAACCATCGTATAGAATTAATTGGTTCTAAAGTGAGAACAAAAGAACGGTTAAAAAAGATTACACTTAAAATGCAGTTTTTCTCATAGAAGTTATTCGAACATGTTAACAATGAATGCAGTCTCACATTTCCTTATATCCCTATGCTGATGAAATAATTTGTTCTCTTATGATCAGAGCCAGACAGAAAGCATGTTTAATGAAACGAGAATGATTTCCTTTACATGCTACATTACATGTATAAATTGTTCACTGGCATCATATTTGGTTGTTCACACTGCTCGTTAAGGCAACAATTAAAGCTTCAAAATGTTGAACCAATAGCACTAGTTAAACATAAAAGACTTATTGCATTGCATTTAACTAGTTTAACATATAATTCATTCACTTTTGAACAATGAGAATTTGTTATTAAATCGTGCCACAATGGGTAAACGTTTCAGTCATAAGCAACCAAGGGTCTGAAACAAAATCATAATAGAAAGCCTAAAATTGATCACTCTTTTTCATATTTATGTCTGACAAGCATTGCGCTTGGACTTGGTAACCCTCCATGCTGGTAATATTAGTAGTGAAGAATAAAAACCTATTGCTATCTGATGTAGCAATCAAAGCGAACACAAATATCAGTTAAATCATCAGTACGAGAACGCCCGGCCCAATATTTACACGATTGCACATAAACAGTTGCTTTTTCTATATGCGCCCTGTAAAGAGAACACAAGTGGAACGAGAGAAAACTTACTTTAGCATTTCAGCAAAGCTCATGGCCTCATCAACTCCAGGGATCGCATTTGTCAGCTCCGATAAAAACCCCTCGAGCCCCTCGTCAGATAAATTGTCCTCCTCCATCTTCGGATCCACCTCCTGCAGCCGACAGACAAGAATGGGTCAAGGAATCAACGATCGCCAGAACAGAAGAACAAGAAGGAACCTGGAACGAGAATGAAAACTGGATCGGATCGCATGGACGAGAAAGGGTTAGTAGGAAATACCATGGCATAGAGGTTGGAGAAGCCGTGGACAAGGGTGGGAATCTTGGTGAAGCGCTGCTGGAAGGCGTCGCTGAGGTTATGGGCGGGGTCGGTGGAGATGACGAGGACGGACTGGCGGACCTGCGCGAGGAGGATGGAGAGGATGGAGCTGCAGGTCGTCTTCCCCACGCCGCCCTTCCCGCCCACGAACACCCACTTCAACGTCTCCTGCTCCAAGATGTTCCGCAGCGTCCCCTCCAGCACCTCCACCTCGGCCGCCATCGACGCCACGGCCAACCCCTTCACTTTTTCTGCCCCACCCTCTGTGTTCCTACAGATTCGACGCTTCTCCCTGCCGTTTGATGTAGGTGTAACCGGAAGTCGAAAAGCGAGGATTATCAAGGATGAAGGTTAAAGTAGATTGATGAGATTGGCTTTAGATTATTATCCGGAGGGCACTTATAGGGCTTCTTGTTTTTAAAAATAATATTAAGAAAAATAAAAATAAAAACTAATATCACATCGGTTGTAAGAGGTGGTTACGTGGCATTCAGATTGGCATTGACTATAAGGAACAAAAAAATAAAAATAAAAAAAATTATGAGACACAATTCTATCTTTTTACTATTTATTATTTTCATGTAAGTTTTCTGCCGCTTATGAAGATGTTTGTTTCCTTAATAACTTTGACAATAGAATTATTTAGTAAAACCCTTAATTATTTTGTATCGGTCAATCATTAGTGCGACCCATAGATTTGTGAGAAATTATTCGTTTTAGACGATGAGCGTACTCATACAATTTTATCCTTTTGGAACATGTGAACTCAAAAAAATATTTTTGAGAGTAAGGGAGACCTGATGGACTTATGAACCCTTGATTCTCATACTCCTCAACCAATGTAGGACTGCATGTTCTTATCAATGCTCATCCCATAGGGGAGCCAAGGGCTCATAACCACGGTGCACGATTCGAGAGCGAGTTTACTCGACCAAGGTGCATATCTCGAACCCTTCTTCTAGCACTAATCTGGTAAGAGATTATTTAGTCGACCAACTATTTGTACGGTCCATAGGCTCATGAGAAATTATTCACTTTAGACGATGAACGTACCCACACGATAGAAGGAGGGCCCGAGGCCTACACCTCGACCCCTTATCATATCTAAAATGTGTTTCTTTTTATTTTCGTTCTTATTACGAGCCATAAAATTTCTGGTGAGGTTCCTCATTTCTTCAATTTCTCCTCAAATAACGCATTTGTAATAGAAAGAGTATTCGTTATGGGCATAATTACACATACCACTAGATCGAGAGCAGTTGGAGTACAATAAAGCCCCAATCGAACTATTCTTATGATTACCAATCAACCCATCTAATTAACTAATTACAGGCAGCTCAGACACTCCTAGTAGTCTAAAATTCTTATTTAAGAGTAAACTGTGGAAAATTGATAGCTTACTCTCTCTTTTTTTCGTTATTTCTTTTCCACTCTATTCAATTGGTAGTCTAGCCTTCACCATTTTCTAGAATTTGCAGTACTACCGGATGCTCGGTCACCCGCAAGATCGAATCAGATACAGTGGACAATATATTGGTGAAAACTGAAACTGTTTGAGAGTTGGTGTTTCGATAGAATCAAGCACAAACTCCGAGTTAAAATTGTGCTTTGGATCCAAACATATTCTATGAAGACTACGATACCTGTACAAAGCAAACAACATTTCACACGTTCAGAGCGGAGAGTTTGGACCTCATGGTTTCGGCTTCTGAAGGTCATACACGATAGGCTGAAAATTCCGGTCATGGTACTACTCCAAGATCCTTTAGATACTCGTGTTGAAGAGCCTCACGAGCGTGGATTCTTTTGCCGGGTTCCCAGCAGAGCATTTTCTGTGCATCAATAGAGAATTAGCATAGAAGAAGTAAACATAACAAATGGACCAGACATCCAGTGAACAGGAAAGAGAAAAATCTGAAGTGTATATTTCGACAGGCATGGGTCTCTGACTTTTGTCAACATAGATGACCCGCATTCTCATTTGTGATAATGGCATTTATCAGTGGGCAGTAAAGACAGCAACATCAACATCAACATTTCTTAGAAGATAAATGCTCAATCTGGTTGACATGAAGGCATAGAGTTGCTAATAAGCATATTTTTGTAATATAACAAACTCAAGGTTCTTACCCTACCACTATGATATATCAAAACCGTGGTGTATGTGTATAGCCCAAGGACTCGAGACAACTGCTATGTTAATAGTCGTGTTAGTGTGCAGTAAACATGTGCACTGACAGAGCTAACATTCGGAGGGCATGAGACTAGCATATTGTTTTCTTTAATACTAATTTATAAGTAGTATCCAAGAAAAGTGGAAGTTGCCAAGAAAATGTTGCAATACGAAAAAGCTTAGCAATACCTACCGAGAGAAGATCAATTCCTGCTGGTTCAAGCGTAGGCACCACTGTTGCCAGATCCTGAACAGGAATTATTCCATTAGGTCCTTATAAGTCATTACGGTCATTGTAGTTTCATGAACAGGAAATATTCCATTAGGTCCTTGTATGTCGTTATGGTCATTGTAGTTTCATGATATTTCATTAATTTGTACACATAAAGGCACAACACGAATAAGTACAGAATGCCTCAGGTCATACAAAAAAGCAGATGTGATGCAAGTCTTTAATTTATTTTCTGAGGCATCATGCATTTATTAATTTTGCAATCTCAAACATGAGGGTTCAGAGAAAGTTTCTAGTTTTCATACCCGACGAGGCCATATGGTAAAAGAAGATTTGAAGTCAGGGAATGAAGTAACTCCTGGCCAAGTTTCTTCATTTGGAGTTCCTAAAACTCTTCAGAAATGCAAGGTAAAGTAAAATTGAAGGATGCCACTGGTGCCTTAATGGCAGAAAGGAAAGCCATCTTGAGACCTTAGTAACAATAACATGCAAACCTGAAAATTGTACGCAATTGATCAATCTCGGACTCTCCAGGGAACAGTGGTTTTTGGTTCACCATTTCTGCAAAAATACAACCTACTGACCACACATCAATAGGGGTAGAGTACTGGTGACACCCAAGGAGAATTTCTGGTGCCCTATACCACAAGGTCACAACCTGAAATTAAAAATATGTAAATTTAACGGCAGCTCCAAATGAATCAATAGAATGATAGGCAGAGTTATTATTTAAGAATGAAGATTATAGATGCAAATTAATCATCTAAAGTTGGCTTACCAATTTAAGCAAAAGAAAAGTATATGCAATCAACCTTTTCTTACAATGAACAAGAATGTCCTGTGATTGAACTCTTATTTTCCAACCTCATGATTTTGAAAGATCTTATCTATACCATAGTTTTAACCATACTTTCACCTGAGCTACCAAAGCATTTTGTATTGTCTAGACTCTAGATCTTAATGAACATAAATTTGCAGCAAAGAAACATTATCACATAGATAAGCTACCTCCTGTGTAAATGTTCGGATAGGAATACCAAATGCCCTTGCTAGCCCAAAGTCTGCAAGCTTTAGGGTATTAGTACGCTTCTCAATCAGTAGGTTCTGAGGTTTCAAATCACGGTGAAGAACTCTATGAGAATGGCAGTATGCAATACCACGTAAAATTTGGCAGAGAAATGACTGCAAAAAGAAAAGCAGCACTTGTCAGCCTTGAAGATTCTATATAGAAACAGCTACAACATAAGTTTCTTTTAGGTACTCGATCAAACACATCTACTCATAAAACAACCAAAATATGAATGATATATCTTAAAGCTGCCCTCTTAGTTATTTGATTAACAGTTATAATTTAGATCACAAATTATTTTCCAAGTTATCGACATTATTCAAGCCTATTTGAGACAAGATATGCAGTGCTCATTTAGCTTACAAGACATGAAGATTAACATGTAGATATTTTTAAAGGTCAGCCGGTGATACATGATGTTACTTGGCAATGATTTCTGAGCCAAGACAATTAGACAGATAATGACATGCTACTTGAGGTGTAGAGGCTTGCAACCTAAGGAGCCTAAGTGCAAAGAAATACAAATGAATAGGGAAGATAACAAAGAATCGTAAGACATTATATCAGCCTTGAATGTACTAAATTAGTCAATGAATAAAACTGAACACATTATCTTGAAGATAAATAATTGAAAGAAATTTCTTGAACATAAAGCAAATCAGAACCCATTAAAAAAAGACGGCCCAATGAATTAGGGTCTCATTAATGCAGTATCTGTGGAGGATCAACCTTATGTTTTAAAAAGGAAGGCCCTTTCTTTAACTTAAACCCTTGTCACAGTTTGTGAAGGGTGAAATAATGTCAATCTTGAAGCCACAAAACTAGACAATAAGTGAAGCTATAAACAGGATCTCTAAAATAAGGTAGATAAATGCTGAACAAAATTCAAAAGTGAGAAATATGTCTTTACAAATACCTATGTGTACAAAAATTATAAGAGATGTTATGCTTGATTAATAAAAGTAAATGGTGCCTCATTCTCACATCTGCATTATGAGCAGAGTGGAATGTAAAAGATATAAGTGATTCAAGGATGATTCATATAAAATAATGAACAATACTTAACCATGTAAAATACATAATGTGCAATAGATGACAGCCCGTGGAGATCAATGAAATTTTGTTTAGTGCAAGCCTCAGACATATGAATTATTCTCAGTTTGCAAATGAATATTAAGGGAGTAAGGACCTCACTTTTATTAAACGTGTATCTTTAAAAAATTCTGGATGGGAATCCATGTGCTTCTTCAAGTCCATGTCCATATACTCAAAAACTAGGTATATACTTTTCTCACTGTGCACTACGTCATGTAACCTGCTATCAGAAAGCAGCTAAATTCTCATATGGTCTTGTAATGTCACAGAATAATAACCCAGAAAGAATAGTTTTTTGTTGCATATAAAGGATAATACAAGAATTCAAGCCATCACTGATATACATTCAGTCCAGAATGAAAGATGAAATAACACAGGCCTAACACTATGACATGGTCGAGTTCTTTTATGGATCATGAACTATGTGTACATGGGGAGACCAATATTTAATATATTAGTGTCTTATTGGAAGTTCAGCTATTATTTTCACATACTGATTTATATTATTGTTAATTGTTATTGCCAGAAGTAACATGGCGCACCATCAGACATATTGAACTGCTGTGACATGAACACATGATATTGTTCAAAGAGACCGTTTTTAGGGTAGAAACACAATTCTGATGTTCCTATAGATGTATCAATATGAGTTCTATATAATTTCAATTGAGAAAGCCTAGGATGGAAGAAACAGAAGGGACAGTTTAAAAATTCACTAAGATATTTCTTGTAGTGTGCATAGGGCCCACACTTAATATAGTCACATAGTTCATAAAACTAATATTTGATCATTTTAAATTGCCAAGTACTAGAAAAATGAAGACAAATGTAGACACCAGAAGTAGGATAATCACTCCAGTCAAAGCTTAAATGTCAAAAAATACATCAAGATTCCTAGTATACCTTAAAAATATCTTGCTCCAGAAAGAATTTGGCATTGAATTTTAAACAAGAAATCTTGCCTCATATATTGATCTCCAGGTAAAGAGTGTCTAATATAACAAATCCAGAAGTAAAGATTGTAAAGTTACTTGCTGAAGCAGCTCAAAATAGAGTATGAACAGGTTAGTTTCATACAGATAAGGTTCATCCAACAATTCACTATCATATCTACTGATGCTGCAACGACCAAAGCAATAACTTCTAATTTCACATCTTCAAATATTATTGCTGTTTTAAAACTATGCAGCCACTTAAAATTAGAGAATCAGAGATTAATCTTTATTTCATGAATTTTAGATGCCCACATTAATAGTATTGTGCACCAGATATAATCTAAAGCATTCTTCAACTTAACATTGTTAAACTAGCACAATTGAAATCACAATCACATTGCTAGTTGGGTTTTCTTAACAGCTAAAATGATTGAGATGATAATATATGATCATACAGGACTCCAACTTGAGGTGGAGAAGAAGATTTCCAAGAAACTAATAACTAAGTCAATTGGTGTTAAAGAGAACTGTCTGAACATACAATAAAACCATATGATGTACAAAAAGTGTGAAGAGGTGCTCTGATCAGGCTGAGGAATACCCAAATGTGAGAAAAGATTGCAAACTCTATGGGACAGCATGCTTTTTGTCTTCAACTGCAACTATATAGATTTGCTGACTAATATTTAATTTATTTGTTCTACAGGCTTGTACGAGGAAAGATGTTTATGTTTTAGCAGCCACAGAATATGATATCAGAGAAGAGCTTTCAGTGAGTTTCTATTTCATTTGTGTCTGCCACAAGTTTCAAGATCCAAAAGCTTAGACCTTGTGATAGGTTGCTACTTTTGTTGCCAGTATTTACAAAAAGAAGACAAATGGTAAATCTTAGTGGACAAGGATCATCAATGGTGCAACAAATTTTTTCCTAATCTTGTTGGTTTATGGTTATAAATATCTTGTACAGGTGATGAATAAAGAAAAGAGAACATATGAATTACAAGAAAAAAAAGTAGGCAAGGAACCTGAGAAGAAGGGAAGAATCACCTGCGAAATGAAGGATGGGAGATGGAACTCATGAGCAAGGAACAATAGAGGCAAAATTTTCTTTTTTTTTAAATAACTATAACACTAAATTTTCTTCATGAGTCACTTGTCTAATACAAAAGTTTGCAAGATTTCTTCAGCACTCAGCAACCGGAACAAAGAGAAAGTCCCAAATATGCCTAATGTGGGATGATATATGTATTACAAATCAAAGTTAAGACATAAATTCACCAAAAATCCTTTAAGAAATGCTAACCAATTCCAACTCAACTATAAGTCAAAATCTATTTAATCCCAAATCTAAGCTCTTATCTGAATTAATCTGGCACCAAAGTTTATCGCAAATCTGCTCAAGCCTTCTTGCTATTATGCCTGCCATTGGTTGCTTTCATTATATGGTATCTTGTCACTAAGTTTGGGAATACTCATGCCTAATCAGGGTATGGGACTAAGATGCCACCACCACACTATCGAACTGCTGTAGGAGTTCCCTGTGATTCTCCTTGACTTCTTTAAACTTCTTTTTTTTCACACTTCAATTTTTTTGTTCAATTATCATGATTAAAAAATGTGCTGTTGTAGCTATTATGTTGTGATTTGTTATCATAAAGCCATAAGCTTCTGATAACATCATATTCCACCTGATTCACTAAACCTTCAATTGAATTGGTGACCAAGCACCTCTCATGCACCTGATCAGTGTTGTTCATTCATCGCCCATGCAACCTTGTTCGATTCAGTGTGGCTTAATCTCTAACTTCAATTTACACATCTTCAGAAGACACTGGTGCAGCCACTAGAGTCTATCAATAGGGTCCAAAGCTGGCCATTGCAACAGATCTGGTTGTGGGAGATGTACGCCTCTAATTCGCAGTTCATCTTGTGGGTGGTCACCATAGTCATAGGACACCACATTGTTGCTCTTGTTCACTGTCTTCTTCTTCAGCAATGGCTAACTCTAGTGCAAGTGCCACTTCTCCTAAGATTTTGCAGCATTGCCTACATAGGATAACATGCGATATGGGCATGTCATGACACATTCATTCATGGTCATTGGATCACTGTCACCATCATGAGAGGATCTATGACCTTGATAAAGCTGATCAAGGAGGAGGCTTGGCTGACCATGCCAAGGACCCAAACAAACCTATTCCCTAAGTTGGATGTGCTTTTATTGCTCAGCTAACATTGGTGGAGAGAAGAAAGGGACAGTTACCCAAATCAGCCCCAAGAATGACTTCAACACCTACATAGACATTTGTTATATCTTGTTTACAAATTTGACTGAGTCCATTCAAGTTGACTTGTCAATTGGGCTGATTTCTACCTTGCATGGTCAAGAATCTAGGATACATGCAGCACGTTCATTGTTGCCATGGAGCCATTGCATATAGTTATATGTTGGGTTGGGATAAAAGAGAGGTTGCAAATGGGCTATTTATGTCACATGATTTGCACTGCAAGTTCATGATACTCTAATTTTCTTGGGTTTTTCAAATAAATATTTCACTAAATCATATCAAAGATTGTGGACACAAGAAAATCCTAGGAAACTATCAATATCATAAATTTCACATTCTGAATCCTTGGAATTCAGCACAATTAATTTGCAAACTTGGATCACCCAGAAAAATTTTAATGCATTGCCAAAAGTGACAAAGCAATGATATGGCTAAACCACTAAGGAATATTTCCCACTATGCACTGCCAATAACAGAAAGCAGATATTTAACAAGATTTGGCACCAATGAAGAATAAGTATTACAATAATTTATAGCATGAATTTCATGATGAACATGCCACAAACAAGGGTGATTCCACGAAAGACTTTCATTGAGCAACTCCCATGACCAGTTTTGAGTTTTGGCATAATCTCATACAATGACGTCAATTGAGTCTTATGATTAAAATATATTGTGAAGCTAAGAATTACATTTTCTCGAGTCTTGTAACAATCATATCTCATTCAATAAGACCAGCAGAAGTTAAGAATTTTCTCAATTTGGTCAGCGTAACCTGGCTAAGGGTGATTTGATCTCACTATCTATATTCAGATTAGCTAAATTCTTAAATGTGAATTCAATGAAGAGACGTGATACTAGATCTACAAAGAGATCAATCAAGGATGCATCTGCTGTCTCAATTAGGTCAGCATAACATGACTATAGTGATTTATCCTCAGTAACTATATTTAGATTAACTAAATTACTAAATTCAATGAAGAAACATGATACTAAATCTACGAAGAGATCAATCGAAGATGTGTCTGCTACACAGACCGACAGAAGTCAAGATTTTCGCAATTTGGCGAGCATAACCTGACTATGTTGTCATGCTTCATCTCCTTCAAAAGTGAGACCTCTCGGATGGCGGTGCCGGGGACCCCCAAATCTTCCCGCTCAAGCGGAATCTTCTTGAGGGCAATCATCTTATTAGTTAGACGGTCCCGAGCCTTGTACACCACTCCATATGTCCCTTCGCCGATCTTCTCCACCTTTTCATACTGAGATCAATATTGGCACCGCATTACCACCCAAAAACCTTCGCTTACCGAGAATAAGAATGCAGAAAACAGTAAGCCGGTCAGTGCTTGCTCACCTGGTCCATGTCAAGCGCAAATCACGTCGTGGCCTGTGGGTATAAGAACAGTTATCCCATCAAATCAAGCAGCGACGTGAAAAAACTTAAAATCCAACGACAAAAATTAACCCAAGCACGCGAAGCCCTCACTCGATTCGATCATGAAGTCTCAATCAGAACGGCGGAGAGGGCGCAACAGAAACTTAATCCGGCCGATTAAGAACCCTAAGCGAGGAATCGAAACGCGTGATTTTCCACGCCAATGCAAACAACCAAGCTAACGACGACAAAATCAGTAATACGAATCTCGAAAGACCGAGAGGCATCGAAAAAGAAACAGTGAGAGAGAATGCGAGAACGAGATCGGACATGGAGGGAGGACGTGGTCAACCGACCTCAGGAGCTAGGGTTTCGCCGTGAGGGGAGCCAGAGCAATGGAGACGCGAGCGTCGCCGAGAGGTAGAGGAAGTCAGCACTGGGGGTGCGCGCGTAAGGGAGAAGAAACCTTTTATGGGGTCTCGTCACTATCAGAAAATGGGGAGCTTCATTGTGACGTGGCGGGAGAAGCAAGTGGGGCCCATGTAATCCGCTTAAGCGACGGTAGGAGGAGGGTATCTTCTAAGAATATGAATTGGTTTTGGGGCGTCAAGCCGAGTCTCCTGGCAGCCTTTCTTGGACCTACCCAAATGACACCGGCGTCGTACCTAACGAGTGAAACGGTCTGTTGTAGGCCCCAGGGCTAAAAAGTTCGTAGAGCAAGGCGCATGGTGATATTTGTGCGTAATACCAATAATCCTTTTTTTACTAGTGAGAGAAATTCGTTATTGGCAACTTCATACTATCGATAATCTTGTTAAAAAATAATAAAATATAATTTCATTATTTTTTTGACTCTCAATTACTAATCATATCTTTATTTCTATAGCGTCTTGTTTTAATCGTTCGAATCTTAGTTATATTAGAAATAAGAAAGCCCCTCAATTACTAATTATATCCTTATTTTTTACAACCCTTTAGTTTATTCATCCGAATCTTAACTATCTTATGAAAGCATTTATTCCATTTACAGAGCTCTATCTTAGGAATATTAAATATTTTTAAAATAAAATTTAAGATTATATATATATATATACACACACGAAGGGATATTATTAAGAGTTTTTAAAATGAGATAGCAAATAACAAAAAAGTGATTGTGAATAGAAATACTGAAGTTTACTATTCACAATCTCTTTTTACTATTGATAACCTCTTTAATGTTGATAACCCATAAAAAATAATACAATATTAATTTATTATCTATAACTCTTTTATTGTCATTTTTTTCTTTTTTTCTTCCCCACAACACCTTATTTCATCTTAGCTGATGATGATGCTCCGTGTCGATGTTATCGTCATTGACTTTGCTTATCGTGGATACGATTAGTTGCCTCTTTTAATGCTTCTTTGTTTATTATTGATACCCATGCGACCCCTCGATGCTCGTCATAAGCATAGCTAAAGGCAACATCATTTGCCACTTCTCCACCTGCTACCATCATCACTCGTCGTTGATATTTCCTAATATTATCCTTCTAAGAGGAAGAGAAAGGGGAGAAAGTAGAAGATAAAGAGTTGAATAAGAAAAGGATATTTAGGCATATTTATAAAAGAATAACTTAGAAATATTAAAAAATTTAAAATTAGGTTGTAAAAAAATATGAAGATATTACAAATGATAATATCTAAAATCTCCCTTTAAGAACTTTTAATATTTCTAAGATATCCCTTCTATAAATGAACTTAAATATCATACACTTATCACTTAGTTTCAATAAACTATACACTATTCCATCTAACAAATATAAAATAATAAAAAATAAAAAATTAAATGAAACTATCTGATGATCGAAAAGGATAAAGTATGAAATAGTTTTTTTTATATATTTTTAATATTTAATGCATTGAGTTACGTGCTCGAAAATGATATTTTGAGAGTTTTTTCAAGAAAATATCATATTTTACGTCAGTCTATATCAACTCAAAAGATACCATATTTGAATTATATTTTGAAATTGTGAGAAATAAGAATATGATTGATAATTTAGTGATTATATTTTATAAAATGATTGGATCCCTCAACCTTACTTTTAATAGTCAGGATTTTTTTATATAAATTAATGTCCAATTTGTTAGATGAAATTTTTTATATAAACAAGATATTAAATCCTCGTTCGTTGTTTAGTATGCATTCCAATTCTTTAATTGCCACAAGAAAATAAAAAATTACAAATAATGCAGTTGGGAATTATGTGATAGCAAGCTTGTAAGCTTGATTTCAAGTTTCAAATAGCCTCTCCGATTCTATAATGCGAATGATCTCTTCTTTTGAGCTGCATTGTATCATCTTATATGGGAAAGAAAAAGAAAGCAAGAAAAACAACTCCATCTTCTTCTCATTCTTGTAGAGAAGCCAAAGCGAGAAGCTCGAGGTCACACTTGCATTACTCTTTAGGTGATTAGTCCTGATCACAGTATGACATTTGGAATTGTAAGTCTGCTTGTAGCAGCATACGGTCAACACTCAGATGTATGAAGCCACTTGTGTGATCTACCAAAGAAGCTACAAAGTTGCTGCATCCGTGACAAAGCAGCTTCAGTGAAACGCCCAGAAGTCCTGCCGTCGCACCACCTGCTCTTCCTCCGGTGTGTAATCACAAACAATGTCGAAGGTGTCGCGGATCTCTTCGGGTGTTTTGCCTTTCATCTTACCAGCAACGGTTTTGACGGTCAGCTCCAACCGACTGCTTAGGTTCAAATAATCTGCTGCCTGAGGATGCCAGAAGAAGAACAAAGTTAATAGACCAGCAGCAGAAGCGAAGGTCTTTATGTGCACATAATGGAATGCACAATGATGATGGCATTGTAGCACTCGAGTAGTGGGAAACAGTGTGAGGTGATTAACGTGATATTAAAATGTATTGTGGTATTAAGCTGATGCATGCGTGATCCTTCACGTACCAAATTAAGAAGCTTGTTGATATGAACCATGTCATTGTAACCTGAGTCAGTTGATAAGATTAGTTAATGTTTCTTTCAAGCGATCATCATCAGAAAGACGATGAAAAGTAGAAGCGTTAACACAACCAAAAGAATCGATCATCACTAAAGAAAGTTGGTAAAGAACGATGAAGAAGAAGGGTTTGTTTTCTTTCATCTTCTTGCACTTGTTTCTGCCCTTACCTCGAGGAGGTCGAAGAGGGTGTCGTTGTCCACGTTGATGAACTCGGCGTCCCACTTCTTGAGCCTTTGGGCGAGGACGGGGTCAGGACCACCGAAGACGCCGTTGTTCGTGGCGTTCGCCTGATTTTCCATGTACTCGAGGAGCATGCGGAGGATTTGGCCGGTGACATTGTAGCCGGGGATGACGCCGGTGGCGCAGTCGTCCTCGATGACGTTTCCGATCGACTGCGAGTGCTGCCGGGCCACGCCTTCATCCACCTCGAACAGAATGCCGTCGGAGCCCCGCAGCTTCACTATCTTCCTCGCGTTGTCACCGGAAGCCATGGCCGAGAACGACAAGCGGAAAGAATCGCGAGAGCGCGCTGTAAAACGAAAGAGAGAGAGAGAGAGGATGGAGTTGGCAGGACGGAGGAGCGGTCGCAGTATTTGTAGCGGCTTTTCGTGATCTACATGATTTCGTGAGCTAATTTCCTGTCTTGACGGAAACACCGAACGCGGAAAACACTCTTGGCAGTGGCCTATGTCTGTGGGCCTCGGGTTGCGTAATTGTGGGACCCGCGATGGCGACCAATGCAATTAATTCCTTGCCGATAGACATCTTTCTTGATGCCTTCTATCTCTCTGGAATTAAACGAACAAAACAGTAACTAAAATAATTAGCTACAATTAATCACCATAGTAGGAATGACGCCTCTGATACAATCAATATTACGTGTATAAGAGTTGATGTCATCACCTCATAAAACTAATTAGTATGAATAAATCTACCTAAACAGCGATGTGAGTAAACAAAAAACATCATACTCCGTATGTTTATGTTTGTGTCTATTAGATCCAACGGGACATATATATAACACAACTCAATTTTGTCTCCAAATCAAGCCCTCCTATTGAATTCAACCTTATATGACACGTCTGTATTCATATTATGGGCTAATTATAGGTTACGTGGTAGTTAGTTACATTTAATATATTAATATCTATATTTTAAAATTTTATATTAACACTCTATAATTACGAAAGTGAAATATCTGGATTCATTTATTTTAATGTCATTGATTTTATTAATGAAAATATAAAAACAAAAGATAAAAATATAATTTTAATATTCTAATATAAAAACAAAAGATAAAAATATAATTTTAATATTCTAATTGGTGATGGCTGACAACAATATCGTTAGAGACTACGAACGACTGTTATAGATAAGGAGAGCGATGGTAAGATGTGATGGTCTACTCTACTAATTTCATTGTGATGGCTACAACAATGATCTTAGAGCTCGAACATGTTTAGATAGACGATGGTAAATGTGAAGGCTATCTTCACATATGCAATTGACGTTAATACAATTGCGAAACGACTTTCAAGTTGCTTTCTTGTATTGCACGACGTTGTGCAAATACGAACGACCTTTTCACCGCTTAACAATTACGTTCACATCGACATAAATGCAAAACGACAATAAGTGAGAACTACTTGGTAATTGCAACGACGTTGTTGTAAATATAGAGCGACCCTTATATCTCACTATCGTTCTCTTTATCTACATCACCCACCTACGTCCCATAGTAACATTATTATTTGTCACTATCAATTAAAATATTAAAATTATATTTTTTACAATTTATTTTTATATTTTTGTTGGTAAAAATAATAATTTAAAATAAATGGACCTAGATGTTTTATTTTTTATTTTGAATTATTTGTTGACACTGACAAAGTAAGAAAAAATCTCTAAAATGATTTTAATATTGGACAAGTTTGTTGAAAAATATACGTAAAATCTCTAAAATAATTTCCCACCACGACGTGCATATTGCATGATTGCTCTTCGCCTCGCTTGGGTGAAATTTTTTTACTAATAAATCTATATTCAAAATCATTCCATTTGAATTTTTTTTTCTATCAAAGCATCGAACTTCTAAATTCTCATAAGGTCAAACGTAAGAATTAAGATACTAAAAATAATTAATTACAAAAAATAATCTATAATTAGCCCTCAAATTAATCTAGATCAGAATAAGCTTCCGTTGGACTCTGGTTACAGTATATATGTACCACAACCATTTTTGTTACTAGTAACTCCGTACTAATGATAATAATAATAATAACCTAAAAAATAAACAAATAATACAAATAATCGATCTCAGACACAATGACCTTCTTTTAACTTGATGTAGACAACTAACTAATTGAAAAGAACACGTACATTATTTATCGCAACAAAAGACCTAAAAAAGAAAAACAAAAACAAAAACTATGGAAAATGCACTGACACACTCGTTCGAGGTAGAACACACATTGTAGCCTGCACATAAATACCGAAGCAGCTCTTCCACGTTATTTTCTTTAAGAATGCCTCGATCTTGCTTCATGGTTAAAAGAAATCTTAGGGCATGCACGAGCAGTCTTTGAAGAGGATTTCTCTTGATGATATTGTTGATAGAACATTCTGGCCTGAGAAAATGGGGTCCTTGGGGAGCTTTTGCCCAGCATGTATCGGTCATCTTCAACCAAGTTGATCATCCTCCAATTGGTGCTGGATGAGATTGGTTTCCCACCTGCTCTAATCACGTCAACAAATTAAGCAGAATTTTAAGTAAATGTTATAACTTAAAATGGATGGAATACAAATAGGCAATGATATCAAAAATGGCTTTTCTTTCATTAAAAACACTTGTTATAAATTAAAAATGGATGGGATATAAATAGGCAATGATATCAAAAATGGCATTTTTTTCCTTAAAATTCACCTGGACTGCCAGCTGCCTATTGTCATCTGGATAACTGCTTGTCCAATGTAATCTCAACTAACTGGATATTGCCCTGGAGCGAACAAGCTTTGCATGGTGGCATGAAAGAGTAGCCATCAAGAAGTTTTGAACATTTCAATCCCCATTTCACCATCAAAAACTCAATTAAGTGATGACCACTGTACATGAAAATATTCATTGTCAGTTACTACAGTATGTTGTCCTATAAAAACACACACCTCCATGCAAAATTTAGCAACACAGAAAGATGAGGCCAAACCTTCGATTGTGGTACGTTGTTATAAACACTGATCCAGGAGAATTTTCCAGAAGAAAAGCCACCGTCGCAAAGAGGTCATCAAAGTCTTCAGAAGACAGTGCCATATATATTTCAAATATACTAAGCAAAATTTAAAGAAGCCAGGCTTTGAGTGCACTCAATCATATTCCTACCAGTTGAATCATAAAGTACATCAGCTCCAAGCACTATCTGAGGATGCAAATTAAACATAGGCTCGTCCCACTCCCCCCATGTGAGGCCCAATATCTAAAGACATAACAAAAAAGCATTTCGATAGCAAATTAAAGAACCAGTACCACATAAAAGGTGATTATGAGATTAAAATTTACTTCACAGTTGAGTTTGTTGAAATCACACATCCTTTTCATATTGTCCAGGACCTGCAAGCCCCCATCATCACAATCAGAAAAACTGTATACAAAAGAAATAACCAAATAGAGTTGATGCATTGACAATGATATTTAAGTTATATAAACAGGAAAATATGAGTGAACATAAATGCTGTAGCTGAATTATTATCCTCATCTTCTTGCTAGACACTAAAAGCCAAAAATGTATTTCATAATCTTAGTATCGGATGTTCCTAATAAATCTAAGAAAATCCAAGCAACAAGAATGAAGAAAGTGTAGCAAAATTTAGTTGTGCTTCCTGTTTAGTGACCCGGAGAAAAGAAATTTTATTTTTTCATGTAGCAAAATATACTAAAAGCAGGATTTTGAGGATAAACATAATGTAGTTTGGCACTAAAACAACATCGGACAAAAGGACTTGTGGATACAGGAAGAGTACCACTATATAAGCTTCTTGGATTTGGTCTCACATGCAATGCTAAAAGTCATTTGAAAATTTTTGCCACTCCTATATTCTCCCTGACATCAAATACAATCAATATTGCATCATCCTTTTCTCAAATTGGAGAGAACTTTATTTTCACCTTATCATGGAAGGCACAATATAAGATGCTTTACTTGAAGCATGCTTGTAAGAACTGAGGTTTGTCAATTATAATGTTTAATATCATCAGAGACTCGATCTTAGGTGTCCCTGATCTTAAATCTTTACCGTAGCAGGGTACACTTGAAAGCCTCAAACACAGCCCATCAAGCTTATAGCTTCGAACATCTTGGATCAACTGGTTAACCATCAATATATTTAACAACTTGTTATTCCTCTAACACTATCAGGTCATAAACCACCAATAACATAGTTTTCAGTATGGTCTCACAGAGATCAATTAGCTTGGAATTATTAATGAGAATAACTGAAGCATAGAACTAATTCCATATTCATAAGCTCTCAGTTTACAGTTTCCAGTTACTCCTTTCTAGTTCAAGTGTTCCTTAACGACTCCCATAAATAAAGCTCATCTTTTTTCAATGGTTAGCTTCTGCTCTATAAAGGTATACCCATCTGAAAATTTCTTGATCAAAGGCACCCAGTTAATGAATTCTCTCCCTGCAAGCCTCCCCTGGTACTTAACAAGCTCTTACTTTATAAAGTTCTCCAAATATTGATCATAATGGCCAAATACCATTTACTCTCTCACAGAAGGCTTGACCATGGAATAATATCTAAATTATTTTTATCATCATCACAACCTTGAGTTTCAGCAAGTGAAAAGTGCATGAATAAGAAAGCCACCTTCTTATTCTTAAATCTCATTTCTATAAAATCTCAGTGATGATCTAAGAATAGCCTTGGTTCCTTATTGCCATGAAATCGAAGTACAGCAGCTCAATCTTTCTAGGTTCAGTTTGCAGTATTTTGTTTCCTTTCATAACTGCCTATTTTATTGTCAGATTTGATTCGATCCATCTTGTTTTTGAAATCCATAGTGACCATGAGCACATCAGATATCAATCCCGAATATATACCCATTTGTGAGTTTGGAAGCTAAATTATCTTGAAGATTTCATGAGAGGATTGCTATGAAAAACAATTCTTAAAAGGTTAACATGTGGATTTTATAGTATTTCACAAATGACATAAATTTAGCATACCTGAGAACCCTTTGAGAAATATTCTAGTTAACTGATTAGTGTTTACACACACTAGACATGTACGTCATCTGCAGCAACTAAACCTAAATAGGCCCCAGTCAAGCAAAAGAATATAATTAAATATTAATGCTTATATTAGACTACAAAACAGAACTGAACATTTGTTACAAAAGAGAAGATTATCTCTAGGTATAATACTAAATTAATGGACAAATTGAAACCTCTAAAAAAGTGAGTGTCTATTTTCTTTTTCTTTAATTTTTTTACTCAAAACCATGTAACTATTATTTCCATGTGAAGTAATCTTACCACCAAATTATAGCAATTAGTAATGTGGCATTTCCAAAACATTTTCTTGATAAAATGATAAAATGGAGCAGAGAGAAAGGAGCTGGGATGCTACTCATATGTTTTGTCCATGGAAATATCAATAAGTAAAATCTAAACCTCTGTTTGGTATGAGTTATCTGTTAAGATGACATTTGCCCCTACTTTGGCTGCTACCAACCCAGGCAATGATGTTCCGGCACCTAACTGCAAAGTATTGGAGAAAAATATCAAAAGGTCGACAAACAAAATGACATGAAACAATCAGTTATGGCGTAAAATACTATCACAAACTTTTCTGGCTATCTCTGATAAAAAATAAATTCTGGATATAGCTCAAACATCAAAAGACTAACTCAAATACCAGAACAAAAAATTAGCTACTTATTACATGGAAAGAGAAGATAGGTTGTGTGATTATTTATCAATAATTTATTACCTACAAAGTATGTAGGTTGCAGATCTTATTGTATATTCCTGCCAAAATAGTCAATGCTTATAAGTTCAGCAGCCATTGTTTGTATTCTCCATTGATGAACAGTGAACACACATGAGGTTTCTTCGTAAATGAAACATGATAACGATGACCAACAACATTCTCTTAAGGTTTATTTATAGTCTACTAACCAAACGACAGACTTAACGTGAAGAACTCAGTTGTTGGGGGTTATAAAAAAAAAGTATAAGATACATATATTGATGAAAACATATAATATTTTGTAGTCCTCAGGCAAAGAACAAAGAAAGAACAAGTTTGCACCAAAAGACACTAATTGGAGCAAGCAGTAGCACTAAAATGGCTATGCAAATTGGATACAATGTACAGTTTCTAACATTAATAACCGAAAATAAATTATTCTTTCTGGTCATCATAAATTTCAGGAAAAACATAACTAACTTGTAATTCAAGAATAAAAGAGGAAATAATCTAATTCCGAGATATTTAAACTTGTAGTTACACTCCATATTCTCCTAATCTGCACTTTTAGCTCAAAATGGCATCATCCTTTTAATCCAAGTGAGTCAAGGAACTAAAATACTAGCAAGAAGTGTATCTAAAATCTGACAAGTTGACCTTCCAAATAAAATCTTTTCAGAATATAGCAGTTGTTCAAAACCTAATAATGCCATGAAGCATTTCACTAAGCCCAACAAGAGGTGCACCAATATGACAACTTCTACCTTAGCCCCTCAGCAGCAAACGAGGAAAACAGGATGCAGGAAGAGTATACTAGTTGGAAGAGAAATTAATTTGAGCAAATAATTCTCAAAAACCAAAAGAATCAAACAACTGTAATGGTAAGTGTACCTCAACAACTGGGACGCCAGAGAACCGCGATCTATGCTGCCATATGTACTCGGCAAGAACTTTGCTGCACGGCCAGACGAACATCCCGTAGTCTTCTCGCATATTCTGCGGGGTTAACCCACGATTACGGTAGAAGTAGAAGCTAATCTTTTCCGGCAATAATTGTAAGCTCGTTATTTAAGAGGCAATAGTTGATTGGTCAGTTGCTTACCTCGATAATATCGATGAAGAAAACGTGGTCGTCGGCGGAGGAATCACCTCCGAAGTAATGGCGAGAGATGGTGGTCATGGTGCGGGGGGAGCTCGCCCCCGCGTTCGCGCTTGCTGTTGGTGATGGGACCAGCGAACATGAGGAGGAAGCGGCATCGTCGTCCTCATTGTCCTCCTCCTCCTCCTCCATCGGGTCGTCGTCGCTGCGCCCGCTTCCGCCACTCATCGAAGGAGGTCGATCGGACTTGGGAAATGGACTCGGGTGAAGTCATCTCCAGGGTTATGTCATCAGGTAGGATTTGGGACGGATCCATACAAGATCCACACCCAAAGTCCGAACCCAACCCAGATGACATGCATAAGGTAAATTCATATCCAACCCGAATCCGGTAAGAGCTTTATTGTGAATTAAAATTCAATATCATTTCCTAATTGTAATTCTTATTTTTTTGTCATTTTTTATTTGTTTATCTATACAATTTTCTAACTGAAATAAATCTAAGAAAAGTTATGCTCACCTTTTTTCCCAGAAAGTTCATTAAATTTTATTACATATCAGAACTTTTTAGTCAAAATTATAAAAACCAAGAGAAGTCAAAATGTAATGCTTTCTGATCAATTAAAATTTTAAATAATATATCAACAATTTTTTTTATGGAAGAATAATTATCTTCTTGGATTTTGTTCCTTTTTCTATTTTTAAAAATATTTTTTGAATTGACTATAATTCTCTTGATGTACATACCCATGATTTTTTAGGTTATTTTATATTTTGGTAA
Organism: Musa balbisiana; assembly: GCA_004837865.1. Classification (NCBI taxonomy): domain Eukaryota; kingdom Viridiplantae; phylum Streptophyta; class Magnoliopsida; order Zingiberales; family Musaceae; genus Musa; species Musa balbisiana. The sequence continues at coordinate 3,787,780 of CM017188.1, read as the reverse complement.
AATTTTAAAAATCATATATTTTTCAAAGCGCACATTATCCAACTCATCCTTTGTATTTTCTTCTTCATGTTCTAATTTATTCTTTTCTTAACATAAAAGTAAGATATAGATATACTCAATAACATATTTTAGATATACTGCTATAAAATATACATCTTATCTTAGTGCTCCTATGCTTCTGATCAAATCCAAACATTTGATACACTGCCTAAATGGATTAATATAACATGTTATAAAATAAGGTAAGTATCTAAACCTTTGTTTGTTTAAGAATACATCAAGAACAAAGGATTCCCTTGGTTGATGGGACTAATAAGTTCAATGCAATATAGTTGTTCAATACATATATAATCTAATGTAGTAGTACTTGGGAGTTTTGGTCAAACTCCTAATTTAATTATTATTTGGATTAAATTTGTGGTAAATAGCTCTCTAGGATCAAACCCTACATTTATGAGTGGTACTTCATTGGTACATCCATGCACCCCTATGCATCATCAATCTGCATATCCTATGCATGCATGAAGACATATCTGAAGTTACTGCAAATACTGAAGCTAAAACATCAAACAGCAACAAAATGATGGTTTCTGAAGCCATAATCTACTACATATGCTTCAGGACAGTTCACTACTACAGAAACAATGGCTTCAAATAAAGCACCAACACAAAATACACCTCAGAGAGAGAGAGAGAAAGAGAGAGAGAGGGAGTTTGGAAGCATAGGAAGGGAGCCCTTTTGAGTGTCCAAAAGAGATTAAGAACAGCATCCTACAAGAAGCTTTTCTCCTTAAGCCAAGTCCTCTGTGAAGTGTACACTCTTCTCCTTCATTAAGAAGAGCAGCTCCTCACACCTAGTCGACCTCCCACTGCTTGCGGAGACCGAGCTCATCCCCTGCCCCAGAGTAGCCCTCATTGCTGAGCCGCCTCATGTTTCTCATCCGTTGCCAAGTGCCACATGATATAGAGGCCAAGAAATGATGGATGACGAGCTGCTGTCGCTGTTGGGCTATTAGATTTGCCTGATGACAAGCTGCAAAAGGTGTGCTGTATTTACTCAGAGAAAGCTGCTGCTTACGCTGGGTTTCATTGTGGAAGAAAAGGGAAGCACCTTCGCAGGGAAAGATTGGCGCAAACCCACCTCTAATGGGGTCAGTGAAAAGAACGCGATAATCTAGGGAGAAGAGAGAGAAGAGACTTAGGGTTTGGATCATATGTCACTGTGTGTATACATGAATGCATTATTGGTACTTTACTGCACAGTAATCCATAAAACGCAGTCGTACTCCACTCAAGATCCTAGGGCTACAACATAGCCTTGGGAAGAAAAGCTAGATGCTAGCCAAAGCCTAAAGGCACGTACAAGTTCTTAGGTCATTTACTGTCTGCATTTTATACGTAAGAAATGAGATATTTAGTGTCTAACTTGCAGCCAATCTGCATTCAATCTTTGCTTGAAATCTCAAAGGCACAGAACATTTAGTTGATGACTTTTATTGCCTTACATAAAGTTCGACACCAAGAAAAGATCCATATAATCTTTCCCTCGTAGTTGAATCATTATTGGACCTGTCATTATTAGTTGTGGTATCAGCGCATTCATAAAGAATGAGCCTCGGCTCCAAGTAGTCTCCTCCACTGATGGTGAATAGGCGATGCAATACGTCGAACACATGACAAGATGCACTCTCTCGCCCGTAGTTCCGGTGGCGTCACTGCCACCATAAGAAGTGCGAAGCCCTTCGTCCACCCTGATTGCGCAAAGCCTTCGGTCGCAGCGAAGATGTAGCTGATGATAAGCACAGGCAACAACAACAGACCAAAGTTGACATCCATCTCCATGCTCCTCTCGGAAGCCTGAGACGAACATTCTTTTGAGGTTCCCTTCATACGAGGAAGAAGGCAAAATGCTTGCGGGTGTGAGCGCTGTGGCCTCATCCATAACTTGCGGAGTTCCATGCTGTCTCTCCCGTGGCTTCAATTTGTTTATCCGGACAATGAATTATGTTTCATGTGGTCACTTTGTCTTCTCAGATCGGATCACATGGCTCGTGTACTTCCTGCTCGAAGTGGGGGATCAAATAACATGGTGTTATCTTGATCACATGATTTCTCTGTTGGTATGAATCGCATGATTAAATGAAGACTAATATGCGACATGATAGTATTTTCGGATGATAAACATTTTCTATACTCTATCATAAAAAAACTACTATTGAAAATTAATTGGTCTAATAGTATGTCTATTACATATATGATGTAAGAAAAATGTTCTCTTGAAATTTAAAAAACCAATATTTTCTTGACTTGTAAATCAATAAAATTGTTAATATCAAGGTTTTTAATCTCGTATCATATCGACTCAATATGATGATAGCAACGTACTAAGCGATACATCTAAAATATGCATAAAATAGTTTAAAATTATCTTAAAATAAAAAAGAATTATGATAAAGGTTTTAAGTTAGAAATAAACATATATTTAGCATAGTTTTAGTAAAACTAATATAAATTAGGTAAGAATAATGTCACATATCTTTTTCGAGCTTCGAGGAGTAGCATTATGCAAAGTTCGTAATTTTAGTTCGTTTCTTATTGTACTTTCGTTAATATTGAACTATCTATAGAAAATTTATTTGATTATTTTGTATACAAATTAAATTTTAATATTTAAATAAATTAAGTAATTACCTGATTCTACCACTAAAATGAATAACGGACCTCCATAAGTGATTGATTAAGATCATCAATTATATGTATCTATATATCAATATTATATGTTTGTCTGATCCAATCTTAAAATTAATTCCACGACATAATGTATTGATAAATCATGTGTTATTAATGTATCAATGTGATGATGATCAAAGATTGATCATTATGAATCCATAAATCGTTGCTTTATTAAATTTAGGAGAGTGAAAAATATGAGAATAAGAAAAAGATTATGAGTAAAAATGAGTTTGAAATAATTCAAGAGAGTGTCAAGTGCAATAGATTGAAAGAGAGGGATGGTAAGGGTTTAAAAATCTTTTAAGATGCCTCAACGGTTAAAATTGACTATTTAAAAATCGTTATCAATCAATAACGATAGGTTTCGATCAATACTGCCCAGTACAAATCGGTAATGATCAAAAAAATTTAATCATTACCACAGGATACAATCCCGTATCACTTAATACTATGTCAAAAAATTGATAACAGGTGATAGTCAACATTTCGTATATCGATAGATTAGTGGATAGGTACATATGGTCCGTACTGAGTGATATGGTATGAAATTAAATTATTCTATCGAATCATGTTATACCAAATCAACGTGCACCTATGTTTTGTCTCACATTAAAAGTGAGTAAAAATACGAATTAATCTATAAAAAATTGATGAGCGTATTACCATAAAATTGAGTTTAAATATATTAGCAGTGGTGATAGATGCAATATGATAATAATATTAATATCATATTTTTAATCCAAAAATATTTTTAAATTTAAATTAGATGATGGGAACATGCATCATGCATGACATAATGTGGTTAACAAGGATCAGTGCGCTATTCGAAATATTGCTACGGAGGTTCGTGTGAAAACGCCTTCGACCACAGGGTCTTCCTTTGCTGCTAAACCCGGAGTAAGCGAAATCGCCGCCAAGAGTCGTCTTCCTTGAAGGGCAATCCTACTTTTCTTCGATCACTGGTACAAGGAACGCATCCCGCAGATCTAAGGCGTTCTGGAGGCGATTCCCGTCCGGAAGGTGGGTTTTACGGCCAATTCCTCTCTAACGCCTCGGATTTGGGGGGTGATTCCTGAGCGGCGATTTCTTTTGGGTGGAGTCCCTGGTTGAGATTGACGGGAAGGAAGATGTTCTGTTGAGGACCAGCGAACAGATCGTATTGCTTGCTTCCGCGACTTGATGTTCCTTGGTCTCGCCATCGGGCGTTGGATTTGCAAAGGTAACCGATGAAGTATCAAACTTGTAGTCCTTGGTTTTAGGTTGTTGATCTGTTATGTGGTTTGACTAAGACTACATGGGATTAGACAGAGGGTTGAGTTTTTGCTGGCCCTCCAGATCCAGTAGTTTTAATTAAACTGCCTTTATTTGATGTCTTTATCTTGCAACTGATGCAATTGATATGCTTCCTGTTGATCCAGACTAAAAGAAGGTCAGGGCTTTCAATTTAAGAAGGCAAATTAAGATAGGACAGATGTTGAGAACTCAAACGTGGGCTTAGATGAGATGAGGGATGTTTGCGAAATTGATGAACCTATTTAAGGCCTGCTGGCAGCCATCATCGCACAAATATGCCGACACAGGCTCTGATGTGGTTGGTTGGCAGGATGGGCTTCTCTGGTACAAGGACAGCGGGCAGCATGTTTACGGTGAGTTCTCCATGGCTGTGGTACAAGCTAACAACTTGCTTGAAGACCAGAGCCAGATCGAGTCAGGACCTTTGAGCTCACTTGAATTTGGACCATACGGGACTTTTGTTGGGGTTTATGATGGGCATGGTGGTCCAGAGACTTCCCGTTATGTCAATGATCATATCTTCCAGCACCTAAAGAGTAAGTTCTTAACTTGCATTACTCAATCTCATTTTTAAACATTAATTATTACTCAATTAATTGGTACTTCAGTCTTGCTTGGACAGGAAAATATGTTGCTCATTTAGAAGATAGTTATATTGCCATCATATGGATTTCTTATATGAATTTTTGTTGAAAACCTTGTATACAATTTTATAGCGATTAAATGGGTAGTTAGTTTCCTCGATTCCCAAGCAAGCTCTTATCTGGATTGACATAGAGGGTAACCAATGTTGTATTGTCTGTCAAGTAACTCAGTTGCAACTAGCTTTAGCTGCTGTCTAGGATTGTTATAATAATGCCAAGAACTAATTATATGAATAACGAAATTGTTTCTTTTTCAGTTGGGTTATGCTGCATCTTGGAAGTCGCTAATCCATTTTTTCTTCTTCTTGCGTTATGTTTCAAGTCATGAATATCTAATGCATCATATCTCAATTCTCTTCTCCTACCATCTATCAGAATCTTATTCTGATTTGCTGCTAGTTCTCAAGTTATTGTAATGCAGATGTATGCATTCATTTCAGTGGCATCATTTAATATCTTTAATATAGTTTGTACTTTGTAGTTATCAGGACCTATTTGATTGAAGTGGTTGTGTTGGCAGGATTTGCAACAGAGCAGCAGTTGATGTCGGCTGATGTAATACGAAAGGCATACCAAGCAACTGAGGAGGGATTTACCTCCCTGGTGACCAAACAATGGCCTGTAAAACCTCAGATTGCAGCCGTCGGCTCGTGTTGTCTGGTTGGTGTTATCTGTGGTGGTATGCTACATATAGCTAATCTTGGGGACTCCCGTGTTGTTTTAGGGAGAGTTGTCAAAGCAACTGGAGAAGTTTTGGCTGTGCAATTGTCAGCTGAGCACAACGTAGGAATTGAGTCTGTGCGACGAGAGTTGCAGTCGATGCATCCTGATGATAAACAAATTGTTGTTATGAAGCATAATGTTTGGCGTGTGAAGGGCCTAATCCAGGTGCATATCATATTTGTGTGTGTATATATATGCATGTGCCATCTGTGGGTTTAATTTTCATACATAAGATAAATTATTTTCTTAAACATTACTTACTATCTATATATGCTTCACCCAAATTTTCACAAGAATATGTATAATCAGTATAAGGGGACTTATTGGACACTTTAGTTGCGCTACGTGCGTGCAACCTACCAAGCATTACTCTGGTAAAAAACACATTTGGAATTTTCTCAATGGCCACTCCATATGGCAATTTAGTTAGTTTTGCTTAGAGATTAAGTACATAAACATGTTAAGGAAGACAGTTTTCATGTTTCTCTGCCTAAGATATGTTTCCATGAGAAAGGAATTAAGTGGAAACATGCGTTGTTACTTGTTAGGTGGTAGAGTCATAAATGCAATTCATATCTTCAAATTGAACTCCATGAAAAATAAGCTATTATGAAAACATGGAAAAAATTTGTATGTAAGGTCAAAATATATTAATTAAACAACTGAAAATTTAAATTTAAACACTATGCACAATAACATTGACTTTCTTAACAAGAATTTCAAAGCTCACTATTGCTTTGATCATTTCAGAGCTTAAAAATGTACAAAGAGAGTAAGCCACTAAGAATGCTCATTAGTAATCAGTAATTCTGGTATTTCTTATGTATCCTTCTTGTGAATTGTGATATTAAATTTGATTCAGAACCAATGGAGAGATGCATAACGATTGAAATTTTGAATTCATATCATTGTTATGGTTGGCTGACCCTCCCCAAATCTTGCTTTGGGTGTGAGCCTTGTGGATGGGGTTTTTCCTTGTTTTAAGATAATATTTATATAGTATTGTCATCAGACTTTAATTACATCATGGTCTTAGAGGCAAATGTCTTGGTGATGAATTTTACATACAGGATTAGTATTTTTTTGCCATCATGTTTTACAATCTTTTTTGCTGTGTTTTTTTCTAGAACTCCATATTATTCTTTTGACATCTGATATAATATGATATTGCATACATTTTGCAGTTTTTGTTGCTAAAAGTTTTCTTCTACTCTTATTCCAAACTGATTATCTCAGTCCCTCTGCAACCGCCTACTGGTGTTTGATTGAGCTTTTAGATTATTGGAGCTGTAGCATTTTATGTGGCATCGAGTTTGAACCATAATCTTATCTATATTTCCGGACATCATTTGCATTTTCTTTTATTGTGGGAGAGAGTGCTTTTCTTCTGACTGAAGAGTTGAGTATGAAGGATAACTTATCAAGTTACTCAAAAAGCTTTTCCGTTTTATCATTTTTTTTCTCATTTTAATGATTATAAAGGTTCCATCAATAGTTATGTCAGAGAAAATCTTATGCAGGTAGTAAGCTAATCTTTAAGAGTCGGGGGAGCAAACTGAAAAAATCTCCATGTGTTCACACACCATCTTTAAAATAAAGCTTAAGAAGAAAAGTTGTTGGCCTTTTTTTTACTTCCATGTACAAACACTTTCACATAGTGTTGAAGAATTTGTGGATTTTATATCCTTCTTTAAATAATATGCTGACTGAAAATTTGAATGACCCTATCATTCCCAGAATTTGTTTGCTGATGCAACTTAAAGCATCCTTTGACTAAAGACAGCCATGAAAATACTGTATAAAATGTTATGTAATCACTTTCTTATGGGACCTTTATTCAAGATGTTTGATTAGCATGGATTTACTTATATGTAATCTAGGACATCATAAAAAAAAATACCCGGTTGCACTTATTTTAGCAGTTTTCAATACTGAATTTCTACTACTATGAAGGGCATTATTCCTAGTGGAACTAAATTATCCTTGTCAAGTTTGCCTCTATCTAGTTCTGGTTATGCATTGCCACTTTAAGGAGGCTTTTTCTGTTGGTTTAAGCTTGAGATAGAATAGTGTGATGAATAACTTTAACCTGCTTAGATGTGACAAATGATGTCAAAAAGCCTAATGATTCTAGGGTTTTATCTTTCAGTAGGATATAGGGAATTTATGTGGTAGAATGAAAGAATAACTGACTAATTTGTACTTAGATAGTTGGCATAAGTCTTCTCAAGTTCTTGAGTATTGTAAGTAATAATGTTCAATTTATATGTTAGTGTTGCATTTAACAAGCACTTTGTTATTTTAGAAGAATTCTCCCAGACCTATCAACTAGAATAATTTTTTCCAATTAAAAGATAAAAATCATCCAGGCATAGCCTCTGTAGTGTCACGGACTTAGGTGGTTTTGCCTAAGTCGTGCGGCACCCTTGCGTGTCCGTCCGCAAAGGTCAGTCTCCCCGAAACCTCCCCATGGTCCCTTAGGACCTACAAAAGAGAAAACGGGTTAGAGAAAGTGCCTTACTCGGGATTCATAAACAAACAATCCAGGAAACACTTCTTAGACAATGCAAATTACAGACAGACTTAACAAGCTCCGAACAGTTGCACAACAAAGGGGAAAAATGGTCCATTACAGACCGAAAATCTCTCACAAGTGTCCACATGACACAACCTTTATTTACAAGCCTAAAGTGGCCATCAAACCCACACAAATGGGACTCTTAGCCTTCGGCCGTCCCTCAACCTGCTGTGCAGAGCATGAACAAACCCACAAGACACGGACATACATGAGCATTGCATCAAACATCCTGTTTCAAAGTTTGTCCGTGACATTCTCCCCCACTTATTCCTTCGACGTCCTCGTCGAAGCCTTTGTCGACACTGCAACTGCTTGCCTTTGCTGAGTCTTCAATCTTCTGCTCCAGCTGCAAAGCGCCTCTTGGCTCCCAGCTGCTCTTCGCTGCTGTTTTTGAGTAGTCGAATCTTTGATCCGCCATCCTGCTTCAACTCGCCAATGACTCTAAATATGGTGTGGGGTTGGCTGAGTTGTGTTGATCCTTGTTGGTTCCTGCGGATCCTCTAGATGAAGGAAAAGACCATCCTTTCTGCGCCAGTCTCTCAAAATTCCACATGCTGCTTGAACTGGGTGGATGCTTGTTGGAGCTTTAACGAGCATCCTCTCGCAAACTTCTGAAGTTTTGGGTCCTTCCTCCACAAAATCTGTCCATTGACTCTTCTTTCGCTTAGTTGCCTCATCCAAGTAGGTTCGCATCACTTCAGCTTTCGATTGGCATTTCGTTAGGAAATGAAGCGGACAATCTACTCTCAGTAGCACTGATCACCGTTGGTGAGGATTTGACAACTATTGTCTTCCATTATCTTCGAAGGGTCTTTGAACTTGTGCAGAGCTCCTCTGCTGGATAGATAAGAGAATTGGGGTACTCGGTTTCACCCATTCTCTTAGTAGTTGAGAAGGCAAAGGTTACTTGACTTCGCCCGCCTCCTCGAGGTTGTACTCCATGCATCGAGCTGGTTACTGGCCTTCGCCTGCTCTTTGCTCACACTTCTGAAGCACTTGAAGTGTTTGCACTCCTTGCATTGAGTTAGTTACTGTGATTCACCTCCTCAATGCCATCGAACTTCTGGAATGCCGGAAGTTTTCACCCCAACTTGGAGTAATTCTCTGATAGATTTGGTCGCCTCTGGGATTGTACCGCCTTCTCCATCAGCCCTGCCGCCTACTCCACTGAGTAGCAAAGGTACAGCACCGTGTACTGCCTGCTTCGTTCCTTGGTCGTGCCCTCTTGCATGACCCGAAGTCCTTCACTTTCGGCTATCTTGATGAGAAGCTCGTTGACACCGGTCTTACGAAGTTCTTTGGCCTCCGCCCTTCAGCCTTGTCTCGGTACTTGGAGATTGCCTCTGCATGCTCCACCTCCTCGGCCCCTTTCACGACCAAGCGCTCTCCCTCCACGAGAGCAAGGGATCAATGACTTTCACGGAAGTCCCGCCTTTGTGGTACCATGGCGCTGCCATGCCCATGGCCCTACTATCCGTCGCTTCGCCTCTGCATCCCTTTTCTTCCCGATCAGTAGATGTCTCTGTGGCACTCCTCCGAGTCCACCTCCATACTAACTGATGCTTGAGTTTGGGTAGCTAAGTCCCTCTGGACTCGTCGTCGCTTCCTCGCCCCTTTCGACCGCCTGCTTCAACACCTCTGTGTTCTTCAAGCAGCTCCCTTTGGTCGATGGAAAGACAGACTGCAACTCCCATGCATGGCCTCTGCCATCATGTTGTAGAGTTTACACCAATTCTGTTCTCCTTAGCTTCCTTGGTCGCAACGTTCGCTTACTCGACCTTGTCCTCTGACTTGTCGGGCTCCCTTAAGCGAATATAGTTCTGGAACAGTCAAACTCTCTAGCTGCTTCGATCATACCTCTGCATGATCACGTCCCTCCCAGGGGACTCACTGGTCCTTGCATTCGAACTTCACCCTTGGTGGAACACAGCCCCCATATGCTGATGACCAAGGCTTTCATCCAATGCAAAATTCGATGCACGCACGGAAGACCCGCCTCTGCGGTACCATGGCCTTCACTCCTTGAATCCATAGCCCTTCTTGCCGTCATGTTGTTCACCGAAGTGGAGCTTCTAGTAGCTCCCGATCATACCTCCGTATGATCCTGTCCCTCACGGGAGCAAGATTCGTGTGTATCGCATTGCCACGAACTGTTCCACCACGATCCGCTGCACCATGTCGCCTCCTGGTGACATCTCCGTTGCATTCTGATCATTGTGGGATGAACTCGAATTGTGAACCCTCCATGTGTGGCCTCTACCAATACATCGCAGGGTCTCTTCCACCTTCGGTTTTGTTCACTCCTTTGGCAATCGACCTTCATCCACCCACTCTTGGATCACACCTAGATGAAGCACCGCTCTAGGACAGTCCGTCGCCTAGTAGCTCCCGAAATCCACCGACTTCGCTGCAATTAGTGCACCATTGTCTGGATCCTGGGCCTCTGCCCCTACCAGCACAATCTCCGCTGCGCACCGCTTCCTTTCAAGCAACTTCATAGCAACACTGTGGCATATTCTTCAAGAGTACTCGCCTTCGCGTCCTCTTGCCCCGTGCCAAGGCCTTCTGAACCCAACTTTGCCTCCGCAAGTTAAGTCGCCTTGGTTCCTCCGTCAAATGCTTCTTCGAGATAAGGTGCATGTGCCCAGAAGCTCCCTTCGTCTTTGGCATCATGCAGGATGAGTCCGCTCCATCAGAAAGGACCCATGGAACAACATGATCCTGCTCTTGCCTCTGCAAGAGTTCATGTCCTTGACCTCTGTCAACGGAAAGCTCTGCGCCTCCGCTCTATGTTCCATCTTCTATACCGGCTCACTTCATACGGCTTGGGTACTTCGCCAAGTTACACCCAAGTTGCTCCGCTCCTCGTTTCTGCATTGAGTTGATGGTGGTCCTCGCGCCCACCATTCCACGGGTCAGCCCTCCCTTGAGTCCGATCTCCATATCGACTCCTAGTGTGCCTTCATTTCTGTTGCTTTTGGTCGCTCCCCCACTTGATCTCGCAATGCATCCACCAATGCGTTCTCTCAAGCGAGATCATGCGACGACTCCTCGCCGCTCGCTCGATCCATTGAGCTTCGTGGAGGTGTTATTTGTTGAGGTACTCCTCCTCAACATGTGCGGTCCGTTGCACAAGATTCTCCCTCTGGAGAGTCGGGACTTATCCCTCTTAGATATCTATCCCGTTGGAGCAAACATCTCTCTTCGATTCGGAGACCACCATCCCCTTGGACTACTCCGATTTGCTGAACAAACTGTGCATTGTCCTGCCTCCTGCAAATGCACTTGCTAGATTGCGACTCCATGTCAATACAGCCCTCACTGTGCCCCTCAAGGCCTAGCAACATGCTGAACTTGCTGCACACTTCAGCCTCCTACGGATGTATCCTTCGCATGCCGAAGAGAAAGTTTCAATGCTCCATGGCGCCGAGTTCCGATCGCTTTGGGATGGCCACGAACAGTCCGTCGTCCGCATACAAGCCCTTGCATGAGTATCGAATTCTTTGAGTTAGCAATTCCCCTCACCTCTGTGAGCTTTGCGCAACTCTTTCGGTTGCCGAACAACTCATTCCACCTTACATGGTCTCAACCTTTTGCCAAGCGCTTTGCTTGCTTTGAGCACCATCAAGTGTTGTTGTCAACGTTGAGCCGTAACTCAAACTCAGCCATCCCAACCTTTGTGTGCTCCGCATTCTTCTCAGCTTGTTTGTCCTCGTGGTGCCTCTTGCGCGAAGGGTTGGCCATTCCTCTGAATGCCACTCTCAGAGGCCCGCTCCTCTGAGCGACTCCTTACCCTACATCTCCATGTCCGTTTTCCCCAAAACAGTCGCGCATGCTAGCTGCCCTCAACGCAGCCCCGCTAGGTCCCCCACGTTTGCATGTCAAGTGTTTCTATGAGTGCTTGTCCGGCTCTGATACCATCTGTCACGGACTTAGGTGGTTTTGCCTAAGTCGTGCGGCACCCTTGCGTGTCCGTCCGCAAAGGTCAGCCTCCCCGAAACCTCCCCATGGTCCCTTAGGACCTACAAAAGAGAAAACGGGTTAGAGAAAGCGCCTTACTCGGGATTCACAAACAAACAATCCAGGAAACACTTCTTAGACAATGCAAATTACAGACAGACTTAACAAGCTCCGAACAGTTGCACAACAAAGGGGAAAAATGGTCCATTACAGACCGAAAATCTCTCACAAGTGTCCACATGACACAACCTTTATTTACAAGCCTAAAGTGGCCATCAAACCCACACAAATGGGACTCTTAGCCTTCGGCCGTCCCTCAACCTGCTGTGCAGAGCATGAACAAACCCACAAGACACGGACATACATGAGCATTGCATCAAACATCCTGTTTCAAAGTTTTTCCGTGACAGTAGGTTACTATGCCTTAAATCCTAAGCAGAGTCGGTTTCTATTTGTACTAAATGCTGAAAATATCTTAAGAAATCCCTAAACTATCAAGTAAAAGTATCTAGATTGATCTGTAGCAATTTAATGCTTCCTTTCAGTTACCTTGGTTGCACCTCTGGATGAGCCCATGATATAATCTGATTTCAAAGTCTATCCTAGATGCCTCAGCAGGCCCCTAGGTCAACCCAGAAAAATATCAGCAGCTGCTTAAAATTTCAGCTTACAAGAAATTGATGTTGGAACTTCAGATTGTAGCTGATCGACCTGTTCAACTTTCTTCAGAAGCTCTTCGACAGCTGGAAAGTACACCAAAGGGTGTATCACTTGAATATCTTATACCCCCAAAGCTACATCATGGCCAGAGATCATTTCTTTTGCTGGATCAATACTATGACTTCAACTGTTGATGATAATCAAGGGCAGTTGGTGAAGACATATGCAGCAAATTTCTGACTTGCCCAGATATTCCAAAAGTCTTCCACAAGTTGTGCGGTGAATAACAAGTTGAAAAAGATTTTGTTGGGTTCAAATTTCATCGAGTGAAGTGATTCCAAGATCTAAATGTTTTCTGATCCCTACTGCGATAGATACACATCATGATGATTTTTTTCACCAACTTGTAGGCCCTAATTTGCAGCATTTTATTTTGCTTTAGCATGACATGAAGAAAAAAAAGGATGCAAGTTTAAAGGTGTCAAAATACAGTTTGATCCTGGACACCTGGATATAGTGGATCCAAGTGAGTGAAAATATTTGCATTTTGGTCTAATCTCAGACCACTTGCATCTTTCTGGGGCTCAGCCAGGATCTATTTGGTCCTAGGTCAGCCTTCCCAACAATGACAAGGGCACAACACAGGGCTGACATAGCTTGGTTTGCCCTTTGATAGCTTGGTGCAGCCTACAGCATGCCAGTCCAGCAGATTCTGCTCAAAGCACTCTAGTCCAGCTCTCTATGAGGCCTGTCGAGCTTGGGAGTGGGGTTTACAGCTCAATCCTATTCAACTTACAGAAGGAAAGGACTTCATCATGTATTCTCATCCACTCTGTGTGATAGTAGGTCTATTGTTTACTTAGTAATTTTCAAACATGTGTATGGTTCATTTAATCAGCTATTGTGGAGAGCCTTTGGTATCCAAGTTTGAGTCTTCTTGGTATCTAAGAGTCCTAATATGTTTGTAATATAACTGATCCTGTGTGTTCAACCTTCATTTATGATTTTATATTTAGCTGTTTTTCAATTTCTTTTGTTTCTTCATTCTGATCAAGAATACATGACTATTGCAGATCTCCAGGTCAATTGGTGATGTGTACCTAAAGAAGGCAGAATTTAATCGTGAACCATTGCATGTGAAATTTAGACTTCGTGAACCTTTCAAGAAGCCTATACTGAGCTCAGAGCCATCAATTACTGTACAACCACTACAACCTCAAGATCAGTTCCTTATATTTGCATCTGATGGCCTTTGGGAGCATCTTAATAATCAAGAAGCTGTTAATATTGTTCAAAAGAATTCTCACAGTGTGAGTTCTATATTCAATTCTTCGCATGTGGTATCGATAATTATGGTTTTGATTTCACAAAATTTTCTCATACTTTGTTGATCTGATCTTGGAATCCATATCTTTCCTAATTTCCAACTGGTATTGAATACTCATTTTATAGAATGGGAGCATATGACAATCATGACAATTGCAATAAATAGCAACACAATAGTAGCATCTCTGTTCCATTGTGGTAGCCTTTTTTCTTTCCTTTTTTGCCTTTTTTGCTTCTCTTTTTGCTGCCTTTTTCTCCTTTCTTCACTCACCTCTCTATTCTTTCTTCTTTTGAGGTCGTTAACTGGCATAAACTTGGCCAATTGCTATTGAGTTTGGTCAGTTTTAGTTGATTTTGACCAAATTTTTGGTTATACACCTGAGAAATTGATCAAAGTACATTGGTCCTTTATTAAACTTGATAGGAATCGGGCTTATACTATTGAAATAAGATGATTTCACAAACTGTATGTGGGAGGAATAAACAGACCTGCTATAGCCTTAGCAACAACATTAAAACCCTGTGCCACCTCTGTCACCAGAGCACCTCTCTTTTAGGGGCTTGGGCAATCTAGTGAGCAGTTGAAATTTTCCAAAGTAAAGCAAAAGTCATCGTCTGAATTGGCTCTTCTTTGTACAATTGTTTGTCAATGCATAACTACTCTTGGGGACTCCAAATTTGGTATGGCTTTCTTTCACTTGGGAGTATGCTACTATATAGTGGTACAAATAATACTCAGGATAGGCGAAGTACATACATGGAGATGATTTTTGGAGACCTTGATGGTTAAATTTGGAGTGAATTATAGTATCAAGCTTCATAATTGATTGAGATGGGAATTGTAACAAAATATCAGGATGAATTTGTGAGAATTGGTATTTGGTACCATGATTCCAGATATCTCATAGATTATCGATAGCCTAAAAGATTGTAGGCATCCTGAGGTATCGACAGTCAATCTGTCTACTGCTTGCCACTTTTGGTGTGGCCAAAGTCGTAGAATAACATCTTTCCCACTAGGAGGCCTTACATACCCGAAGAACAAAGGTTAGCGGATCTCACACTAACCTGATGAATCTATATTAACTATTTCTTTTGCAAACAACACTAGCCCATTAACAAAGGGGGTATCCTCTGCTTTAGGTGAAAGCCAGTTAGTATGCTGATCTTGGCTGAGAAGTAGGCTTGCTTGGAATTGGCTTTGCCACTAAAGAAAATATAATGAAGTTTCCTGCAAGCGATGTGACGAATCTGAGTTCTGCTGGCCCTGAAATTTTCAGCTTCTCTGTATGATTGCTCTCTGCAATACTAATCGACACTGATTAGACCAATAACTTCATCACATTTAAGCTCATTAGAAATTGAAGGTTGATATGGAGCCAATATATTCTTCATTGTCTGAAGATCAGAAGCGACGCAACCAATATCCTTTAGAGGTTCAAGGCAATAGAATGATGCAGATCTCTATTGCATTCCGCTTATAGGAGTCTTCATCATCATGTCGTGGATGGTTGATCAGTTAGAGTGTACATGGGAGTTCCAAAACATGATGTAAATTTGGAGTGAATTATAGTATCAAGCTTCATAATTGATTGAGATGGGAATTGTAACAAAATATCAGGATGAATTTGTGAGAATTGGTATTTGGTACCATGATTCCAGATATCTCATAGATTATCGATAGCCTAAAAGATTGTAGGCATCCTGAGGTATCGACAGTCAATCTGTCTACTGCTTGCCACTTTTGGTGTGGCCAAAGTCGTAGAATAACATCTTTCCCACTAGGAGGCCTTACATACCCGAAGAACAAAGGTTAGCGGATCTCACACTAACCTGATGAATCTATATTAACTATTTCTTTTGCAAACAACACTAGCCCATTAACAAAGGGGGTATCCTCTGCTTTAGGTGAAAGCCAGTTAGTATGCTGATCTTGGCTGAGAAGTAGGCTTTGCTTGGAATTGGCTTTGCCACTAAAGAAAATATAATGAAGTTTCCTGCAAGCGATGTGACGAATCTGAGTTCTGCTGGCCCTGAAATTTTCAGCTTCTCTGTATGATTGCTCTCTGCAATACTAATCGACACTGATTAGACCAATAACTTCATCACATTTAAGCTCATTTAGAAATTGAAGTTTGATATGGAGCCAATTATATTCTTCATTGTCTTGAAGATCAGAAGCGACGCAACCAATATCCTTTAGAGGTTCAAGGCAATAGAATGATGCAGATCTCTATTGCATTCCGCTTATAGGAGTCGTCATCATCATGTCGTGGATGGTTGATCAGTTTAGAGATGTACATGGGAGTTCCAAAACATGATGAAGTTCAAGCACCAAGGCAAGTCAATCTCAAAATTGAAGGCATGGGGGCTTTTACAATAATGGAGATGACTATCATTACTTGCTTGATTTATGTGAGTCAGGTGTTGTTTGAGATCTCCATTCTTTGTCGTCACCATGTCAGGCCACATTCACACATGACACAAAGTTAGGGATTCTGATACATCGAGTGGGTAGTAGTCGTGTGGACCCATATTACTACAAAAGTGCGGAAATGGCTTGGGTTTTATAAATGAATTTAGTTAGTTTAAAAGTGTGTTCCATCATCAGTCATGTTTAACATATCGTAATCAGGGTTGGCCTTTAGTAGCCCTATAAAATATAAATAAGTCTACAGAAACTCTTGTTTATATTTCGTGGCTATTTTACACTATAGGTTTTAGCAATAAAATATTATAATAACTTCAACTAATCTTCTCATATAGGCCTTTCTCTGTCTCCAAATAGAGAAACATTAGTTAGTAGCGGCTACTGCTAACACTTGACATCACATATGTAACGCATGGAACTGAGAACCATGCCTATTTCAGATGCAGGATGCATGTGATCCTATGAAATGCTTATAGCTAATAGTTTAGAAATGACAGAAATTGCAAAATTCTTTTACAAAATTGAGTCAGAGCTTCTCGTAGGCACCACAACCAGGATGCCTTTATGCATGTATATGTGATCAAAATGTTTAAAGATTGTCAGATGGATACCCAACACATTGACACATCTGAAAGTGGGGTTTGACGTTTGGTAACAATGTCTACAATGTATTGTTTACCATGAGTACTGGTTAGCAGTTTATTTCTATTGATTTAGATAATTGATTGTGGTACTTTTAATTATTGAATCGTCCATTGGACAAAAGTTCTATTAACATGCCTTTCAGTATAGCACATTGTTTGTATTTGTAGATAGTTGGGTCTGATTAATTCAAATCAATTAAACCTGTAGGGAAGTGCTCGAAGGCTTGTAAAAGCTGCACTTCAAGCAGCAGCCAAGAAACGGGAAATGAGGTACTCTGATCTCAAGAAGATTGATCGCGGAGTACGTCGGCATTTCCACGATGACATAACTGTTATCATTGTGTTCCTTGACTCCAATCTTGTGAGCAGAGCCAACTCACTCAGGCCCCCCTCTCTGTCAGTGAGAGGGGGTGGTATTAATGTGCCACACAAATCTCTTGCTCCTTGTACAACTCCAACAGAGGTCTGAGCCTCCCCAATGGATTCATCTCAGTTCATTAATCATATGTACTAAATTAAACCAGACCAACCTCCATGATCGAGCTCTCGATTACATAAGCAGAGATGAGCTTCAGCAGATAATATGTCTGTCTTAACCTACGACATTGTACTATTTCTTACACAGAGGATCATTACCCTAGCAGTATGCTTATTTCAGGCATCAGCAGTGGACTTCCAGCGCAACGGCATTCACTCTGAATAATTTTCCTTATCAAGGATCTCATGCCTCTTTCTTTGATCCACTTGGTCTTCAGAATATGCCAGAACTGGGCCTTTCCTGGTGATCGAACTCCTTGATGTTGTCACTAACCAATAACTGCTAGCAGAGCAGAATCTCGAGTAACTTATCCTTCATCCATCAGGAAGGATCTGAGGTGTCCAGTGAGGTGATTTCTTACTGCACACATGGATTGGTTATTTGTCATGAGAAACAGTAGGTGCATGTGTTGTATGAACTGCTGCTGAATTGTTTTTCATGTATATATAAGAAAATATGGGGAGGTGATATGAACAAGTAAAGAACCATGTATTTCAAGTGTTCCTGTTTTTACATATAAACTAACTATGCTATCATTCTTCATATAGCTTGGAAACCTTAGAAACCTTATGGCAGGAGGAATCTCTTGAGTGCCCACCTT
Organism: Musa balbisiana; assembly: GCA_004837865.1. Lineage (NCBI taxonomy): Eukaryota > Viridiplantae > Streptophyta > Magnoliopsida > Zingiberales > Musaceae > Musa > Musa balbisiana. Next base: position 3,769,649 of record CM017188.1, on the reverse strand, counting down.
CATTCTAGTGCTAGACTAGGAATTGATTTGCACTACTAGTGTTATGTTTCATTTTTAATGGTGGCAAAAGTTTCATATAGAAATAGTTGAGATTTTATGTTGTTGTTGTTATACTATTATGTTTCATTAAATTGATCTTTTATTTGTTCAATCATTTAAGCTTACAATACATTTATGTGAATCAATCCTATAATTGCCTGCCAACTCACGAAATCACCTCTTGCCAAGTTCCTACAGAAGCATGAGTTCCAAGACATCCTCTTTTGGATTTCATCAATCAAGGTCTCTTTGAGCCTTACGGTGGGCATCATCCGGTAAGGTCTACAATAGTCTTCAGTGATACGAGATCTTCGAGTGATGAGGAATCGTCCGTTTTGAATGGATCCCACACAGTTCGTCTTTTCGAGATGAAACTAAATAGCATTTGGGAGAGAAGGCATCTTGGGCTCCTTGTAAGAGGGGTCATCAATCATCATCACTTGATGCTTGACGAGGATGCCATTCGTAGTACGTGAAGGCAACAGTGTTGGGTCAAAGGAGCATCATCATCCTGCAGAAATAGGTGCCTTAATCGATCATTAATAAAAGATAAATCCTCTCTTAATCTTTGAGCTTTTTCTCTTAGTTCTCTACAGTGACCCATTAATGTCATTTAGGGCAAGGTAGAAGGTGCCAAGACGTTTTGTCTGCAGCAACAAAGTCTCAAGATGAATGAGGTGAAAAAAAAGTGCAAAGAGGTTGTATTTTTCACAGGAACTAAAGATCAAAAGATGCAATTAAGACCACAGTAATATGACCATTACCTGCTCTTTAGCAGAGGCAAAGATCTCAACTTGCACCAATCACCAACTGAAAGAGAGATCACCCTGTCGGACTGGAAGATAGGAATCACATCAACTTGTTTGCTGTACTGAGAAGAGAAATGGAATCATGAAAGACAAAATTGAGAGAAAGAACAAAGAGTGAACTGATCGATAATCCTGGCAAGTGAGACAACAGACCAAATTAACAAGGAATACAACACATTGGAGAAAACATTAATTACATAGCGTAAGTATCATTGCTAACTGAACAGTAGAAGCCCCCTTGTAGTGTGTGTGTATAGCTATCTCTTTGCAAAAGAAAGAGCAGATATTGAAGCAAGATATGCAAGTTGACTTACATGATTTTGGGTATTGCTAAAACAATCTTCTAAAACTTCCTATTAAGCATTTGAACTTGTCTAATTCAAATTGAGGCTCATGATCTTGAAAAGAGTTGGCTTTGTTCCAGCAGTTAATTTGGGGAACAAGATTTTTGCATCCACTAGGTCATTGACTTCATCCCAACTCCTGTTGTTTTCATGGCCAATTGTTGAAATGGGTATAGTAGTCCATGTCATTATCATCGATATCAATGTCATCATTGCCATCACCAAAGCTGACATCATCATCATCATCACTGTCATGATTATCATCATTGTCATCATCGTCGTCGTCATTATCAGAGTCATATTCATCATCATAGTCGAATTCAGAATCCAACCGATTTGTCATCAGAAACTTCCCATGAAAAAAAAAAAAGTGACATTAGATGTTTGTGAGAAAGCAACAGTAATTTTGTGTAACTGAAAAAGGAAGTGCACTTGTGAATAGAAAAGTAATAAAAATCTTTTCTGAGCAGATATGTTACTCTGTTCCTAAACTAATAATAAATAGAATAGCATGGAAATGATGCCTCGTTGGGGATGAAAATTGCCAAAACCTAAAATGACTTTTTAGCATTCAAGTCTATGTCATGTATTCTAAATAAATAACCTTGGTTGTTTCAATAAGGTGATTTTGAATGTTCTTGAGACCAAGTAGCATCAAATCCAATATATTTATGATCCTAAGATTCGGAGTGGTTAAGGATAACTGAGAACACAAGTCAGCTTAAGCATACACAAAGTACTAGGATATTCATGATACGTACCTCATCCAGATTTACGGTTTGGGCAGGTTCCTTTGTGTTAGGAACCCAGATTTTTATGTCATTTTCCATTCCACTACTTGCAATCATGGTGGTATAAGGGTGAGATTCAATACAATTCACCACATACTTGTCTCCTTCCATTGCACGCAAGAGTTCCCCATCTTTCTTCCTCCAAATAAATATGCGTCCACAATCAGACCCACTAACCACATACTCACAATTAGGCCCAAAGAAGCTCACACCCTTTACTGTGTTTCTGTTGCGGTGCCCTCTGTAGACCCTAAGTCCAGGCCTCACATTTGTATCAATAGGAGATAGAGATGTTGCATCTACATAAGACTTATCATCTGAATCACTATCCAACTCTAAGAATGCAGCAACAGGATTTGAGCCCAGACCTTGATCCTTCGGAAACAGATAGATGAACTCGTTGATATAAGATGCTAGCAGCTCACTGGTGTCTGAGTATGCCAAGCCTGTTATGCCTTCTGTATGATCAATCAGATGTGGAGGACAGAAGCAATCATATGGATAACCGTAATTTGTTGACCCATCCCATTTATACTTGCGAATGTCATAAACACGAGCATAGTCATCAGCTCCAGCAACTGCAAAAAAGTTGGGATTTCTTGGATCTATTGCAATAGCATTTAGATTAACAAGTGACATATAAGCTATGCTGCTTGTAAAAGATCTGCATATGAAGAGCTTTGTTGAACTTTTGGATCTCAGGTCGAACTAGGAAGAAGAAACTGTGTCAGGAACATGTAAGATGGCATATTGGTAAAAGTTGCAAGCAAGAAGAGACCAATTGAAAACTCACGTGCCGAACCAGGCCATCTTCACCACAGCTAAAAAAAACATGAGGACTACCAGGCTCGATAACCACCTTATGGACCGCACCATCATGTTCAGCTAGCAATTTTACAGCTACTTGTCCACCTTCACCTAACTGGGCAAGTCTCACCTGATGACATTAATTAAGGCCAAAGAGATATTATATCTGCAAATAAAAAAGAGAACATTAAAGAGGGAACAACACTAAAAGAAAGCAACTTATGAAAGCATATACCTCTCCGTCAGCAGCAGATGTAACAATAGTCCGGTCGCTAGAGTAAGGCATGAAGCGTGCTTGGAAAACATTGTTTTTGTGGCCAGAGTTGAATGAAATCCTAACAGTTCCAACAGCCCAATCCCATAGTATTACTGTTCTATCATCTGATCCTGATACAATAATGTTCCCGTCTGCATTTAAGCTCACTGTATTCACACAACCTTCATGCTTGTTTAGCTTTCTGTCAATTCCCAAACGCAAAACAAGATCCTGTCAACAAAAAGGTTTAAATTTTTTTGAAAATCTAGAATATCACAAGCAAAATGCATAATATTTCAATCAAATTCAGCCATGAAACTAAAGAAGCTTGATCTTCTTTTTTTAAATGAAGGTTCCAGAAGAAATTGGAGCAGCTATGCTACTACATACTTATGATCTTTCCTCTACTTTTCCTAGTTCTTGCTGAGTTCTCCAACTGTAGTGCTATTTCTATTACCCATATAATTCACCAATTCAAGCCGTGTCATTTTCTGCCATTTCTATGTTTAAACAATAGTCTCTATAATATCTTTGTCAAATTGATTCCCTGATATATGGACAGAAGACAGAAAAACCCAGAAGTGTTGCAAATCTTGCATGAGTCTACGGAGACGAGATTAGAAAAAGCATAGAATGCAAGTAAATTCATCCTCAACCTCCCATGCAAACTATCAGTGAAAGATCATAAGCACCTCCCTTACGTTCCATACAGACAAAAAATACAAATCGAGACACACCCACTAGATCTCTACCAGAGCGATCATCTTGCACCACTGCTTACAAGTACCACCATCAACTTATAGTACTTCCTGCCAAGAATTCAAATTTCAGTGCATTACCAGTAACGGGCAGTGTCCAGACAAGTATATTACCGAGTACATATATACTACTGGTCGGTTCCAATTGAAACTAGTCGAACCACTACAAGTAGAGAGGAACATATACACCAGGAAGTGATAAGGCAAAGGAGTACAACAGCAGCAACAACAGGGAGGAGGAGGCCACTTCGAGGAGGAGGTTGAGGAAGCCAATGGGGAGTAGGTGGAGGAGGAAGCAAAGGAGAATGATGCACCAACATAGATAATGCAAAGAAGTACTAAATGACAACTAAAAAAGTCATGACAGGACTACCTAGCTAATAAAAAATGGCCTGAACTAGAGCTTCAAACTGAGAAACAAAATAAAGAGCAAAATTCGATTACAACAGCTACTACAATAAAAAAAGGTATGGAAGAAAAAAGGTTTTCGCAAAACCTAACATGGCAATTGAGGGACTATTAGCTTATGCCCTTGAATATGTTAGGAGGCATGGCAAAAACCAAGCAAATGGTCATAAAAACTTAAAACAAGTCACTTCCAAGGTGGACAAACCGACTGCACAGGATTCCGATCAATTGCAGGGTTCTAGAAACGTCAATGTACTGCCTAAGGAGTTGTTCTCACAACACGAACCCTGAGTCTCTATATCGCGAAGGAAAAACATCACCATGACACTAAGGTGCACCCTAGTTCCCTTTGATATACTGTAGTCAAACTTTAGCATGGCTTTCAAGTGACATCTTGTAAAATCGATGCATACAGGTCATATTCCAGACATATATTGGTTTTCGGTTCAAGTTCAAGTTCAACATTTAAATCTCTCTCTCTCTCTCTCTCTCTCTCTCTCTCTCTCTCCAAAGAGAAAATTCAGGGTCTAATTTTTAATTAGAAAAATCTAGTGCAAAATCCTCCCTTTTCTCCGTTAATATGTCATCTATTTTCTAAACGGTGTACTGCCATTTTAAGAGTTTGAAACACAAAGCTAAACCTATAACTTCAACCTTTATCAGCTTCAAGCTAATTAGAAATTAGGCCAAGAACACTGCAATAGCCTTCAAACGTCAAGGTTGTCGTAAACAGAGGACCAACACACCGCTTAAATTTCAACTATATTGGAGTCACTTGGTTGTCATTTAAATTTTGTTCTAGTGAACCTTCACAATTTTCCTCAATGAAGAATAGTTCCTTCATAATTAATGAAGAGAGCCTATCCACTGTCCATACTCTGATCAATAAACTGGCCACTTGTACGAGAAGTTTTCTTACCCGAAAAATGAATCTACAAGTTCACATAAAACCTTATGATGAAAGGATCAGTTGTGCTGAAACCGATTAAACAATTGAGAGTAGGGTTCCAAGATGAAGTAACGATCAAAGCTTCAATTGAAATCTCCTACACAATGGAACTATTGAACACAACCAAACCAATAGGGACGCACCTCGGAAGCCCCAGCGCGATGGGCGAAAGTTCTCGGCGAGAGGAACCCAACCTCGCGCTGGCATAGGTTGAGAATCCCACTGCTGCAGCTCCTCTTCCGCTTGCCCGAGGTAGCCATCCTAAACCCTGAAACGCGCTTCTCGAGCGAAAAACGCCCCACTGGTGGTCTTAGCGAAACTATCACCGCCTCGCGTCCGACAACAGCGAGGAGGGGAGGGGAGGGGGCCAAGAGACGCGATGCGAAGGCGATGGAGGACTACCCAAAGATCTCGCCAAGGAACGAAACGACGGCGAGGGATTCCACAGCGACGAGGATGACGACGCGGTGCGGTGTCGATGGTGCGCTCCGCTCGATCTATCACACCACGCGTATCTCTTTACCTGCGGTGCACGTGCAGAGTCCATTTAATAAGAGTTTTCTCTCGCAGCATAAAAAAGCTGCAATTTTCTAATAACTCCTTATTTTGTTCATTTTATGCATCAGCCGATCAACGCCTCCTTTTATACGTTTCCATCGGCTCATTGGTTGCCGATGCGAACCGCTCGACTCGATCTACCCCCAATTCTAAACGATTCGAAGCCGCCGCCCGTCTCCTCTCCCCGTGCCCTAATCCTTCTCCGTGCAACGCCTCTCCCCATCGTCGCTGTTGCTGCTGGGCCGCTGTCAAAGGCTTCTTCAACGAAGCACCTCCGGCGTCGGAAGGTAAGACCAATTCATTTGTTGTGGTTCCATGGTGGACAATCTCGGGAATAACGAAAGCATGGAGAGTTGTACGGACTCGGTTATCAGCTGTCTGCCTCGAGAAGGAATGGAATTCGACTCCGAACAGGACGCTTACGAATTCTACACTCAGTATGGATGGAAGACTGGATTTAGTATCCGAAGAGAGTATGGGAATAGATCGAGGAAGACTGACCAGATAACGTCTAGAAAATTCACTTGTTCTAAGGAGGGGTTTCGAGGCCCCGACAAACGGCAGGAAAAGGTAAGGCACCCGAAGAGTCCTCGTCCTGAGACCAGGACTGGTTGCCTTGCGCACATGACCATTAAGCTCAGCAAGACGAATGGAAAATATCTGATCTGCAGCTTCGAAGCTGAACACAATCACCCTCTCCACATCCCTCCGTGTTCTTACTTGATACGGTCGAATCCGAAAATTTCGGAAGCACAGGGCTCGGAGGTTCTTTTAGCTAATGATTACAGCTTATGCAAGCAAGACCACAGGAATCACCTTTCCACTAAACGACAGCGAGACATGAAGTATGGAGAAGCTGGAAGCTTACTTAAGTACTTCCAAACTCAGTTGATGGAAAATCCTTCGTTCTATTATGCAGTGCAATTAGATGCAGATGAAAAGATAGCTAATGTTTTTTGGGCAGATCCGAGAATGATAATTAATTATTGTCATTTTGGTGATGTTGTATCATTCGAAACAAAGTTTCGGAGCAACAAAGAACTCCGTCCCTTTGCATCATTTTTGGGCTTTAATCATCATAGAGAGACCATCGTGTTTGGAGCAGCACTTTTGTATGATGAAACTACAGCGTCTTTCCAGTGGTTGTTTGAGACTTTCCTTGAGGCAATGTCGGGCAAGAAACCCAAAACCATGTTCACCGATCAGGATGATGCCATATCAAAAGCAGTCTTTCTAGTTATGCCAGAAACATACCATCAGTTTTGTATTTCACACATGAAACAAAATGCAAGTAAAACTCTTAGCCAGTTGTTTAAAGGTGACTGTGATTTTAAGAAAGAATTTAAAGCTTGTATCAGTCAATATGAGGAAGTGGACGAGTTCCTACATGCATGGGATGCAATGCTTGATAAGTATAGCATTCATGACAACAGTTGGTTGCAAAAAATATTTGAAGTGAAAGAGAAATGGGCCAGACCATACATAAAGTACAGCTTTTCAGCTGGAATTAGGAGTTCAAATTTGAGTGATAGTTTGAACTCTAGCTTGAGAAACCATCTCAAGTCTGATATGAACTTGGTGCAGTTTTTTAGGCATTTTGAACGGGTGTTTAATGATAATTGGTATAAGGAATTGGAGTCCGAATACAATTCTAGGGAAAAGCTGCCAAAGTTTAAGATTAAGGCTCCCATGCTGATGCAAACTGCAGTAATTTACACCAATAATATTTTTCAGTTGTTCCAGTCTGAGTATGAGGAATTCCAATCGGCTTACATAACATACCGCAATGAAAGCAGCCCAACTCATGAATACTTGGTTGCAATTTGTGATCAACCCACAGTGTACAAAGTCAATGGGGACCCTTTGGAGCAAAGTGTGTCATGTACCTGCAGGAAGTTTGAGACACATGGATACTTATGTAGCCATGCTGTGAAAGTTCTTGATGCTATGGACATCAAGTATCTGCCAAGCAAGTATATCTCAAGACGATGGTCAAAGGATGCAAGGGATGAGAGTATGAAGGACCAAGATGGGAAGAATATCCAACTTACCACAAAGATGAAAGCTTCAATGCATTATCGATACTTGTGCCCCAAGTATGTTAGGCTTGTTGCTCGAGCATCAGAATGTGATGAAGCTTATAAGTTTTTGGACCAATGTTCAGCTGACTTGAGCATGAAAGTTGAAGAAATCATACAAAAGGGTAAAGACATAAACGAAGCTGCTTTTGAGACTCATGATCCTTTATCTTTGTCAACTTCATACCAAAAGGATGAATCAGTAAAAGATTTTGAGAGTTCAGACATTATAAGAGAAAAAGGACGTAAAAAGAACCCCAACTCAAAACTACTTGACCAGATAAATGATGGATCAAATCCTTCTCGTTTGACTGGGCACACTTTATCACAGGTAACACACAACAAGGGTAAAATAACTTTCACTTACATTGAGCTTTTATATCATGCGTAATATTTAATATATGTGAAATAGGGCATGGAGAGACCTTTAGATATGCCTTCAATAGGACTCATCATCCATTATCCGGCATATCAGACATCAGCTGGTGTATGTTGCAATATTTCAGACACATAAAGAAATAAGTAGCTCTCCATAATGCTTGGATAATAAAATTTTACCTTTGATATCCATAGGCCATTGGTTATCCAGATTCATCAGCATGGATGAACTATGGAGTAGTTCAGCAGAGGGGCAGTCCTATGTTGACACAGTTTTTTGGGGTATTTTTCTTGACTTGCTAACTTTACACATGTTCAACTCTTTTTGATGAATCACATGCTAAATTTAACTGGTATTTTTACCAACTTTTGCTTGTGGTGCGTCGATCTGCTAACAGGGATCAACCGTTTGTTCCTCATTTCAAAGTTCTCAAGCACCAGATACATCACATTGCACTCAGGTAAGATAAATTAATCTGTAGATAATGATGATACTTGATGCTTGAATAATTGGTTTTAATTTTTTTAACTTTTGTTGTCAGGCACAGAGTTTTGAGAACAAACAACAGTCTGCGATTTGATACTATTGAGCCTAGGTGATTGAAAATGGGTATGTAATAATAGGTCCAGTATACAATGTTTCTTTCTGTGAATATCGTATGAGCATTGATTATACCTACACGTAGGAAATTCGAATTAAATGTATACATATGATTTGCACTTCCTACCCAAGTGCAACCAATAGTCTGCCTGTTTAAAATAAACTTCCCTATAAATGAAAGGAATAGTTAACTTAAAATTTAGTTTGTCAATCAGAGTATGTTTTGGCTAAAATTACCTTGTAGAAGGTCCTCAATGCTTGTTTTGGCATATGTACTATGTTTCAAGAAGAGTTTGCTATGTCCAAAAGCCCTCTGCTTTGTTCTCAGCATGACAGAGTGCATGGAGCTGGTTGCTGTGCCTCTTTGGGATTCCCGCAGGCTTATCCTCACCAAGGACATCCATGCTTCTGACCCTTTGCCTCCATGTTGGGCCTCATCAAGGTATTCATTAGCGTGTCTCTTCTTTTTCTTCTTCACTTCTTTGTGTTGTAGGTTTTGTTCATGTTTGTGATAACTTCATGACTTTATGAAAACTGTTATGCTTTCAATTTGATATTTTATTTCTTACAAATTTTTAGTTCTATTCACTTTGTTGTAGCAGAACAATTGTTGCACGATGGGTATGCTGTGGAACAGTGGCTTCAGATTGCTGATTTATGGAGTTGAGCTGGCAGCGATGATGCAGGCATGATGGTTATCCCTCATACTGTTGCATATGTGATAATTGAAGGTCATTCTGCTCTTTTGATACTCTTTCCACCAAATTTCTTCTTTTTTTAATTATCATGTTTCTGTGCAAATTTTGGTTTTTGAAAAATTGTACCCAAATTTGTCTTCTAGTATAATACTTTTCCTATATGGGTTAATGAACCCATGGTCTTCAATTTCAAATAATACTGTCCGTACCGGGCGGTACGTACTGATCCGTAGGCAAATCGATACATGAACTGCCCGCTATCGGACGGTGTGTGTGTGTTATACTATATCGAGGCGACGTCGCAGATTTTTTTTAAACTTTTATATATAAATAAATAAATTATATATATATATAATATATATATACACCGAACGGTATACCGCTCGGTATATAGTACCGTACCATATCGAGCGAATCTCGAAACTCCGGTACAGTACGATATTTCAATCACTGCAGGAATCTATCATCTAAGGCATAAACTAGAACATTCTTTCATAGTCACACTGGCATAATATAGTTTGCTACCTGTTAATAACTAGTTTCCTTAATTCCATTAGTTGTCACTGTTTTTTGGTGCTAAAAATATGTCAAGAAGTTTTCACCAGAAGAGTTTTTATGAGAAATTGGAAGTATCAATAAGTGGCTAGCTATTTTATTTAGACAATTTTCTTGAGATTTGTTTTTTAATTGGTAAATATTTAAAATACTGATATCTGCGATGTAATCTGGAAGCCTAGAGGTTACATGATTGTCCTAGGTTTAAGAGGGGTTAGGATCAGATACTAAAGAATGGAATGTTTAATGATCTGATATTTGGACAATCTGTATTGTTCTTATAAGAATTTTTACAAGTGAAGAATCGATCAAATCCAAGCTGCTTTAGGGCTTTTCATACCTTAGCTTAGTTAGAAAATCGAGGGAAGTGGATGAAGCCATGAGTACACAGAATCAGATCTGAACCAAGAGCCGGCTTTTCAGAGTGAATTTGTAGTGGAAACAGCAAAAAGTAGCCGGAGTATGTTGAAAATATAGTGAGTTCATAAGTCAACTAAGAGAATGTAACAAAAGTTGGGAGAAAATATAGAAGTTGTGATGTGGGTATGACTTTTTTGTTGGTCATGGTGAGTTCTTTTATGTTTTACCCCTTATTACCAACTGTGGCTTTTAAAATTACATTCATCAACTATTATGATCACATTTACCCTTTGAATTTGATTTGTTTACCGCACAAGTGGTTTGTTATTTCCTTAAAAAATAATTTAGCTAGTATGGGAGAAATCATCATGATATGATTTGCAATTCTTTTATTATATCCCATAGAATTTGGAACGGCCAAGAGAGAGATTCAGTATGTGTATGCTAAGAATGCTTAGTGAATAAATCCTTGCACAAAAATCTTAGAAAATTTTTTAACTGATTTCAGTGTAATGTTCAAATGAAATGGTTCTCAAATGGACTGTGTAATTGATGAATCAAATACATGAATGCGGAAATCAACAATTCTTATTTTGTTAAACAGTTGTTTTAGCTTCACTTTTAGTTAAATGACATGACATAGGAAACTATATTGTGATGGTTGGCATGCTGTAGAATTGTAATGTTGGACATTGACTTTTCTTTTAATTCTTACCCGAATGGATGACCTATATTATATTTTATATATTAAGGATTTGTGCATGCATGTTCTTGATACATGATACAAGTTTACACAACATTATTTACTCTAAATTTTACCCATAATGCCTTAGTAATAGAAGAATTTCTGATAATTTACCTGAGGGACAATCTGTTGATACCTTATGAAATTAGGGACAGTCTTATAGAATTTGTTGATTGTTACTGTAACGATTGCCCATAATGCCCAAAATATGAGTTTTTAGATACCACACAAACATTCACTTGCTTAATGGTTTGAAGGATTGACACAACTTTAAGAATCTTTTGAAAGATAGTAACAATTTAGTATCATTTGTTAGAGTTGTAAACAAAACCATATTAACAGATGCCAAAATGACGACTAGCTGATTATGCTATAACTAATTTCCTTATTCAGTCCCAATTCGATAATCCACAATAGACATTTATCAGACCTGATTTATTTGGTATGTTGCTGTATAAAAAGTTGTTTCTGCAAGTAACTATGTTTATTGTAAAAACTCAAGTGTTTATGACCTTTTTTTGCATAAGCTATTTACTTTTGATCTAACGGAAAAATTAACTTTGGCCAAATGTATAACATCATATGTTAACATTATTCTGGAAACAAGATTCTTAAATTGACTGGTTAAATAGTATGAAAAATTATGAATTTATGGGAATAAAATTCTTGTCTTAAATAGGTCAAGTATATTATGGAGAACCCTTGACATGGGGATGTAAACACTTGGTTGTCATCACGATGGAAAAGGAGCCTGTTGGTGACGAGTCATTACAAAGAGATTTATGCATGTACAGGTGACAACTCACTGCTTTTCTATGCATGGTGATGGATAAAAAGATCTATAGTTTGCTGCATCCCCAACTTGAATAAGCCCTGCAGAAACAAGATCAAGCAGCAACTCAGTCGTCATTTACAAGAGACGATCTGTACAATAACACAGGTGCAGTGCAGCTTAAGCAAATCCAGGCAGAGGTTTATTGCTTTTTGAATGCTTTAGACACAAACTCTATCCATACTTCAGAATAATTACCATAAGTTCTTCCTTTGCCTTTTTCTTTTCCTGCTTTGCATAAGCACAAGTTTCTTCAAATAGTAGTGAACAGTGAGAGGAAAAGAAAGTTGACAATAAGCAGAAAAGACTGCCAAAGTTTCATGCATACTTATTCTAAACTTCCAACGCAGGGATGGAGTACTTGAGGTTTGAACAGCAAGAACAGAAGGTATTTAATACCTGCACTCAGACCTGCAACCGGCATTGCTTATATATACTTTCTCCTTTTCCTTTTTCCCTTTTCACTTTCTCTTTAGGGTTTCATTTATTCCTTTTCTCAGGCTATATACCTGTTTCTTGCAGCATCTGCTTTGCTTCATGCGACAGTTTGGAACCCTAAAGACATTTATATATACACACACACATTGCTCCATCCAATCCAAGTTCAGTGTCTCCATCTCACCTATGGCAGCATTGCCAGGGGCCTCAACGCTGAAGCTGTACTATGGGAAGCCCATGCTACCAGATGTGTCCAGGGTGCTTGCATGTCTCTACGAGAAGGACGTCAAGTTCGAGCTCATCAACATGTATGAAGCCCAGCACATGCCTTATGAATTCCTCAGCCTTCAGGTAAGCAAATGGAACTTTATGCTCCTCTGAGAACATCAAATTGCTTGGAGTACGAAGCTGTTGTTTGTAGACATGTATTCGTCAAGCCAACAGAAGTTTTGGTGGCTCCAATGCACTTCCATGTAACTTTATCTGCCTCGGTTCTTGAATGTGGTTTCAGGCCTTTACAAGAGCACCTGTCACTGTGGTGGAAGATGGAAGCACTTTCACATTAGGTAATGCACTCTTTCATGAAACTCACAGTAGTCTGTATTCAACTTATGGATTGTCAACATTTTCTCCTCTCTCAATCTCGCATGTAACCACAGATTATTCATGCCTGCCTAGAAGAAACCTTACATCCACATTGCGGTGATTTTAGGAAAAATAACACAAAAAAGGAGCAAATGTGTTTTTTCTTTTGTTAGAGATTAGACACTTGGACTTGGAACAAATTTAACCCAGCTTTATGATAGCAAATTTTAATACTGTTATTATGGTATTCTAGGTGTAGGGAAATCATATCAATTTATTCCAAGAAAACTTTAATAGATGCAATTTCATTTGTTCCCTTTGAACTATGTTAAATTAGCACTCATCACAAATCTGAAATCGTCCGTTTTGGTTTCGGAACTATTTATTCTGGTTCTACCAAATTTGAAACCAAATCAAATCAGTTCCAGATGGTTCTGGTTCTGGTTCTAGTTCTTAATTTGTTGGTTCCGGTTTGAACCATTAGTTTCAATTGGTAAAATAAATAAATTATTCTACTAAGATCCGAACTCAAAAATGAACCGTATGGCTTCGGTTCCGAGTCAGTTCGGAATCACAGAACCATTGGTTTGGTTCGGTTTCGGTTCAAATCAAATTGAGGTGCAGGCTACGTTACCCCTAGGGGTAACGAAATTGCAAGTATCGTCGGTACACTTTTATTTACCTTATTATTTCATCTATACACAAAATTTAACATTGGAAATGTATTTATATATACTCGACCATTTGATCTGGTAGTGTAGATCTGACTTCGATTCTTATAGGTTTAGGCTTTAAACCTTTGCTTCAATTCTAACTGGTGTCGTCAGCCTCATCTGACCATTTGTGTTGCAGAATCCAGAGCATTATGCCGCTACATCTCTGAGAAGTATGCTGACCGCGGGAACAGCCATCTCTTGGGAAGAGACATCCTTGAGAGAGCCTCCATCGAGCAATGGCTGAAGCTGGAGGAACACAACTTCCATCCTCCAAGCTGGGAACTCGTCTTCCACCTTGCATTTGCTACTCCCATGGTGGATCCCGACCCGGATCTGATCACCAGGAGCGAGCGGAGGCTGGCGAGCGTTCTCGATGTGTACGACCAACGGCTGAGCGAGAGCGAGTTCCTCGCCGGCGATGAGTTCACTCTCGCTGACCTCTCCCACCTCCCCAACTCACACTACCTCGCCACTTCTCAACAGTGGTGCCATCTATTCGATGTGAGGAAGAACGTGCGAAGGTGGTGGGAGTCGATCTCGAAGCGGCCTTCGTGGACCAACGTGGTTGAGATACTGACTGAGGTTGAAGTCTTGAAGGAGCAGATCACCGCCGGAGAAGAAAACACCACCACTCTTCACCTTCTGCCTTTTACGTCTCATCGAACGCCACCTTCCATGACTGGCTACGTTCTACCAGCTCAAGTAACACAGTCGATCGAAGTGGTTCCTCCTTATTCGCCTCCTCAGTCCCAACCAGAATCTACTCCATCTCCCCCTCAAACGACTCCACCACAAGCTTCAGTTGGTGAGTTGCTTCACTGCCGGCCACCGATCGAGTAGCTCAAACTACTACTGATGTAAAGTTCACTTACGTCTCAGGTGGAACGACTCCAACACCAGCAGATGCTTCCCAGTCTTCACAACAAACTTGGAAGACTTCCAAAGAAGACGCGAGTTCTTCTTCTTACACGGTAATTCTTGCTGATTCGATTGGGTGGATGGATAGAACTTTGTTCATGCCTTGTCCGCCACTTAACAGGTTTCGACGCCAGCTCAAACTACTGTTGATGAGAAGTCAACTACGCAAGAATCAAATCTTTCCCATACTAACAGCCCTCAACCAAGTCAGGTTGAAGTAGCAACTACATCTCCTACTCAAGCTTTTATTGGACAAGCTTCAGAAGTTTCAAAAGGATCAACCCCTCTATCCCAAAGCGCAACTCCAACACCAGCAGAGACTTCAAAGCCTTCATCGCAACCAAATGAAGTTGAAGCAATAACTACATCTCCTACCCAGGCTTCTATTAGACAAGCTTCAGAAGTTTCAAAAGAATCAACCCTTCTGTCCCAAAGCACAACTCCAACACCAGTAGAGACTTCAAAGCCTTCATCACAACCAAATCAAGTTGAAGCAATTACTACATCTCCTACCCAGGCTTCTATTGGACGAGCTTCAGAAGTTTCAAAAGGATCAACCCCTCTATCCCAAAGCGCAACTCCAACATCAGCAAAGACTTCAAAGCCTTCATCGCAACCATATCAGGTTGAAGCAATAACTACATCTCGACAAGCTTCAGAAGTTTCAAAAGGATCAACCCCTCTATCCCAAAGCGCAACTCCAACACCAGTAGAGACTTCAAAGCCTTCGCAACCAAATCAGGTTGAAGCAATAACTACTTCTCGACAAGCTTCAGAAGTTTCAAAAGGACCAACCCCTCTATCCCAAAGCGCAACTCCAACACCAACAGAGACTTCAAAGCCTTCATTGCAACCAAATCAAGTTGAAGCAATAACTACATCTCCTACCCAGGCTTCTATTGGACAAGCTTCAGAAGTTTCAAAAGAATCAATCCTTCTGTCCCAAAGCACAACTCCAACACTAGTAGAGACTTCAAAGCCTTCATCACAACCAAATCAAGTTGAAGCAATTACTACATCTCCTACCTGGGCTTCTATTGGACGAGCTTCAGAAGTTTCAAAAGAATCAACCCCTCTATCCCAAAGCGCAACTCCAACACCAGTAGAGACTTCAAAGCCTTCATCGCAATCATATCAGGTTGAAGCAATAACTACATCTCGACAAGCTTCAGAAGTTTCAAAAGGATCAACCCCTATATCTCAAAGCGTAACTCCAACACCAGCAGAGACTTCAAAGCCTTCATTGCAACCAAATCAAGTTGAAGCAATAACTACATCTTCTACCCAGGCTTCTATTGGACAAGCTTCAGAAGTTTTAAAAGGATCAACCCCTCTATCCCAAAGCGCAACTCCAACACCAGCAAAGACTTCAAAGCCTTCATCGCAACCAAATCAGGTTGAAGCAATAACTACATCTCGACAAGCTTCAGAAGTTTCAAAAGGATCAACCCCTCTATCCCAAAGCGCAACTCCAACACCAGCAGAGACGTCAAAGCCTTCATCGCAACCAAATCAAGTTGAAGCAATAACTACATCTCCTACCCAGGCTTCTATTGGACAAGCTTCAGAAGTTACAAAAGGATCAACCCTTCTATCCCAAAGCACAACTCTAACACCAGTAGAGACTTCAAAGCCTTCATCACAACCAAATCAAGTTGAAGTAATTACTACATCTCCTACCCAGGCTTCTATTGGACGAGCTTCAGAAGTTTCAAAAGGATCAACCCCTCTATCCCAAAGCACAACAACTCCAACACCAATAGATACTTCGAAGCCTTCATCACAACCCAATCAGGTTGAAGCAATAACATCTCCTACCCAGGCTTCTATTGGACAAGCTTTAGAAGTTTCAAAAGGATCAACCCGTCTATCCCAAAGCACAACTCCAACACCAGCAGATACTTCAAAGATTTCATCACAACCAAATCAGGTTGAAGCAGTAATTGCATCTCCTACCCAAGCTTCTATTGGACAAACTTCAGAAGTTCTAAAAGGATCAACCCCTTTGTCGCAAAGCACAACTCCAACACCAACAGATACTTCAAAGCCTTCATCACAACTAAATCAAGTTGAAGCAGTAACTACATCTCCTACCCAAGCTTCTATTGGACAAGCTTCAGAAGTTTCAAAAGGATCAACCCCTCTATCCCAAAGCACAACTCCAACACTAGCAGATACTTCAAAGCCTTCATCACAACCAAATCAGGTTGAAGCAATAACTACATCACCTACCCAAGCTTCTATTGGACAAGGTTCAAAAGTTTCAAAAGGATCAACCCCTCTATCCCAAAGCGCAACTCCAACACTAGCAGAGACTTTAAAGCCTTCATCGCAACCAAATCAAGTTGAAGCAGTAACTACATCTCCTACCCAGGCTTCTATTGGACAAGCTTCAGAAGTTTCAAAAGGATCAACCCCTCTATCCCGAAGTACAACTTCAACACCAGTAGATACTTCGAAGCCTTCATCACAACCCAATCATCAAGTTGAAGCAATAACAACATCTCCTACCCAGGCTTCTATTGGACGAGCTTCAGAAGTTTCAAAAGGATCAACCCCTCTATCCCAAAGCACAACAACTCCAACACCAATAGATACTTCGAAGCCTTCATCACAACCCAATCAGGTTGAAGCAATAACATCTCCTACCCAGGCTTCTATTGGACAAGCTTTAGAAGTTTCAAAAGGATCAACCCGTCTATCCCAAAGCACAACTCCAACACCAGCAGATACTTCAAAGATTTCATCACAACCAAATCAGGTTGAAGCAGTAATTGCATCTCCTACCCAAGCTTCTATTGGACAAACTTCAGAAGTTCTAAAAGGATCAACCCCTTTGTCGCAAAGCACAACTCCAACACCAACAGATACTTCAAAGCCTTCATCACAACTAAATCAAGTTGAAGCAGTAACTACATCTCCTACCCAAGCTTCTATTGGACAAGCTTCAGAAGTTTCAAAAGGATCAACCCCTCTATCCCAAAGCACAACTCCAACACTAGCAGATACTTCAAGCCTTCATCACAACCAAATCAGGTTGAAGCCATAACTACATCACCTACCCAAGCTTCTATTGGACAAGGTTCAAAAGTTTCAAAAGGATCAACCCCTCTATCCCAAAGCGCAACTCCAACACTAGCAGAGACTTTAAAGCCTTCATCGCAACCAAATCAAGTTGAAGCAGTAACTACATCTCCTACCCAGGCTTCTATTGGACAAGCTTCAGAAGTTTCAAAGGATCAACCCCTCTATCCCGAAGTACAACTTCAACACCAATAGATACTTCGAAGCCTTCATCACAACCCAATCAGGTTGAAGCAATAACTACATCTCGACAAGCTTCAGAAGTTCAAAAGGATCAACCCCTCTATCCCAAAGCACAACTCCAACACCAGCAGATACTTCAAAGCCTTCATTGCAACCAAATCAAGTTGAAGCAATAACTACATCTCGACAAGCTTCAGAAGTTTCAAAAGGATCAACCCGTCTATCCCAAAGCACACTCCAACACCAGCAGATACTTCAAAGATTTCATCACAACCAAATCAGGTTGAAGCAGTAATTGCATCTCCTACCCAGGCTTCTATTGGACAAACTTCAGAAGTTCTAAATGGATCAACCCCTTTGTCCCGAAGCACAACTCCAACACCAACAGATATTTCAAAGCCTTCATCGCAACCAAATCAAGTTGAAGCAGTAACTACATCTCCTACCCAGGCTTCTATTGGACAAGCTTCAGAAGTTTCAAAAGGATCAACCCGTCTATCCCAAAGCACAACTCCAACACCAGCAGATACTTCAAAGATTTCATCACAACCAAATCAGGTTGAAGCAGTAATTGCATCTCCTACCCAGGCTTCTATTGGACAAACTTCAGAAGTTCTAAATGGATCAACCCCTTTGTCCCGAAGCACAACTCCAACACCAACAGATATTTCAAAGCCTTCATCGCAACTAAATCAAGTTGAAGCGGTAACTACATCTCCTACCCAGTCTTCTATTGGACAAGCTTCAGAAGTTTCAAAAGGATCAACCCGTCTATCCCAAAGCACAACTCCAACACCAGCAGATACTTCAAAGCCTTCATCACAATCAAATCAGGTTGAAGCAGTAACTACATCACCTACCCAGGCTTCTATCGAACAAGCTTCAGAAGTTTCAAAAGGATTAACCTCTCTATCCCAAAGTGCAACTCCAACACTAGCAGAGACTTCAAAGCCTTCATCGCAACTAAATCAGGTTGAAGAAGTAACTACATCTCCTACCCAGGCTTCTATTGGACAAGCTTCAGAAGTTTCAAAATGATCAACCCCTCTATCCCAAAGCACAACTCCAACACCAATAGATACTTCGAAGTCTTCATCACAACCCAATCGGGTTGAAGCAATAACATCTCCTACCCAGGTTTCTATTGGACAAACTTCAAAAATTTCAAAAGGATCAACCCCTCTATCCCAAAGAACAACTCCAACACCAGCAGATACTTCAAAGCCTTCATCGCAATCAAATCAGGTTAAAGCAATAACTACATCTTCCCATGCTTCTATTGGACGAGCTCCAAGTTATTCACCTAAAGAAGAATCCAATAAAGATCAAACCAGCAATCAAGCTACACTTGACACAAAGTCTGCTGCACAAGAAGTAAGCCCCAACAATTATTTGTAGTCAACTTACATTTCTACATGCTCAATAACTTGCTTCTCTTACCAGCCTTTTACAGGACTGACGTCTACTACGAAGACTTCCAACGAATCTGCTTCTCCATCCAGCAGAACTACACCAACATCTGCAGATGTTTCTTCTAACCCTACAACACAACCACCTACCCTCAATCTTGCCACCAATCAAGCAACTCAAACTAATACAGATGTAAATTATACTTCTTATGTAGGATATATTACTAATCATTCAAGCAATCAATTAGATTAGGCTGGATGATCAAACCTTTGTTCTTGCTTTGCGAACAGGTACCCACTTCAGGGATTTCCAAAGCACCAGCTTCTCCTGATGCTTCCATGCCTTGGCCACAGCTACCGCCAGCCAATCAAGCAACACGAACCACTGTTGATGACAAGTCTACTACTCAAGAAGAAAAAGCTAGTAGCAACACACCAAGCACCCAACCAAAACCGGCTACATCAACAGGTGCTCAACAATCTACTCCTGACAAGGCCCAGCAAGATCCTCAAATAGTCGCAACAGAGGCATTTCGACAAGCAGATAGTCCTCAAACAGTTTCTTCTACCCCATCGAAAGGTGAACAAGCTTCAACTCGAACACCTCAACAAGAACAGCATGACTCATCAACTAGTCAACAAGTACCTAAAATACTCAGTCAGCCCAACAGAAAGACACAAAAGACCAGCCAATTAGTCAACCAGAATCAAACACTCCTATTTCTGGATCAATTGATTCTACAAAACCACAAACAGATTCTACCAGTGGATCAGAAAAGAAGTCAAGTTCTACTCAGTAGATGCTAATGATTCCAAGTCCACAAGCATGTGCTGTTAAATAAATCCAAGAACACCTACAGTTTATTATTATCATAAGCTCTGTATCATTAGTTTGTTATACTGTAGATTTCAGCAGCTTCTCTCGATCAGAGATCTACCATGTACTGAGTACCAATCTATCGAACAAAGCATAATGCTTAGGGTGTTAAATCCTTGAGGAACACCATAAACCATTGTCTTTAATGGTAGGGTAGACGATTTAGAATTATATTTACAATATGTTAACTATAAATGCACAAGACAAGCACAATGCTCCCATGAAGATTACCATTTCCTAAAACAAAGGCTATCTTCTAATCAGTGCTAAAGCTTCCATCTAAGCCAACTTGGTGTTAGTGTAATCTCTTGGTTCAATCTAAGATTTGTACTCACCTTAACTATGTCAGTAATTAAAAGAGACTACACAGAATATGCGAGTACTTCCTGTAAATATTACTAAGGTCTTTGATAATGAGAAAGAAGACAACATGATAGAGAATAGTAAGAGATACAGGTATATAATGAACAAATGACGCATGAATAACAATTTTATGAGATTATTATAATAACATGTAAATTGAACAGCTTCATTTATTAGTATGATGCCAAATGGGACTTGCACAGAACACATGTAAGGGACTAGAGATGTATGTGAGGAAACTGTAGAGGATGCAATCAAGATGCTTTAGCTTCGGTCTGCAGTAAACGAAGGAGAGATGTATGCACTCGGTTGTAGAGGTTTTAACAGTATAACTCAGATCCTCCGTGACTTTAGTGCTTCGAAGCGGGCAGTTAAAGCTTCATAATCAGGCAACTTTGGATGAACATGAGTACCTGAGTTTTTCTTTGATGACTCTTGGTGACTATCAGCATATGATTCTTCAGAATGAACCTGTTGCGAAGGCAACACAGGAGGAGGCCTACTTGGTGGGGGATGACTCTCCAGAGGAGGTGATTCCATCTCAAGTTCTTCATCGGTATCCGATTCGAGTCCATCTGAATCATCAAACTTTATGTCTGAATGTGCAGTACGTGTCATGCAGCTGTTCCTCCTCAGTATTCTTTTCTCATCCAGGTTGACAGTATCCATGCTGTCATCATCCATATTGTTTGAACAATTGAAACTCTGTGAATTGAAAAACTTTCCTGGGGGCTTGACTTCATTTTCCGAAAGATCATTTGTTCCATATGGTTGAAAAGAACTGAGAGACTGTCTCTGCAGTCTCTCTGGCTGATTAAATTTGTTGAGATTGCATATCAAGGTGTCCATTTGTGTTGGCTGATCAAATGAATGAGAATTCTGATTGGCAAGATGAGCTGCAGCTTGTGCAGCCTGAATTGCTTTCTCTGCAGACTCTGCAGCAGCTTGAGCAGCCGACACGGGATCATTGAATTGCAAAATAGAACCTTCTCTGTTGTTGTTAGGCCTATGAAAAACGCAGCATAAAAATAAGTTTAAGAAGCACTTATCAGTGGGTTAAAACAGAAGGAGAGATGAAACCTGATATAAGGTTCATTTGGTTGTATATCATGTAGTGGCAATGTAGGTTTGGCAGGGAAGCTTGCGCCACTAGTGAAGGTGCATGGTCCTTCCTGTAAATTAAAAATAGATATTCATATAATTTTGTCAATTCACTATGCAATCGTAAGCAAGTACACGTGCAGAGGCGCAAACACACACACACACACACAGCTTTTGCAACATACTAAAACTTCCTCTGGAGGTTTGAGAAGCTCCTGCTCAGACTCTGCGGCATCCCATGTAACCCGATACTCCTTTGCTATTTCCTTGAGGACTTTCAGCTTAATTTCACCAGTTGGCTTCCTGACTGATAACTTCTCAATAAGCTACAAATAGAGAACGTGTAAGAACTTGATAGTTGCTAAAAATATATTATAGATGCATGCAAAAGGAAGTATAAGAATAAATCAAACAATTAGAAGATTCAGTGTTGCAGCAGGGGGCATTATATTGTTTTTAATTCCCCACCTTTCCAGCTGGGTGGCATGTGCTATGTATTGGCACTATATCAGCGCGAGCTTGAATGATATGGTATATTGAATTATAGAATCATAGATATTAGAAATATTTGTGATCAGACAGTATTTGTGTACATGCACATATACATTCACAATAATACACTAATGTGTAGTACATCGAAGCATTTGTTGACATATGCATGTGAAAAAATCAGTCAGCATTCAAATTAGACCAGCACACAAGCTCATGAGTAGGAAGCTTGATTTGAGGTTCATGATTTAGCCATCTCATTTTCACATACAACTAAAAATTCAACAACTAATCACAAAAAATATTTGGGTGGAAATGTGAAGCTACTCTAACGTGCACTCAGTGAAATAGCTATACCAGCCTCCTGATACTTTTCATAAATCTGCCCCCTTTTATATATTTTGCACTTTCCAGGACAGTCATCTCTATAGTGTTGCTCCGACAAATTAGATAGGCAAGTTGGATGAATAAAAAAAAGAAATCAGCACTCATGAGAGCATGGCGTTCTTTTACACTTAGGCTTGTCAACAGATGGGATATTGTACCTACCTTTTCCATATTAAAGAACAATGTCGGCAAACACTAGTATGTTATAAAAACAAACAACTGACAGCAGAGAAAAAAATGTTATATATAAAATACAATAATCACCGATGGGTCTTGGGAGAATAAAAATGATTACCATGCAGTTTACACCAGACTCAGGTCGTAGATCTGTTGCAGCAGATACAAAATCTTTTCCATATTTCTTTTCAAACATATGAACAATTCTGCTAAGTTCCGGAATTTCTGAGCACCTTGGTGAAGCATATATCAAGCTTGAAATACCTTCTTTCAAATCTGGTGGGCAAATCCTAAAATAACGAAAAGAATTAGAATAACTTCTATATAGTTTGTTGACTAAAAGCAAATTGAACAAACCTTTGTTTTGCAATGATAGGAAGGCGAGCCACTAATAGCTCACAGAAAAGTTCAATGATCTCGTTGGCTGCCATAACATTTTGTTCTCTAATAACATGCTCAACCTACAATCATATTGATGAATCAGTGTAGCATAACAAGAAAGTGTCAATTAAATTTGCATTGCAGTTATTTTTATGATCTCTGATTAGGCATTAAAAAAAATCTGAAAAATACTTCACCAGATTCTGACTTAAATAATATACAACAAGAAATTCAAAGGAAGAAAATTTAAAAAAAATTGTTGTTACAAATATTTTAAATTTAAGTCGTTATAGCTCTACCAAAAGCCATAAAAGAAGATTTCATAATTTTAATTTGTCTAGTGATATTGACTCAACAACGCCCACTGACAGAAAAATATCCCTGTCGCCAACACCTAGCAGTTGAGACCAATTGCATATGTGACTAGTTCATCCAACCAACACCTAGTATGGTCACTCCATTAACAACTTGGCGAAAAATCAAAATGAGATAAGTGCTATGTGATGATTTATAAGGCATTTGCCGAGTTTTAAATACCAGATTCAGATGAATTAGCACAGGGATGAGTCAACAGAGAAAGCTTAGGCAAGAAGAAAGCCAATGCTAAATAATTTTGAAAACAGTATGACACTTGCAAATATAAATGACAAGTCAACAGTTACACTTTAGAAAATGAAAATCAAGTATAACCTGGTATCCAGAATAGCAAATTCAGCATAATGTTGCATTCAAAAAAGAGCTTCTGGTATGAAAAATCTTTTACTGATGAACTTACAAAATTTCAGAAAGAACATATATATTTCATAAATATATATTTTATGATTAAGGATAAAGAAGCACTAATTTGAAGAAAGATAACAGATGATGCTTCAAGAAGTAAAAAAGAAATATGTTATATTGATCAGACTCAAACCGGACAGATACTTCAAGGTAATATAAAATATGTCCAAAGACATAATATATTGCTTAAATAGAATAGAAACAATTATTCAACAGACAGGGTTGTATGTTTCAAGAGGAAGAACTTTGACATGAAGATTCCACTGCATTTAATAAGACCTAATACAAAGCATTATGCTGGAGATTAATGTAAATCCACCTAGAGAGACTAATAAGCAAGTCATCTTCAAAAAGATGTTGATATTGGCACCATCATTAGATGTTCATGAAAAATAATCACAAGAATCAAGAAGTAGCACAGTTAAGAAAAAATAAAGTCCATTGAGGTCATGCATTTGTTAACAAAAAATAAAGTCCATTGAGGTCGTGCATTTGTTGCTGGAATACTTTGTCTGGATCAAAGTTGAAGCAATAACAGAAGACACTTGACAACCCAAACCTAAATTGCTGCTTTGTAAAAAGCCAAAACCTAGACATGAATCTTGGACCTAAATCATAGACACAAGTTATATGTAAAAGACCAAAAAGGCACAATAAGTAAAATTTGTGTGTTCCAGCTTTTCAAGAATGTTGAACTTTGTGTCCAATCAACTACGCAAAATATCTCTATAATTACTTCACTACATTTTAAATTAAGAACATATGACAAAAGATGGAGATGCAGAAGCTGAAGAAACTTATCGTTATAAGCGACCAAAAAGGATTTTATAGCTTATTTTGACTTGATATTGCACTCAATAGAACCCAATGGCCATTGAGATGTTTGTGATTCCGATTTGTTGTCTGAAACATATGTCTAGAACAAGTTCGATGTCATAACAGAGGACCTGTTGTTCTTGTTGTAGATGAAATCCATCCCATTCTTCCTTAACGAAACCTAACAAGCGAAGCAAAACCCCAAATCTTGGATCCATACGGCAGCCGCAAGATCCGGATCGTAATACTAACAAAAGAAGGAAACGAGATGGGGGATGGGAACGGAGGGTACGGACTCTGATGCGAGCGGTCTCATCGCGGCCGGATTCGAGAAGCATGGCGACGTCGCGCCGCATCTGCCGCACCTGCGCCTCCCGCTTGTTCCGCAGCAGCTTTATCCGCGCCGTTGCCATCTTCGCCTCCGTCTTGCTGAAAGAGGATACAGAAAACCCCAAACCGAAAGATGAGAGACCGACACACGACAAGCCCAGAAAGAAGGAAAATATCTCCCGATCTTGCAAAGAAGAAGCCAGGAGATGGAGACGAGTCGACGAAGGAAGAGGATGGAAGACGCCGAACCATTTCGAGGAGTTGAAGCCGCGGCCGAGGATAGCGGATGCACCCGCTCCCATCAGCTTCCGGACCGCTCGAACGGCCGACGGTTTGGCCTCCGAAGCCATTTCGATTGCAGTAGTAATAGAAGGCGGAGATGGAGTGAGCGTGTGAGAGAGAAAGAGAGGGCGGAGTGGGGGAGGAGGGCAGCGTTGTTTGAGGGGGCGGAGTTGCAACGGTAACCTGTTGATGGAGACTGGTGTTCGCTAGTGGTCATCCCTAGTGAAATCCGACTGTCAGCTTTTATTCTTATAAATCCCCAACATCCAAACCCAATATAATACCTACCTTTTTACTTGTCCAGGCCTTGTGGTGGGTCCCACTTAAATCACACGTCGGGGTAGTTCTCGACGGACGGGTAGCGAAACGATATTGTTTGCCACTATGCGTTTTCTGAATGAGTTGGTTCGGGTCACCGAAGGTGAGAAGCGAAGAAGGTGACTCGTTGAACGTTGGGGCCATGGGAAGCGAAAATTTGAGTGGGTTAGCACCGACTCAAGCTCTGGGCGGAGGACCGGAATCGTCCTTCATCATTTTGACCCACCGGGGACCGCCTTGCTGTGGGGACCAGCGGGGGAATGGACGGCCAAGATCATTCGGAGCGGATGTCATGATTGATAGAAATGACATCAAATTAATCTTCTCAGATACAATGCACCATTAAGAGAATGATTTCTTTTCGTATGTAAATTTCAATTATGTAGTGATTAATGTATATTATTGCGTCGTTGATAGGCTCGAATCAATAATTTATATTTTTTATATAGTAATTTTTATTTTTTAATAAATTATTTTTATTTTATATATTTATATAATTTGTTTTATTGAAACTTATGTCGGATAAAATTTTGTTGCATATATTAACTAAGAATAGAGTTTGATTTAGGATATTAATCAATAAATATGACTCATATTATTAATTTGGAATTCTACATATTTAATTGCAAATTATAAATAGGGAGGAAATCTACATATTTTACATCTTACTCATAAAAATGAACTCACCATTAGAGTATGGGTTGTATAAGTAGTTAATGCTTCTTTTAGAGTTGACAAAATAATTATTTAGTCATATAATAATCCACAAAAAGGACACTATGAATATATTCGTAAATATATAAATGAGATTTTGATAGTCCAAGCAAACATCATTTTCTTTTAATGCATGCAATTGGGTATGCGCCAAAATATACTATTATTGTTAATCTTTGTCAACTTATCATTAACATAATGACGTTAAAATTCAACACTAATATCACCTTTTAGAATATGTAAAAATAAAGATCAAATCATTATTGAAATTAATGAAGAATAATTTTTAAGTTCATTGATGATAATTAATATGAGCTTATCAAACACTTATCAATAGAAATAACATGCACCTGACGAAAGATTAAAGGTATTATGTAATATTAAAATTGGGAGGCACAAATATTATTTTGATTTTTTTTTCTCTTAAGCCCTTAGTCACAATTGCCACTTTAATCTATTTTTTCTATATAATTATCGCTTAATATTCAAATATAAGATATGACTTAAACTTTGATTTCGAATTCGAGATGCTTTAGTGAACATTTTAATTATAGTGACACCACTAAGCCATAATATAACTTATGTAACTAAAATTTTCTATTTTTCATTTTTTCAAACGATCAAAAAATAAATATTATATAAAGCAATCTCTTCAAATATATTAGTATTTCAAATTTATCAAATCTCATTACGAGTTTTTGTCCATAATGAATAAACGAGAATGTCATAATCAAAGGTGTGATTCTGAAAACATAACTTCTTCCCCTCCCTCACATGTAACAACACTAAAAGAATTAGCTTCGCCACATCAAACTAATGATCGAAACTTACCTTAACATGATGGAGATGAACTTTAGTTGGTCCGAGGATCTAATAAATTAGGTGGACATGACGATGACTAGGATGGCAACATGTTCATGTGCTCGACTTTCTATGCAATTAATCAAGCTGGACCATTAAGTTCAATGTCACCCTCGTCAACATAATTCCAGCACTGTACATAAAGATCTTATTGACTCGACCATTCGCCGCCGGCATCCATTCGAGGAAACAAAATATTAGTCTCTCGATCGATTCACATTGAAAATGAATTTATTTTCTGATGAGCACTTATTTAATTAAATTATTATTATTATTATTAAAAAATTAAAAAAATAAATGAAGAATGTAAATTAGATCTTAGGATTTTTATTGTCAACAATAAAAGTATTTAGTTAATACTTCCGAAATGTGTGAAATGAATCCTAATAAGTGGGTTTGGTGTATCGTTACGACGGGATCAATATTCGTATATAAAAAAAATTATCAACTTGATTTAATAAATGAATACGATAGGTATATCATCATGATGTATGATGGATGAGTAATAATATATTTTTAATAATAAAAAATATAAATATTTAAATACAATTGATGTATTATAATATTTAAACCCGTTTTTATATAGATTTTAAGTACAATAAGAAATATTTTCTGATTCTTTGGAGGTACAACACGAGTCAGGAAACCCAAATAAACGTGGTGGAAAGTTGGCAGAGGCCGAAGAAACTTTTCCTAGTGGTGAAAGAGAGACACAAGAAAAAGAGGAGCGAGAGAGAGAAGGAAGCGCCACTCTTGACTGGTCTTGTCCATAAGCAATTATTTGTCGACTAATGAGCTACAAACATTAATGTCACAGATGGCAACAGATGAGAAGCTGTATCCCAACACGCAATCTGTAGACTTGGTCACAGGGCTTATCCAAAGACTTGCCTCTGCGATTTGCCACATGCACCTCATTTGGTCCAAAGGAAGCTTCGCAGCGGGCAGGAATCCATTTCTCTATATAAGCACCACCTCCCACCCACACCACCAGCACTGCTAAGGACGATGAAGGCCTTGTTCTTGGTCATCTTTACCCTGGCCTCGTCGCTCGGCGCCTTCGCCGAGCAATGCGGAAGGCAAGCCGGGGGGGCTCTCTGCCCCGGCGGGCTGTGCTGTAGCCAGTACGGCTGGTGCGGTAACACGGATCCATACTGCGGCCAAGGATGCCAGAGCCAATGCGGCGGTAGCAGCGGTAGCGGCGTGGCCTCGATCATCAGCTCCTCCCTCTTCGAGCAGATGCTGAAGCATCGCAACGACGCAGCCTGCCCCGGCAAGGGCTTCTACACGTACACCGCCTTCATCGCCGCCGCCAACTCCTTCAGCGGGTTCGGGACGACCGGCGACGACGCCAAGAGGAAGAGGGAGATCGCGGCTTTCTTGGCGCAGACGTCTCACGAGACGACAGGTTATTCGTACAGCTCCCAAGGCTCGTCAACTGTTAATGAATGGAGAGCTGAATGCATTGGGTTTGGCAGGTGGGTGGCCGACGGCGCCCGATGGTCCGTACGCGTGGGGTTACTGCTTCGTCCAGGAACAGAACCCCCCATCGGACTACTGCGTCGCCAGCTCGCAGTGGCCGTGCGCTGCAGGCAAGAAGTACTACGGCCGAGGCCCCATCCAAATCTCATAGTAAGCCATACTTTTACAGTTCATCGCCGCGATCGAGTTCACAACGATGGCCTTTCTAACTCAACAATCCGATGCGTCCTGCGTGCAGCAACTACAACTACGGGCCGGCCGGGAGAGCCATCGGCTCCGACCTGCTCAACAACCCAGACCTGGTGGCCACCGACGCGACCATCTCCTTCAAGACGGCTCTGTGGTTCTGGATGACTCCTCAGTCGCCCAAGCCGTCGTGCCACGACGTGATAACTGGGAGGTGGACGCCATCCAACGCCGACCAGGCTGCCGGAAGGCTTCCAGGTTACGGTGTCATCACCAACATCATCAATGGAGGGTTGGAGTGCGGGAAAGGGTACGATGCCAGGGTGGCGGATAGAATCGGCTTCTACAAGAGGTACTGCGACTTGCTGGGAGTGAGCTACGGAGACAACTTGGACTGCTACAACCAGAGACCCTTTGCTTCTACAGCAGGTACAGCGACATTCTAGCGGTGAGCTACGGAGACAACTTGGACTGCTACAACCAGAGACCCTTTACTTAGTCCGATACTACTGTGATGAATCCATGTAATAAGCGCAATAAACGCTATTGCAGAGATAGCGACTCCGTGAGTTGACTGTAGTCGTTGCGGAAGAAGTCTTCAATAAAAGCTAAGCAGAACAAGTACACGGCCCACAACTATAGTTGACCGTAACCAGATGCATCCATCAAATGTCCTCAAATGTCTTGGAGTTAGTAAATGCGTATTCGATCGGTAAAATGAAGATGTTAGGATAAATAAAATTAATTATTTTATTTTATAATTATAAATAATTTAATATATTTTTAATCTTAAAGGTCCTAAAAAATCTAATAATAAGGATTTTATATATGGATTGGGATACTAAGAAGATTTAATTATAAAAATCAATATACTTTTTAATCTTAAAGATCCTAAAAAAATCTAATTATAAGTATTTTCTATATGGATTGGGATACTACTAACTAGATTTACTTATAAAAATTTTAATATAAAATTTTTAAATCTAAAAATTAAAATACTAAAAATATCTAACTATAGCGATAATCATGAGATCGAGAACGTGATGCTTGAGATCGTGAGATCGAGGTTGAGACTAGAAAGGAAATTACGTTAATCATGGGATATTTCTTTGTGTTTCCACGATCGAGATGGTGATTGTGAAAACCTAACATCCGCAATCGACATACAATAATCATGTCATCATATGTGAGCTTGTCTCGTTATCTTACGACCTTGAATCACATAGTCTTTTAGCAAGACACAAATATTAATGAGTCCAACTTAACATCCACACTATTTTGCACCTTTATACCGTAGTCAAGGTGTCCACACGGCTTGGCCCATTCCGAATGCATAAGATTATCTGTATGGTCTCTAAGCTGTAGCGTGTTAATCCGAGGTCTAGTTGAGGGGGCATAGACCTCATTCTCCTAGGTGAAGGCTGAAGATCACTCCTTTAGCTGTCCGTTCGGTGCCTACATACAAGTCAAAATCGGGAGGGGGATTCTCGACTCGACCCCTTTAATATTTGAGCTAGTAAGAGTTGGAGTTATGTGTGTGAGGTCTGACCCCCAACGTTGTTCCTAGGGTCACTTTTATACATATTCCTATATGTGATCATACATAGCAGCTTTAATGATCCCCGATCATCATTGTATGCGAGTGTTTAATTCCTGTCAACACTGCAGGTAGCTGGCCCATATGTTGGGTGTAGGCATCGTCTGATCTGCTCCATTCAATCTCGTTCAACACTGCTTCCTACTTCCTATATAGCCCAATATATGGTTGCATTACCTCGTACGGCTTTGAGCAAAGCATGTGCAAAGGGACGGTGTCAAGTGTTTGGCTGGCCACGGGCTCATGGAGCTGAGTTGGCTTGACACAACACGTCAGCTTAGGGATATCACATCGAGTTTGCTGTGGTAGCTGACATATCGTGTGGGGTTGATGCCAAAATATGTTATATCATTCTCTTCCCCTAAAGGAGTTGTGCCATAGGAGAATCGTGGGGCACGGCTTGGGGCTTCTATGGGTCCAGTCCTTGGTCCCCCTGGTTGGGTGGATTACCTCATCGTAAGTTAGACCCGTGTTGGCTGGGCGAGGTGCACTTGGTAGGGATAGCAAAGACAGGGTCGAGGAAGGTGGGATGGGACTTGGTTTTCGACGATCAACCATTTGTGAGGTGAATGGTATCCCTCCATTGGGGTGTCTGCTCCTTTCGATTTGGGGCGGTGGATCATTTGATGTAGGAGGCTTGGTTCGATTGCTCTTAAGTCGGAGAAGGTATTTGCCAGGGAGTTCAGCTTGACCATGTTGAAGTGAATAAATGGACCTGCTGGGAAGTTCGACTCAATTATTTTGAAGCCAGAGAATATGTAAGTCGTGAGATTTATTCGACCATGTGGAAGCTGGAGAATATACCAATTATGGGGTTTGGCTTGCTCACGTTTGAAGCAGAAGGATGGACTTGCTATGAGGTTTGCTCGACCGTGTGGAAGCAATCGAATGCACCTATTGTGAGATTTGGCCTGACCATGTTTAAAGCGAATAGATGAACCTGCTATGAGGTTTACTCAACCGTGTGGAAGCAAGAGAATGCACCTCCTATGAGGTTTGGCTTGACTATGTTTGAAATGGAAGAATAGACGTTTTGAGGTTTGCTCAACTACATGAAGGCAGTGGGCTGGCCAAGGCGTAGTTGGCAGGGACTAGCCGAGACTTAGTTGGTAAGATCTGGTCGAGACTTGCTCAACAATAGATGCTTGTAAGCGAGAAGGGACTAGCCAATACTTATTTGGCAGGGACCGATCGATATTTGTTCGACAATCGATGCCTATAGGCGATGGATTGGCTGAGAGACTGGACGAGATTAATAAAGATCAAATAATTAATATGAGTTTATCGAATGCTTATCAATAGAAATAACATGTACCAAACCAAAGATTAAAACATTGGAAAAAGAGAGGTACTATGTAATATTAAAATTGGGAGGCACAAATATTATTTCCAAATTCTTCTCTAAAACCCTTCGCCACCATTGCCGCTTTAATATATTTTTCCTATATAATTATCACATAACATTCGTATATGAGATATGACTTAAACATTCGACCCCTTCGATCTCTCTTTGGAGATGCTTTAGTAAACATATTGATTATAGTGACACCAGTGAGCCATAATATAACTTACCTTAACATGATGGAGATGAACTTTAGTTGGTCCAAATATCTAATAAATTAGGTGGACAAGCACGATGACTAGGATGGCAACATGTTCATGTGCTGACTTTCTAATAATCAATCAAGCTGGAATCGAATAAGATGATTAAAGTAAGGCGATGACCATTAAGTTCAATGTCACGCTCATCATCATAATTCCAACACCGTGCAGAAAGATCTTATCTTATATTGATTTGCCCATCCGGCCGCCGGCATCGATTGGCGGAAACGAAGGGTCAGTCTCCCAATTCACATTCAAAAGAGGAATTCATTTTCATCAGATGAGCACTTCAGTCCTGCTTGATTGAATTTTATTATTATTATTATTAATTGAATGGTAAGATTACAGAATATATATATATATATATATATATATATTAGTTTCAATAAAATATTTTAAAAAATAAATATTATATAAAACAATATCTTCAAATATATTATTATTTCAAACTTATCAAATCTCATTACGAGTTTTTGTTCAAAATGAATAAACGATAACACTATGGTCATAATCAAAGTTGTGATTCTGAAAACATAACTTCTTCCCCTCCTTCACATACAATAACACTAAAAGAATAATCCTAATCGAATTATCTTCGCAACATCGAATTAATGATCGAAACTTACCTTAACATGATGAAGATGAACTTTAGTTGGTCCTAATATCTAATAAATTAGGTGGACAAGCAGGATGACTAGGATGGCAACATGTTCATGTGCTGACTTTCTAAGTAATCAATCAAGCTGGAATCGAATAAGATGATTGAAGTAAGGCATTAAGTTCAATGTCACGCTCATCAGCATAATTCCAACACCGTGCAGAAGGATCTTATCTTATATTGACTTGCCCATCCGGCTGCTAGCATCGATCGGCGGAAACGAAGGATCAGTTTCCTAATTCATATTCGAGGAATTCATTTTCAGATGAACAATTCAAATTGATTATTATTATTATTATTATTATTATTATTATTATTATTATTATTATTATTATTATTATTATTATTATTATTATTATTATTATTATTATTATTATTATTATTATTATTATTATTATTATTATTATTATTATTATTATTATTAATTGAATGATAAATTATATAATATATATTTTAGTTTCATTAAAATATAAAAAAAAGATAAATGGAGAAGGTAGATTTGATCTTAGGATTTTTGTTGTAAGCGATAAAAGTCTTTAGTTAAAACTTCGAAAATATATCAAATGAACCCTAATAAGTGGGTTTGGTCTATGATTACGATGAGATTAGTATTTGTATATAAAAAAATTATCAACTTGATTTTTATTTTGTTAACCCTTAATAAATGGATATGATATATCATCATCAAATCATGTGATGTATGATGAGTAATAATATTTTTTTAATAATAAAAATAATAAATAAATAAATATTAAGATAACTATCCGTTATTATAATATTTTAATCCCTTTTTATATAGATTCAAGTAGAATGAGAAAGATTATAATCGCATCAAATCAAATATAAAAGAAAATAATGCTTTTGACTTAATTCGAGAAATAATCTTCCTCTCTTTATAATATCCTTACTGATAAGCATTATATATATATATATATATATATATATATATATATATATATATATATATATATATATATATATATATATATATATATATATAACAACTTATAAAAAAATTTTAAATTAATTTAATTTATCAAAATAAAAAGATAAAATAAATTAGTTCTGCATCATAGTGTAGTAAGTGTAAGAACTTGTGAAATAAGGATCTAAAACACTGATATAAAATTCCAAACTATTACTAGTTCTAGTTCTTAAAAAGAAACTTGATGAAAACAAAACCATATAAAAGAATCCTATTATATATATATATATATATATATATATATATATATATATATATATATATATATATATATATATATATATATATATATATATACTATTTTCCTTATTCTTTGGACGTACAACACAAGTCAGGAAACGCAAATAAAGGTGGCGGAAAGTTGGCAGAGGCTGAAGAAACGTTTCCTAGAAGTGAAGGAGACACACCTATAAGAATTGTCATGACTATACGCTGTAGAAAAAGAGGAGAGAGAGCGAGAAGGAAGCGCCACTCTTGACTGGTCTTGTCCACGAGGAATTATTTGTCGACTAATGAGCAGTACAAACATTTGTCACAGATGGCAACAGATGAGAAGCTGTATCCCAACACGCAATCTGTAGCCTTTGGTCACGAGACTTATCCAAAGACTTGCCTCTGCGATTTCTACATGCACCTCATTTGGTCCAAAGGAAGCTTCACAGCGGGCAGGAATCCATTTCTCTATAATAAGCACCACCTCCTACCCACACCACCACCACCACCACTGCTAAGGAGGATGAAGGCCTTGTTGTTGGTCATCTTGACCCTGTTCTCGTCGCTCGGCGCCTTCGCCGAGCAATGCGGAAAGCAAGCCGGGGGGGCACTCTGCCCCGGCGGGCTGTGCTGTAGCCAGTTCGGCTGGTGCGGTAACACGGATCCATACTGCGGCCAAGGATGCCAGAGCCAATGCGCAGGCTCCACGCCCTCCCCTTCCACTCCGAGCGGCGGTGGCAGCGTAGCCTCGATCATCAGCTCCTCCCTCTTCGAACAGATGCTGAAGCATCGCAACGACGCAGCCTGCCCCGGCAAGGGCTTCTACACGTACACCGCCTTCATCGCCGCCGCCAATTCCTTCAGCGGGTTCGGGACGACCGGCGACGACGCCACGAAGAAGAGGGAGATCGCGGCTTTCTTAGCGCAGACGTCTCACGAGACGACAGGTAATTCGTACAGCTCCCAAGGCTCGTCAACTGTTTATGGATAGAGAGCTAAATGCATGGGGTTTGGCAGGTGGGTGGTCGACGGCGCCCGATGGCCCGTACGCGTGGGGTTACTGCTTCCTCCAGGAACAGAACCCCTCATCGGACTACTGCGTCGCCAGCTCGCAGTGGCCGTGTGCTGCAGGCAAGAAGTACTACGGCCGAGGCCCCATCCAAATCTCATTGTAAGCCATACTCTTACAGTTCATCGCCGCGATCGAGTTCACAACGATGGCCTTTCTAACGCAACAATCCGATGTGTTCTGCGTGCAGCAATTACAACTACGGGCCGGCCGGGAGAGCCATCGGCTCCGACCTGCTCAACAATCCAGACCTGGTGGCCACCGACGCGACCATCTCCTTCAAGACGGCTCTGTGGTTCTGGATGACTCCTCAGTCGCCCAAGCCGTCGTGCCACGACGTGATAACCGGGAGGTGGACGCCATCCAACGCCGACCAGGCGGCCGGAAGGCTTCCGGGCTACGGTGTCATCACCAACATCATCAATGGAGGGTTGGAGTGCGGGAAAGGGTCCGATTCCAGGGTGGCGGATAGGATCGGCTTCTACAAGAGGTACTGCGACTTGCTGGGGGTGAGCTACGGAGACAACTTGGACTGCTACAACCAGAGACCCTTTACTTAGTCCGATACGACTGTGAGGAACCCATGTAATAACGCAATAAACGCTACCGCTGAGATTGCGACTCCGTGAGTTGACTGTAGAAGTTGCGGAGGAAATCTTCAATAAAAGCTAAGCTGAACTAGTCAATGGCCCACAATCATCGTTGACCGTGATCAGATGCATCCATCAAATGTCTTGGAGTAAGTAAATGCGTATTCGATCGGTAAAATGAAGATGTTAGGATAAATGAAATTAATTATTTTATTTTCATAATTATAAATATTTTAATATATTTTTTAATCTTAAATATCCTAAAAATCTAATTATAATGATTTTATATATGGACTGGGATACTAATAATATTTAATTATAAAAATTAATATACTGTTTATTCTTAAAGATCCTAAAAAAAATCTAACTATAAGGATTATGGATTGGGATACTAACAAGATTTAATTATAAAAATTTTAATACAAAATTTTTAAATCTAAAAATTAAAATACTAAAAATATCTAACTATAACGGTAATTATGAGTTCGAAAACATGACGCTTGAGATCACGAGATCGGGGTTGAGACTATAAAGGAAATTATGTTAATAATGAAAAATTTTCGTTTGTTTTCACGGTCGAGATGGTGATCGTGGAAACCTAACATCCGCAACCGACCATGCAATAACCATGTCGTCATTTGTAAGTTTGTCATCATCATCTTACGACCACGAATCACAGTCTTCTAGCAAGACACGAATATTAATGAGTTTAGCATAGCATCAATATTGTTTTGCACCTTTATACCATAGCCAAGATGTCTGCACGACTTGGCCCATCCCGAGTGCATAAGATCATCAGTATGGCCTTTGAGCTAGAGTGTGTTAACTTGAGGTCTTGTTGATGGGGCATAGGCCTCATTTTCTCATGTGGAGACTGAAGATCACTCCTTTAGCTGTCTATTGGTTGCCTGCATACAAGTCGAAATTAGGAAGGGGGATTCCCAACTCGACCCCTTTGATATTTGAGTTAGCAAGAGTTGGAGTGTATGTGTATGAGGTCCAACCCCCAACGTTATTCCTGGGGTCGCTTTTATGCCTATTCCTATATGTGATCATACATAGCAGCTTTAATGATCCCCCGTCATTATCATACGCAAGTGTTTAATTCCTGTTGACATGTGGGGTGGATGCCAAAATATGTTATATCATTCTCTCCCCTCAAAGGAGTTGTGCCATAGGAGAATCGTGGGGCATGACTTAGGGCTTCTGTGGTTTGGGTCCTCGATCCCTCCAGTTGGTTGGATTACCTCATCGTAAATTAGCCTTCTGTTAGTTGGGCGAGGTGCACTTGGTAGGTATAGCCGAGACAGGGTTGGGGGAGGTTGGTTGGGACTTGATTTTCGACGATCAACCGTTTGTGAGGCGAATGGTATCCCCTCATTGGGATGTCTGCTCGTTTCGATTTGGGGTCGTTGATCGTTTACTGTAGGAGGCTTGGTTCGATTGCTCTTAAGTCGAAGAAGGTATTTGCCAGTGAGTTCGGTTCGACCATGTTGAAGTAAATAAATGGACCTATTGGGAAGTCCGGTTTGACCGTGTTGAAGCCGAAGAATGTGCATGTCGTGAGGTTTATTCGACCATGTGGAAGCTCGAGAATGCACCAGTCATGGGGTTTGGCTTGCTCGCGTATGAAGCGGAAGGATGGACTTGCTATGAGGTTTGCTCGACCGCGTGGAAGCAAGAGAATGCACCTCTTATGAGGTTTGGCTTGACTATGTTTGAAATAGAAGAATGAACTTGCTGTGAGGTTGGCTCGACCACGTAAAGGCAGTGGGCTGGCCAAGTCATAATCGACAGAGATTGGCCGAGGCTTAGGTGGCAAGGTCGGGTCGAGAGTTGCTCGACAATGGACGCCTGTAGGCGAGAAGGGACTGGCCGAGACTTAGTTGGCTGGGAGTGGTCGATACTTGCTCAACAATGGACGCATGTAGGCGATGGATTGGCCGAGACTTAGTCGGCAATGGACGCCTATAAGCGAGAAGAAACTGGCCGAGATTAATAAAGATCAAATAATTAATAT